>CM035407.1:160914475-161176975 GCA_020310875.1 Ceratopteris richardii
GGTTTAAGTCCACTTATTGGACATGTTCAGCCTTCGAGCATATTCAAATATATGGGTGCCTCTATCTCACGAGATTGGGTGTATGTTTTTCCAATTCATTGTACATCCAAAGAAAAAAAAAACTTTTTCATTCTACCTTAAAAAAAATTTTCATTCTACCTTTCTTGCATCGTTTCTTCCACCAGACTAACATTGAGTGAGGCTCATGTATGCCTTGGAAGGAAGCACTTAAATAGTAGAGGGGGCATGTTGCAAACCTTTGGACCTTTGAATTGAAGGTTCACAGGTCAAGATCTTTCCATGAATTCGATGTGAATCTCTGAAAGTGGAGGATGAAGGGGACACAATTTGCTTACATATAGATCTTGGATTTAGAAATCATTTTAAGAACCTATTCTTTAGAGATATATGATGAGAATGTGATAGCTCAATAGTAAGGATGCCACATGTAAGTATTGAGAGGGCTTATAGTTTCTTGATAACGATTGACTTGTGACTTATTATGATTATAGGGTATGATGAGCATCTCCATGTTGTGGATAGGCATTGAGATGGGGTCCTCATTAGAGGATTGAGCCTCTTTAAAATCAACATAATCACTCTTGTAGACACACTACGTTTATGTTAGAGTTCCATGATAGGACTAGAGGGGTTAGCCTAAGAGAGGTACACATGGTTGGATGATTCTACACCATGACTTCTACAAGAAATATGCAATGGGAGAACTCTATGTAGAAGTTAGCACATTTACAAGCGTTGATGAAAACTTTAAAGGAAGTTGAAACTTGATGAGAATTTGATTTAAAAATATCATAGTTTACCTATATCTTATAATATAAGTTTAGCCTCTAATTCTTCACAAATTTTTAACCCTAAAGATGTGTGACGAGCATGAAGTAAATGAAGTTTATGCATGGCTTTCTTTTTTCATTTTAGTAGAGAATAATTTTCATTGAGATTTCATATAAGGATGATAATAATTTATGGAATGAGATATCTTGTTACATTCATTCCACATGAATGAATTGCAAAGGTCAAAGGGACTTTACTCCATAAAGTAGTAAAGTATGGAGTCACTCATGAATCCTAGGATGCTATTACATGGCATATCTTGTATGAATATCTTTATATATTACTCATGTAGCTAATGTGAATATGTTTGTACAAAGTGAACTTTAAGAGAAAAGGTGATCACATGTTGGATAACGTTTAAAATTCTTTTAAATTTAAAAGTACAAAGTATGCCAAAGGAGAAAAGGTCGTTTAACATACTACCATGGAATTGAGATAAAAAATGATCTCACTCCATCCATAAATCATACAAAACAATGAATGGTGCTCTTTAATTTTTCTTTTTATAAGAAGAAGTTTGGCCGAGGCTTATTCTCTATTGCTTGAATCAATTTTAAAAAAGAATGATAAAGAAAATGATAGAGTGAAGAGGCATAGTGCCTTTGGGATCTCTTGTATCCCACAAAGTAGGGATAACATCTAAAGCAGCAAAAAATCAATGAAAAATCTAGGTTTTAGAGAAAATTACAGAGCCTTTTGATGACCTTCTTTTTTTCACTTCACACAAGGCAGAGATACGTAAAATAATTGCTTTGTTTTGGGTGCCAGTATAAATAGTTGAGCAGTACGTAAAATAATTGCTTTGTTTTGGGTGTGAGTATAAATAGTTGAGCGGCTACCTTGTGTGATCTCATTCCACCCAAAATTCTTAAATAACAGTGAATGTTGCCACTTAATTATCTATATTGGCACCTGTAACAAAATAATTATTTTTTAATGAAAAATAATAATAATTTTTTAAAGAATCTTGATCCAAGTGGAATTCGGAACCCAAAAGGATGGGTAAAGGGGGGGTTGGTACATTTTCTAAGAAAATGTACCGTGTGCTGGCACAATAATCCTTGTAGAATTTCGAAACTATATGAACACATGTTGTCACATGACAAAAAATCAATGGCTGATCATTGTTCATTTCCAGTGCATGTGCCTTATATGATCCACACCCCTTTTGTAGTATATGCAGAGGAAATCATTGGATGCATCAGTGTACTTGCAACAACACAAACACTCGAGTGCAATCGACCCAAGTAGAAGACAATCCACAACGACATAGTTCAAATGTCACCATCACAGTGATGGAAGATACAAAAGATGCACCAAACTTGAATAACGAGAATTCACATGTAGGGATTGTGGCAAAAACCTCAAGGTGCCTACCAATGATTTTACGCATGATTCAGAACCTTCAAAGGCTCCCAAAGGGCAGTGCTAGTGGACTCCAGAGACACACATAATTTTATGTCACCAGAATGTCCAACCAACCTAGAAGTTCCTCTAAGTAAACTTCCTAATTTATCTGTCTCATTCACACAAAGAAAAGATGACAATGTGAAGATTGTTTTGAATATCTACATGAAGGTGGTCAAATGGTCAACAAACTTAGATTTCTTGGTAGTCCCATTGGACGCATTCAACATGATGGTTGGGCTATCATTTATGGATAAGTACGTGTTCAGCATGCTGACAAGGAATCAACAAAAAATTATTACAAATGCAAGGCAATATCGTGGTAGTAGACTATCATAGGCTGAAGTCTTCGAAACAAAGAACCAAAGGAATGAAGGATACAAAGAGAGATACAAAGGAAGATACAAGGAAGCTAGGCCAGGTTGAGCAAAAACAACAAGTAGAGACTCACGCCACTAAACGAACCCCACTGCCAAAGGGGGAATATGACTAGCAACAACAAGGTAAAACACCAACGAAACATGAGATTGTTCCACAAAGGAATCACTATGAGACACAATTGAAAGAAGGCAAGTCATCGTGCCTGCTTGAAGGACGGATCAAGTCGATAGTCATGGTATCCTGTGCGGATCAATTCGAACTCACACAAGGCCATTGACAGCAAAACAGATAACAAAAGCCATTCGACGTGGTCCGAAAGTACATCTATGTGTGTTACATTGCAATCAAGTGTGTGTAGATGAAGAAGAAAATGATAAGATGAAAGTGGGCAATCACCGTATCCACAATCTGCTGAAGGAATATGAAGATTTATACCAATAGTCATCTTCCTAGTGGGTCGCCACCACAACAACAAATCCAACATTCCATCAAAATATTAACATGACAAGCACCTCCCACAAAGGCAAAATATAGAATGAGTGAAACCGATATAAAGGAATCAAAATACAACTTGTAGAACTGGAACAATAGGGCTTCATCTGACCCAACAATTCACGTACGACGCTCTAGTATTATTTGTGAAGAAGAAGGATTAGAGCATGCATCTATGTGTGGATTATCACGTGCTTAACAAAATTATGATCAAAACAAAGTACCCGTTGTCAATCATGGAAGAGTTGATGTATCGGTTGAGTCACACAAAATATTTCACGAGGATCAACTTAAGATTGGGCTATCACCAAATCAGGGTAGCAAAGGAAGATATTGAGAAGACCACCTTTCGCACTCATTATCGCAGTTATGAATGGCTCGTGATGGCTTTCAATCTCACCGGTGTGCAAGGTACTTTCTATAGAGAGATGAATGATGGCTTCCGAGACATGCTTGATGAATTCCTAATAATATACATTGAGGACATATTAATTTACAACCAATCTCTCGAGGAATGCCTTGAACATGTGAGGTTTGTTCTACAATGTCTCAGAGATAGACAACCTTACACAAAGCCTGAGAAGTGTGAGTTTATTATGACATCAATGAAGTTTTCAGGATTCATGATCTCATAAAAAGGGGTCCAAATAGATCCCTACAAGATTACAGCTATGTGACAATGGGCTCCTCCTTGCAAAGTTTGTGAAGTAAGAGAATTCATAGGAGTTTGTGAGTTTCCACAAAAGTTACCACATAGTTAACTAAAGGAACATAGTTAACTAAAGGCAAGGGGTGCTTTGTATGGAGCACCCATGAAAAAGATGCTTTTGAATAGCTGAAACAAGTGATGTGTGAAGCTCTTGTGTTAAATCTTGTAGAGTTTAACAAACCATTCGAGATTCATACCGATGCTTCTAGTTAGCAATTGGAGGGTTCCTTCTGTAGGAGGGGTGCCTTGTGGCCTATGAATCACACAATTTTTTCTAAGTATAACTCTGATGGAGCACTCATGAGAAAGAGATACTCATTGTGATCGATTGCCTGCAAAAGTGGCAACACTATGTTTAGGATAAGCACACCAAAATTTACACTGACAACATTTCCTTGAAGTATTTTTATACTCAATCAAAGCTCTCCTTGAAGCAAGCATGATTGGCAAGATTTTTTGGTCGAGTTTGATATAAACATCATTCATAAGCTAGGGAATCAGAACATGATGCCCCATGCTTTGAGTCGATGGCCTACACTTGCAACCTTGTCAATAGCTGAGAGCCAAATAAAGAATCAAATACGACGCTTCCAAAAAGCTGATCCATAAGTGCAAATGATTATAAAGGAAGTATACAATGGCTTAGATAACAAAGGAAAATATTCTATGATAAACGATATGCTTTACAAAAAAGGGAGAGTATACATTCCAAATAATGTAGACATTCAACACAAACTACTATGGGAGGCACATGACATTTAGCTTGCAGGTCATGGCGGACAAATATGGAGTTACAAAGACCTAAAACAATGTGTTTTGGCCTAAGATGAAATATGATGTCAAAGAATATGTGCAAACTTGTCCCACTTTTCAACTAGTAACAAAAAATCGCATCAAATCGGCAAGTTTACTTCAACCTATGCCCATTTTGAATCGACCATGTGACATGATAAGTATAGATTTCATAACAGATTTGACATCATCGCAAGGATTCACTACTATATTTGCGTTCATGGAATACTTCTTGAAATAGGCACACTTCATTCCAATGAAACCACGTATGACAGCCAAGGTGGTGGCACAAAGTTTCTTCCACCATGTGTTTAAATACCATGGATTACCACCATAATATCAGAAAAAGACCCACATTTTCTCATTGATCTATGGAAAGAATTATTTGCAATCTTAGGCACTTAGTTGCGGTTCTCGTCTGCCTATCACCCTAAAATGGATGGACAAATCGAATGCATCAATCAGATAATAGAGGACTATATTCGAAGCTATGTGCATGCTGATAAACGATATTGGGTAAAACACCTTGACATATTAGAGTTTCATTACAATAGCTCAATTCATGCTAGCACCACACTGAACCCCTTTGACGTGGCCATGGTAAAAGAGGTGATCATTCTGATGGTGCTCATGTCAGACGCTCTCTTAGTGGATGTCGATAGCAAGTCTGGATTCTTCATTCAAGAATGGCAATCCAAGCCCCGACAAGCCAAAGAAGCCTTAATGAAGAGCAAGGAACAAATGGTAAAGTATGCCAACTAGAAGAGATCCAAAGCCCCAACATTCCAAGAAAGCGACCTTGTACTTGTGAGTGTCAAGAACATGCAATTGTCGAAGAACTTTATGCCCAAGTTCAACCACTAATACTATGGGCCATATCGGGTTAAGCAACACTTCAACCAATTAACGTACCAATTGGACCTTTCAATAGAGATACACATTCACAAAAGTTCCTTTCATGTAAGTATGCTAAAATGCTTTTGCATCGACAACTAATTTGGTAAAATGTTACTCTTCTAGAGCAACCTCAAACCCAATGACAACCCAAACTCATTTTGAAGGAGAGAAGTGATTGCCACATAAACCAATTCCTCGTCAAGTGACAAGGCCAATTGCTCAACAAGGCCTCATGGGTAAGTGAAAACAACATTCCACTGACAGCCCGATCCATCATCAATGACTTTCACATAGCTCAGCCATCCATCACAAGAACACGGTAGCTTGACAAGGAGGTCAAGCTCTTCAAAGCAAGGGAGAATATGTAACACCCATTGGCCAATCACCCCCCCCCAATTCTATCCAAGAAGCTTGGTGCTTGGGATTTCTATCTAGGAATCTTGGTGCTTAGGTGGTTTGACATGAGGCATCGAATTGTGCACAACTATGAGAGGGACCTCGTTAATCATCCGACAGCCAAACTTGCAACCTTGCGTTCAACATGCTCTTGCCCCCTTTCTAGTCCCTCAAGCACACCCCTTCCTAAAAGTGCAGTCTTGCCATCAAGAACATCCCGCATTTACCTTTTGATCCACATTTTCTTGTTATGCTTAATGTGGGCCAGCTACCTTCTATGTTTGCTCGAGATGTCTAACACAAGCTGGCTTCAGCCTTGTAATCACCTTTAGGCCATTTTTTAATATAATCAGTTTTCTTGCAAGCTTGTGTGATTTTGAGGAAATCTTACCTTCTCAACATGATCCCTCAATTCATCCCCCCGATGGGCTAGCATGATGCACTGAGTTGAGTCTGGGGTGGCTTGTTGGTTTATCACAAAAAGAGCGAGTAAAAGTTGTGGGGTAGGTTCAAGAGAATTGTCCTACTAAAGCTCATGGGCTCAACATATTTGTCCTACTAAAGCTCATGGGGTTCATCAGAGTTTAAGAATCTTTGTAAGTTCTTCCTTATTATGTTCTCAAGAACAAAAAATGTTTTCAAAGGAAATTATACCCTGGAAATTCATGATTATCTTTACTTGAAAAGAAATTGAGTCCAATAAAAGGAGAGGGAGCTATACCAATGTTATTCATTTCTGGACAATCACTTGATCTTGGGTCATGACATGTGGAATCCATGATTAGCTTTACTTGAAAAGAAACGCTTTTGAATCCAATAAAAGGAGAGGGAGCTATACCAATGTTATTCATTTTTGGACAATCACTTGATATTGGGTGATAACATGTGCTGATATATTTAGAGTACCTTTTTTTATCCCTCACATTCAAAATCAATTGCTAACACCCAACCAATCTATGGATATTGAACTCTAGACTTTGAGATACATCAACACTACATCAACACTCCCCATTTTGAGATACATGTGTTAATATGAGTATCTAATTTTACAATATCGAATTTTGTTTTAGTATTTAATTGTGAATAAATGCATTTTTGGGGTTAAGTTTGGTCTTCTATCTTTTCTTGCATTAGGGTTTGAAATTGAGAAGACAACACACGTATTCAAGGGAACTTTTTTATCCCTCTCACATTTAGGGCTTAACATCAAGCTGTTTTGTGGATATCCAACTCTAAACTTTTAGTCTAGGGTTCAATATGGTAACCACTACATCATATTGCAAACGAGAAGGGTTGTAACTTAGAAACAAATATCCCTCAATTGTATCTTTATATTAAATGCTACAACCTCCAAATGAGAATAGTCATATGAACAATGAACAAAGATTTTGGTTAAGTTATTAGACGTGATTTTGTGTGGCTACAGAAGATAGTGTAATATTAGGTGAATATCCTATATCTACTTTACATTGATAGAGGACTTTCAAATGTGTAGTGGGGGTTCTTCGGGTAGGAGCTCAAGGGCAACAATGTTTGATTGATTATAAAGGGGATATTAATGAATATTCCATTTTTGGCCATAACCTCACATAAACCAAAGATGTTCGACTAAGAACTATATTGGGTTGATTCAACTCTATTGAAACATAAATAAATAAGGCATCCCTTGTAAGAGAAATAGAAGGAAAAAATGGAGAGATACATTAAAGAAGAAGAGAAGCAGGTTACTATAAAATAAGTAAGACTACTATCTAGCAAGTTTCATAGACACAAAGAAAACCATATTGAACCTTAGATTTCATGTGACTTCCCATATCTCATGATTGGTTTAGAATTTGGAGAAATTAATGCTACCATTGCATCCTGAACATGTCAAATTTTTAAGAATAATTCTCTACTTGCTCTTGCCAATGCCAGTCTTGAGAGCTCAAGGAGGCATGATCTCCAAATAAGTACTTTCCAAGTTCCAGTTCCAATTCTGGTCTTTTTCTTTGTTTTAGTCTTGTTTAGTCTAGTATTCACGACATCACGTCTTGTCCTCTATAATCTTGTAGTAGGAGATCTTGTCTAGTTATTTATTGTACCTAGTTCATCTCCCTCAAGGGAGTTCTTGTAATTCATATATATTCTTTCATACCTACAATCTTCGCTTGTGGTATCTCTTGTATCCTATCTAGTCTAGTTATCCATGCATATCAGTCCTAGGTTGTGGGACTTCTTGCAATAGTTCTATATTCTTATATTTCCCTTGAGTGGTTGGTCTTGTAATCAAAAGCATATTCCCAACATCTTCTTCAAATATTATAAGAGGGCACAACATAGTGCTCCACTAACATTTTGGAAACATTGATGGATTCCATATCCATACTAAAAAATATCATATTTAATTTGAAAGATACATATAAAAAACTCCAAGATTTTGAAAGAGGTTACTACAAGGTGATTGCTCAATTGTGGAGTCAAGCAATCAAGCCTGATAATAGGTTGTTCGAGAGGAAAAAAGAGAAGAAGACTTTTTTTCTAGATCAAGAATACAATTTTAGCTCAATACCTCAAAAATATACATAAGAAGAATCTACCAAAGCCCATGCAATTGGATAACATCAAGGTCATAAGACTTAAACCAAGGAAAAAAAAGCCATAAAAAAAACAATGCATATCATGGATATCTATCATCATTGTGTTCAAGCACCACATACCAAGAACTTTACAAAGACCAAGAGCTATGAATTTTTAAGTCCAAGAATATCTTAAGATCACATGGAAACTCCTTGTGGAACTCATTTCTTGAGGGGAAGGTGATTGGTTTGAAATTTGGAGAAACTAATGATACCATTGCATCCAGAACATGAAAATACCCTAAGATTGACTATCTACCTTCTCTTGCCAATGCAAGTCTTGGGAGCTCAAGGAGTAGTGATCCCTAAGTAGGTACTTTCCAAGTTCCAATTCTGGTTCTAGTCTTGTTCCTTGTTCTAGTCTTGTATATTCTAGTATTATTGACATCCCATCTTGTCCTCTTGTAATCTTGTAGCATGAAATCCAATCCAATTATTTATTGTACCTAGTCCATCTCCCCCAAGGGAGTTCTTGTAATTTAGATATCTTGTTTCATACCTATGATATCAAGTTGTATGATCTCTTGTATCATGCCTAGACTAGTTATCCATACCTATCAGTCTCGGGTTGTGGGACTTATTATAATAGTAATATATATTCTTGTATTACTTCCCCTATGTTGGCAATCTTGTAATCAAAAGTATAGTTTGAAAATCTTGTGAGTCTAGTCAAAGGGTACAATCTAGTGCTCCCCTGATCGCAAGTTTCCTTCTATACACTCCAAAAAGCTTTTATGGTTATCCATATAAATGTTGGATGGATAGAAAGTTTGTTCTCATGTTCATTGTCAAGGTGATGCCTTGCTTGTATAAGTCATGGCAGATTTAAATCTTGATCTATCATAGATCTTGATCAGTCACACTCAACTTATATAAATTTAATGACAAGAAGGGAATATTCTCTCTACTATGGATCAAGGTCTCTTTCTCTCAAAAACCTATGGGTGGCAACACTTTCCCCCCACGCCCCTATTAGGGGTACTATATTGAGCCCCAACTACCTATAGAGGATTCGTTGCAATCCTCTATCCCACATAAAGTAGATGCATTATCTTTACCTAACATCCCACCATCTTATAAGCATTTGTAGTCTCATCTAATTTCAAAATTAAGATCTCTTTTTGGTGCTCATGTGGTTCTCCTCATTTAAGCGCCTTAAAATTTTAGGACTTAATATGGATTTACATCTCAAAAGTTGTTATCTATTAGCACATAAAATTTCTTTTGCAAAACATAACTTCGATGTCAAAAACCACATGGATGTACATTGGCAGTGTCCATTGAAACGTATATAGTAGATGCTTAATATGCATATTGTGTAGAGAAGCACGAATTATGACCATCATTCTCCAAATGAGATGGCTCTCCTCCCAGTCAAGGACCTCTATACATAGCTATCTCGAAAGGAGGTAGGCACATGCTAACTATCCAAGTATTGGTCATGTAACTACATGTGCTCCAAGTGTCCCAATTAACTAGAGTTAGAACCTTTCAGAAGTTGGAGCTTGGGTTTGGGTAAGATGGTCTACTCCCTTGTTCTTTTTAGTATTTGAACCCCATCACTAGAGGCTTGGACAATGCAATCACTACCACATCACATTATTTGGTTTTAAGGGCATAAAAAATTATACTTAAATCCAAATTTCAAGATTTAAGCACTCACAAGACCTACCAAACACTTTAATTCATAACAAGATGTGAGCCAAAGGAAAGAATATGGTTGAACTCAAGCCAAACTATAAGTACAAATTTGCTTTACAAGGGGTCTTAGACATTGATGTGTATGAAGGTGAAAAATATCAATGATATAGATGAATGCTCCCATCACAATTGTGACCGGCCCAAGAAAATACTCAATAAAACTAAAAATGCCTTGCAAAAAAAGTAGGTTAAAAAATCTTATTCAAGTTCTTGGACTTGTGCAATGAAATGTCCACCAAAGTACTTTGAAATTGCTCCAAATGTCACCAAGCTTCAAACAAGCTTTGAGAGGCACATGCTAACCATCCAAGGAGGTAGGCACATGCTAACCATCCAAGTATCTGTCGTGTAACTACATGTGCTCCAAGTGTCCCAATTAATTAGAGTTAGAAATTTTTAGAAGCTTGAGCTTGGGCTTGAGTAAGATACTCTACTCCCCTATTCTTTGCAGGATTTGAACCCACTCACTAGAGGCTTGGACAATGTAATCACTAGGCCACATCACATTATTTGGTTTCAAGGGCACAAAATTTTATACTTAAGGCCAACTTACAGAATTTCAGCACTCATAGTTAAAAAAAATCTTATTCAAGTTGTTTAGCCTGTGCAATGAATATCCACCAAAGAACTTTGAAATTGATCTAAACGTCGCCAAGCTTCAAACAAGCTTTGAGAGGCCAAAAAAGAATTTCGGAGAGAGAAAACAATTCCTCAATGTAAGGCCAAATCCTATATTTCCCCCTCATACATCATCAAGTGAGTGTATCTTATTGGTGGAAATCACTATTCAAGTGAGCTCTCGGAATGATAGTATTGGGATGGGTGACTCCCTAGATATCTCTCTTTCATGAACCTTTATTGATGGTCCTCCCTTATGCATCACCAATGGTGGCAATGATGACAAGGGTGGCAAGGAAATGATGAAGTATGCCAAAGTCTATACTTTGGTTGCTTCCTTAGTTGTGTCCTATGAGATATTCCTTGGTCGACACCCTAGTCATAAGCCTTGGAATTTCCATAGGTTGCATAATGTTGCAAATTGTGGTTACACATGTATCCATGAGTGCAAAAAATTGTTTGAAGGGAATATTCTCAACTCCTTGTAGCATGGATTATATTTGGATTGCAATGTAGATGTCCTCTATGCATGTATGTGCAAACCTACAAAAAAAAAATTAGGAAACGAGAGAAGCAAAGAACATGTATTCGATTGTATGCTACAAAAACTAGTACACAATATAGCGTGTGTATGATGATGCTAATATATGCAAAAGTTTCAAGCAGCCATTTGATCTTTCACATAGCCACAAACGATAATGCAAGGGTATAGCTTGCTCATATTCTATTATAAAGCAAAAATATGTCAAAGCAAAAATTTGTCAATGTACTGAAATGAGGCAAGATAAAAGAGGAGAAGATACTAGTCTTATATAAACAATAAGGGAATGGCTATATCTTTAGGGGTTTCCTCATGTATTTTATCCAAGTGCTCATAGCATTGTAAAATTTCTCATGAACTATAGTAATGTTACATGGCATGGAATAACATGTCATGCTTCTACGAAAATACTCTTTTTTTCTCATGCAACTAAAGTGTATACGTTTCTTCATAGCTAACATCAAGAGAAAATGTGGGCACATGTGGGATATAGTTTCCTTTTTCTTGAAAAAAAATTAGAAATAGGCTAAAGGAGAACATTCATGCATTAAGAAGAGAAAGATACCATGCTAAGAACCTTTAAAAGATAACCAACATATCATGCCCTATTAGAGGTCATGATGTACAATAAAATTGTCCTAAGATTCTTTATAACTTGTTTCTTGTGCATGTTCTTAAGAACAGGAATGTTTTATATGGAAAGATAATGTCATGAGTATTTCTAATAAGAATGTTTTATAAGAAGGGATGTTGGACTTGTGTTGATGGAACGTGCAAAGCAACATTGATTTGTGAAGTTAAAACATTGACTTTTGGAGATATGATTTTAATCACTTAATTGAAGATGGTTTTATCCTCAATGATGACACGTGGCATGAACTCCCTTTTTTTTCAAAGAAATGATGTACGGTTACTCAAGTGTTGATATGCTCCCTCTACTTTCAACCTGCATTTGCTTGTGTTTGGTTGTGAATAAATGCATGGCAACCAAAGTTACTTGTGTTTGGTTGTGAATAAATGCATGGCAACCAAAACGGGACTTGTATGTAAATGTGGAGGATGTGATAATAACAAAGGTACACATGACCCAATGGATGGGTGTTCATGTGAATGGTTGTTCATACTCTTAATCCAAGCATACATGTTTAAAGCTCACTTTACAAAGAGAAAGGACGTATGGTTACTCAAGTGTTGATATGCTCTCTCTACTTTCAACTGCATTTACTTGTGTTTGGTTGTGAAAGAAAATGTGAGACTTTAATACTGAGTGTAGAATAAAATTTTTTAGATTGCTATAATTGATCCTCCAATGGTGGCATTAACTCTTTTGCAAAACTATGACCGAGAACTTTGTCAAGTTGGACCGTAGCTAAGAGTGGTCCATGACTACAATAATGAGCTAGAACTTTTGGAATATCCATAATCTCTAAGGACCAAAGATCTAAAAAATCAACCTTCTCATCATCTTATAGGCCTTGCAACATGTGTGGAGATTCTACAATCATTGGTAACTCATCTTTTGAATACGTATGCATATCATCCAATGTGATAGAATATATTTTACGACCCTTCTAGGTTATTGCTTGGGATCCCCAATCTTGCTTTACCTCAACAAGTTTTAAGCAAGGGTGTACCAAAAGCAGATTATAATTATCTTGTCTTTAGAGTAATTCAATAACCATGAAAGTAATATGGAATGATACTTCGTGTATATGAATAATGAGGTCTTTTATAAGGCCAATAAGTTGAACTTGGGATTGTTCAGCCATCCGGATATAGAATGGGGTAGGTTGGATGTCTGTACACCCCATCTACTGACAAATTAGCAAAGTGGTAATGTTGACTCTAAATCCCTCATCAATGAGAACTTTGGAAAATTGGTGTAGATTTATACCATATTGTTCATCAATGGAACAACATAATGTACAGGTTTATCTTCAACTATCTCCAGCTGATTAACCAGAACCATAGTTTCAAATGTTGCAAAGTCCAAGGCTAAATTCTACACTTTTGATTGAGCTTTTGCTAATAGTGCTTGCTTAAAATTTGGTACTAGAGACAAGAGTTCACCTAATTACATCTGAATAGTAGATTTACATAGCATCTTCCAAGAATCCAAAAATGTAGTAGAGATTTGTTAGCAGGCCATCAATATGACCTTTATATTTTTGGAATATTGTATTTTTATGATTTTTTTTGTAAATAACGGACTGTTAAATGATTAGAAGAATCAATAGAAGTTGATAGGGAACTCATATAGTTCCATTAATTAGGATGGGAATGTGCTCCAATCTTGTATTGAGAGAAGTAGTGCAGTTTACAAACATAGTCCTTGTAGAATACACTCTAACAGAGATCACTTGTAATGTTATCTTCATAATGAAATGACTTTCTCTGGTGATATTGTCTATTTTTTGTTTGATTATTTTAATGTTGTTTATTGTTTCTCTAACTCTACAAAGTGTAGTTTGTCTGTTCACGAGGTTAATTGTACTGTGATTGGGAGTAGAAACCTATAGCTTTGATATAAGTTATCATAATCCTCCAATCTTTGAACTCAACTTGTGTAATTGAAAAAGTACAAACAAACATTTGGTGACCACGATGGGATAGGGTGTTGATATTGTGAATCAATTCTATAAGAAATTCTTGGATGCTTAAGGCAATGGAGGTTGGCCAACTCATTCTGATACATGATTTTCATGCTTTAAGGAGGAACTCGAAAAACTAGCCACAATTTGGCCATCTCATGCATAAGTTGATGATGTAAGAAATATAGGCATAGTGATATAGACCAATAGATAGAGTTGAGAAGAAACTAAGACAAAGAGAGATGCAAACTTAGAGATAAAGAACTTAAATTCTCAAATCACCAAGAGAAATGCATCTACAAAGATGGTGTTGTCCACTCGTGTGCTCCTAACATGGGCCTTAGATGGTGATCTAGAAAGACTCTTTAAGAAGGGCTCACTAGTGTGAAATGCTATATAGATCTACACATGGCCCATGCTTATATAGCTTTTACAATGGGAGTCAGTATAGATAAACATAGTCAAGGGAGACAAAATAGTCGGCAAAATATATAATTCGACAATATCTGCACGACCATAAGTCCTACACTTGACCCTATGGGCGCGGGGGGATAATTTCATGGCTAGGATCATAAAGATCAATGATTACCATCAGCAGTCACACATAGACCTCGTCTAACTTGGAACTTAGGCTTCCACAAATGTACTCTAAGCATTCTTATCATCAAACACACATTAGTGTTCTTGACTACTACATTTTTGTTCCTGCAAATATATGCATCTCATATTTTTTTCTATGCAGCAGAGGAGATCAATTAAAATATTTTTGAAGAAATCATGAGTTTGAAGTCTCAAATAGAGGGAAAAGTCTATGATTTGGTTGTCATTCTTGTCGGATCTTGCAAAGACTTAGAAAGATCTAACATTGATACCAACTCTTCTACACATTAGAGGTCTCTCCAAGGAGGTAGGCACATGCTAACCATCCAAGTATCGGCCATGTAACTACATGTGCTCCAAGTGTCCCAATTAATTAGAGTTAGAACTTTTTAGAAGCCTGAGCTTGGGCTTGAGTAAGATACTCTACTACCATATTCTGTGCAGGATTTGAACCCAATCACTAGTCATTAGGCCACATCACATTATTTGGTTTCAAGAGCACAAAATTTTATACTTAAGTCCAATTTTCAAAATTTAAGCACTCACAAGACCAACCAAACACTTAAATTTATAACAAGATGTGAGCCAAAGTAAACACTATGGTTGAATTCAAGCCAAATTATAAGCGAAAAATTGCTTTCACGAAAATATTTTTTTGTTCTCATGCAACTAAAGTGGATAGGTTTCTTCATAGCTAACATCGAGAGAAAATGTGAGCACATGTGGGATATAGTTTCCTAAAAAAAAAGAAATAGGCATTAAGAAGATTCATGCATTAAGAAGACAAAAATTCAATAGAGTTGTCCTAATAACATTCAGTAGAGTATTTCTAATCATCCTCATTTGCAGAAGATAATCATGAATGTCTTTTATGGAAAGATAATGTCATGAGTATTTATGATCATCCTCAATTGAAGATCTAAGCTTTAAAATCCCTCAGAAGCATGTTGATCTTATGCTAATATATGATAGAAACGTGCAAAGAAATAATGATTTGTGATTTCAATCACTTAATTGAATATGACTTTATCGTCAACTATGACATGTGGCATGAACTCCTTTTTCTTCCAAAGAAATGACTTATGGTTAGTCATGTGTTGATATGATCTTCTATTTTGATTTGAAATTAACTTGTGTTTCTTTGTGAATAAATGCATAGCAACCAAAAGGCCTCTCCAAACCCCCAAACGAGACTTGTATTGTAAATGATGAGGATGTGATGGCCACAAAGTGACACATGACCCAATGGATGGGTGTTCATGTGAATGGTTGTTCGTACTCTTAATCCAAGCATCCAAACATGTTAAAGGTCACTTTACAAAGAGAAGGGAGAAAGATGGTAGGTCGGGCAAGGGATTGTAATAACAATAACAATGAATCCAAGCATGCTAAAGCTCAATTTACAAAGAGAAAGGAGAAAGATGGTTGGTCGAACAAGGGATTGTAATAACAATAGGAGTGAAGGATCTTTGCATGCATCCCAATGTAGTCCCTACACTTCATGAGTTTGAAGATTTGATCATGGGAAGTGCAAAAAAAGTCCCAAAACGTTTCAAAAAAGTGGAGAAGAAGTGATGCTCTCTCTCTATTATCTCTTGGCCGAAGTGTTGTCCTCTCTTTGCTCTCTCGGCACTTCTTGTGATGAAAAATGTGAGATTTTAATGCAATATAACTAAGGATACGACTATCCATTTCAATGATTTATGAGCCATTTTGGGTTTTTTTATGTTACTCATGCATTAGACTAATAAAACTTTCTAGATTGCTCTAAGTGATCCTCCACTGGTGGGAGTAACTCTTTTGCGAAACTATCATCGAAACTTTGTCAACCTGGACCGTAGCTATGAGTGGTCCATGACTACAATAATGAGCTACAACCTAAAGGGGAGGATTAGGGAATAACCCTCCACCATGGCTCTTAGGGCAAGTGGTTACCCATCAAACTCCTAGCCAGGAGGTTGTGAGTTCAATTCCCATCATTGGTGTCAGAGCCTAGCTGAGGAACTTGGGCAACGTAGAGGTAAGGAGCCTCATACATGGACACTTGGGAAGTGTTTGACCATGAATAAGCCTAAAACTGGCCATAGATGAAGGCACGTGGTTGTTTGGGCACCAGAGGGTGATTGGATAGGTCCATGCATTGGAATTTGGGATTAGTGGAGGTGCTCAAATATGGGAAGGGGCCCAAGTTAGATAAAAGGGTCCATAAGTGAACGTTGAGAACAATGCTCAATCTAAGGGGGAAGGAATAATCCTAGTAGGAGATGGTTGAACTACAGCCTAAGAGGAAGGATTAGGAAGTAATCCTCACCATGGCTCTTAGGGCAAGTGGTTAGCCCATCACACTCCTAGCTAGGATGTTGTGAGTTCGATTCCCAACATCATAGAATACATTTTATGACCCTTCTAGAAGGTCATTGCTTGGGATCCCCGATCTTGCTTTACCTTAGCATGTTTTAAGCAAGGGTGTCCCAAAAGCAAATTGTAATTATATTGTTTCCCAAGTAATTCAATAACCATAAAAGTAATATGGAATGATACATTGTGTGTATGAATAATGATGTCTTTTATAAGGCCAATCAACTAAACTTGGGATTGTTCAACAATCATGATAAAGAATGGGGTAGGTTGGATGTCTGTACACCCCATCTACTGAAAAATTAGCAAAGTGAAAAATTGACTCTAAATCCCTCATCAATGAGAACTTTGAAAAATTGTTCTAGATTTATACCATATTATGATCAATGGAACAACATAATCTACAGGTTTATCTTCAAGGATTTCCATGTAATCTAGAACCATAGTCGTAGAGTCGAATGCCGAATTCTACACTTTTGATTGAACTTTTTCTAATAGTGCTTGCTTAAAATTGGTACTAGAGCCAAGAGTTCACCTAATTGCATCTGAATAGTAGATCTACATAATACCTTCCAAGAATCAGAACAATATTAGAGGTTTATTAGCATGCCATCAATGTGACCTTTGTATTTTTAGGATATTGTATTTTTAAAATTTTCATTGTGAATAGTGAACTATAATTGATCAGAAGAATCAATAGAAGTCTATAGATAACTCATATAGTTCCATCAGTTAGATGGGAATGTGCTCCAATCCCATATTGAGAGAAGTATTACAGATTATAGATAGAGTCCTTGTAGAAGACACTCTAAACAGAGATCACTTCACTACTAGAAATAGGGGGCATAGCGATGCCCCCGAATTGAAAAAAAAGTGCTTCTCATCGCGTATGCGATGCTAGCATTGCATAAGCAATGAACCTGTTTTTTATTTTAAAAAAATAGACTTATCGTCGCATAAGCAATGATCATCAGGCAAGAATCATCGATGTCAAAAAAAAATATTTTTGTTGAGATTCTTACTATAGATTGATCTCAACCAATCACCACAATATGGACAAGCTTTATAACCCTTAGTAGATATTCCTGCATCATGAAAACAGTAAAAATATAATTAGATTAAATCACATTTATTTGTATGCATATTGAATAAAAAAAATTACATCAATACCTAAACAAACACCATATCTTGGAAAATCATGAATAGTCTAAGCCACAATACCACGAACCATAATATGTCTTTCATTGATGCTTTTCGATACATCAACAACATTAATACCTCTCCATAACTCTTGGAAATCGTCAATGAGAGGAGCAAGATATATATTCATATCTTTAAATTGTCTTTTTCTTGGGATTAAAAGTGAAAACATTAAATGTTCCTTTTTAATGCTAAGATATGCCAGAAGATTGTAGTTTATGACTACCACTGGCCATGTTGGCCATTTACTGGATTTCATGGAGAATGGTTTAACCCTATCTAATGCAACTCCTAACTTTAGATTTTGTGGATTTTGTGCAAATTCAGGCCATGTAGAATCAATATGCCGAAAAGCAACACTATCATGAGGAATTCTGATTATTCCATCAATACTTTTATGATCATGTCCCCATGTCAAAAGCTTTGATAATTCGAGGTTTTGAAACATATGTCTAATCCGTGGAGCCAATGGAAAATGTCTGAATACCTTTTTTGGGATTTTACCTTCTTTGTCCTTATATCGAGAAGATTGACATTTGGGACATGTCAAAGAGTCCGAATATTCACCTCTATATAAAATACAATCGTTAGGACATGCATGTATACATTGATAATCTATTCCAAGATTGTTGATTATCTTCTTCATTTCATCATGTAAGGTAGGAAGAATATTATGACTTGGTAAAAACTTTTCAGATAATAACTTGTAAGTTCATAAAGAAAATACATATTAATAAAAATAAATAAATAAATATACGTATATATATGCATATAATTTTATATATGTGTATGCTTATGTGTATATGTATGTGGATGTGTATATGCATGTGCATGCATATACATATGTGTATGTGTATATGTATGTATGTGTGTATATGTGTTTTATAGGTGTATATGTATGTATATATACGTATGTGTATGTGTATGCATAGATGTATGTGTATGTTTGTATATATGTGTATGTATGTATGTATGTATGTATGTATGTATGTATGTATGTATGTATGTATGTATGTATGTATATGTATGCATGCATGTGTAGATGTGTATATTTGATTTTGTTTTTAATTTTTTTATGTATATTATGGCTTGCAGACTTTCATATCTAGACGACTGAATCGTTTGGTTGTCTCCCATTTTATAGTCAATCTATTACCTACCTTGGTAACTAAGATTTAAATATTTGTTTACAAGGATTAAGTATCAACTAACTATGTATGTATTAGATTGTTTGAAAATAAGACAAGCAAATTTCTCTCAATCATTTTGGAAAATGGATGGATAATTCTAAAGTATGGGTGGACATGAAGTATTCATTCAATGCAAGTTCTTGTTCTTACCGTAGCTAAGGTAAAAACAAAAACCTGCACTGAATGAACACTTTGTGTTTGCCCATCCTTTAAAATTATTCTTTCATCCTTCAAATTCTTTGAGGTAAATTTACTTCTCCTATTTTTCAAACGACTTAATACATCCATAGCTAAGTCATACTTAATATTTCTATGCAAAGTTCATAAAAGAGTTAGCAGTGCAGGTATTAGGTCGACTAGAATAGGAGAAGCAGATGTGTCAGGAAGATTCTAAAGGTTGGGCAGACAATTCCAAAGGTTAGATGGACAAAATATCTTCATTTGATACATGTATGTATAATTTGACTTTACTCTCATAACATGTGTATATGTATGTTTATGTGTACATATATGTGTATGTATGTGTATGTATGTATGTGCATGTATGTATGTGTATGTATGTATGTGTATGTATGCATGTGTAGCTGTGTATATTTGATTTCATTTCTAATTTTCTTTTTGTTTATTGTGGTTTGTAGAATTTCATATAGATATTTGGACTACTGAATCATCTGGCTGTCTCTCATTTTATAGTCAATCTATTACCTACCTTGCTAACTAAGGCTTACATATTTGTTTAGAAATATAAAATATGAGTTAGCTATGGAGGTATTAGGTCATTTGGAAAATAGGAGGACCAAATTTATCTTGAAGATTTTGAAAGATGCATGAATAGTTTTAAAGGATGGGTGGACAAAAAGTGTCCATTCAATGCAAGTTCTTGTTCTTACCTTAGTTAAAGTAAGAATAAATACCTGCATTGAATGGACGCTTTCTTTCCGCCCATCCTTTAAAATTATTTTTCCATCCTTCAAAACCTTCAAGATAAATTTGCTCCTCCCATTTTCCTAATGACCTAATACCTCCATAGCTAACTGATACTTAATATTTGTGTGCAAAGTTCTTAAAAAAGTTAGCAGCACAGGTATTAGGTCGAATAGAATAGGAGAAACAGATGTGTCAGGAAGATTCTAAGGGTTGGGTGGACAATTCTAAAGGCTAGATGGACAAAAACATTTTCATTCAATACATGTATGTATTATTTGACCTTACTCTCATAACATGTGCATGTGTGTGTATGTTAAATGTGTGTATGCATTCATGTATAATTATGTGTATGTCTATATATGCATGTATTTATATGTATATATTTATGCATGTATATATATAAATAGATAGAAAATTGAAAATTATACCTTAATAGTGCCAAAACAAATACATTACTCCATCCAAAATGATTCTGAAGATTGAGAATAAGTAAGCTCGCACTTAGTCATGTCAAACGACTTCCTTCATATACATGCTTTAGACATTCCTCTAGAAGATATTTCTCATTTTTAGAAATATCAATGCTCTCACTGTCATTTTGATACCAATCCTCAATAAAATTTGCCATGCCATCATCTTCATCATTGTCGCACAAATCTTGTACTTTATCTTGTTTTGAATACAGATCTTTCCACCTTGCATATTCCACCGGATCACTTTTGCGTAGTCTCCTCATAGAAGCTTCTGATAAATGAGGTCTTACTGGCAATTGTGAATGGTGTGGAGGAATATCATCAACATCATACGTTGGAATCTACACACATGAATAAAACTAATTAGTATTCCATAAATGAATAAAAAGTAAACTTTAAACATAAAATTAAATATATAAGTTATTAAATATGGATAGAAAATTTTCATTCTTTGTCTAACTAAAAGGTTCTCTTGGAGGTCTATGCCATCTATAATTCATTAATAGTTCATCACTAGCATGTAATGTAGTAATAGCATTGACAACTATGTATCTTGATGCATCTTTACTCATGTATGGTGATTCATGACTATTTTCACGTTCCTCAAATGTGCAATTAATCCTTGAACTATTATGTAACCCTCGACTACTATTTATTAAACCTGCTATATTTCCATGCGTGTAAGGTCTTCCATCAATATATAATCTTTCATTTTCTGCATGTGAAATCCTTCTACTATTAAGGGATGCTTCATTCAAGCATATTCCATAAGTACTCATGCTTTGAACATAAGGTGCAAGTCGATGCTAATCTCTCCATCCATTTATAGGACCAGAAAATGACATAAGAGTGACTTCGGGGTTTGGAGACACATATAAATCTTCTACAATAAAGAGACCACGACCAACATTAGTAATAGTGGATGGAGCAATCATATAGCGATTACCCCAAAAGTTGAAAACCTCTCCATCTAAAGGAAGTGGTCCTTTATTCCATCCTCCATATCTTCTTCTATCATATGTTTGTACTAGACGACAATCACGAGTTGGCAATGGATAATCTCTAGTCGTTCAGTCTCTAATCCAAGAGGTAGAGGATTTCTAGAAGCCTCTGCTTGTAATTGATGAACAACAAATCCATGACGTGTACGAGGTATATTAACATTATGAGAAAAGTTATCATCATCATCATCATCGAGCAAGTATTCCTGTATATCAACAGTAATTTGATTTTGTATATGGTTTTTAAATAAAATAATGACATTAATTTATAGAAAAAATACATACCCAAGCATTATCACGTTGACCAGGTGATGGTGCATGCTCAAAAGTACCATACTCTGCCTCATGTTCAATACATTCCAATCGTGGTCTTTGATACGTGCCATAGCAAGAGTTACACCAACATATAATATACCCTTGATAGTAAAATTCATCATAATTCCTATCGGAGGACACATGTGAAGTCATTGGATGGGTAGGAGGTGGTGGAGTGCCCTCTGATTGATCAGAATCTGATTATAACAAGAAACAAAAAAATATATCAGTTATGTATCTATCAAATATATTTAAAATTAAAAGTTTGATATACTTACAGTATATGGTCCTTGCACGATTAGGAGACGGTGGTGGAGTTCCATCTCATTGATCGGAATCTACAAATAATGGTATTTGATATTAATAATCTAATTATTTACATACATAAACATTCACATATACATATGTACACATACACACATATTCACATATACACATTTACACATACACACATATTTACATATACACAAATACACATTATTGTGGGATAAATGCATGTATTTTGTATGAATGAGTGTATATGCATGCATGTGTATGTGTGTATGCATATATGTGGATATGTATATGTGTGTTTATGTTATATGTATGTATATGTGTATATGTATGCATATATGTATTGTATATGTGTATGTGGGTATGTGTATGTGTATGTGTGTGTATATATGTGTATGTATTCTGATTCTTTTTTTTTTTGTTTGAGATTAAATTAACATGAGATATTGTATGGTGGAAAAAAATAAGAGGCGACCTAACATACCTCCTTAGACATGACAGTTTTTTCATAGACAGCTATGTCTTCAGGAGTGATTGCCTCAACAGAAGGTATACAAATTAATAGTTTATATTTATAATTTTCATATATTTTAGTAAAGTTTTAGATTTAATTTATGTATTTCTTTTTTCTTTATAAACAGGCTGCTGCAAAGAAGAGAGTCAAATGGCCATCATGGTTTTGTAGCTACATTTGTAAGTATATGTGTTATTGTGAGTATATTTTTTATTTTAGTTAAAATGCAAGAAACTAATCTTTTTTATTTGTTTCAATGCAGCGAAAGGATTATGGCCGATATCCTATGAAACATGAGATCGAGTATGCTACACATTTTGGATATCGGCATTTGAGCGAGTATATGCGAGATCATCCGGATGCCTTTGTGAGTATTATTAAATTATATATAAATATTTTATTTTTATGGATGTTTTAATTGTTTTACTTATTTATGTTTGCTATATGTAATATAGGAGTATTATGGAGAGGCAGATATGGATGAGGTGGAGAGACGAACACAGGAGGGACGATCTCAATCATCATAGGGGGCTCACACAGATACATCAGATCATGCGGATGATCATGATGATGATGATTAGGATTATTTATGATGACATTGGATATGTATTTATAGTGATATATATGTATATATATATATATATATATATATATATATATATATATATATATATATATATATATATATATATATATATATATATATATATATATATATATATATATATATATATTGTTCATTTCAGTAATGTTTTGAATTGTGTGTATGGTATTAAGTAATGAAAAGTTTTGTTCTATTGATTGTTATTATTGTTTATATTAAGCATGTGTTTTAGTACTTTAATTATATAATTCATTCATATGTGTGTATGTATGTGCATGTATATGTGTGTAATATGTGTGTGTATATGAATGTATGTACATATGTATATGCATGTATGTGCATGTGCATGTGTAAGTGTATATGTGTATGTATGTATGTGTATGTGCATGTGCATGTATATGTGTGTGTATATGTATGTATGGCATGTGCATGTGTAAGTGTATATATGTGTATATGTGTATGTGCATGTGTATGTGTGTGTATATGTATGTGCATGTATATGTGTAAGTGTATGTGTATATGTGTGTATGTGCATGTATAAGTGTATATGTATGTATGTGCATGTGTGTGTGTACGTATGTGCATATATATGTGTATATATGTGTATGTGTGTGTATATATACATATGTGCATATGTATGTGTATGTGTATAAACATATACAAGTTTATGTATATGCATGTGTATACGTATGAAACATGCATGTGCATGTGGATGCATTTCCATTTGCATCCATGTGCATGCATGTGAATTTGCACGCATGTGGATGTGCATATACATGTATTTAAGTATATGTTAATGTATTTATGTGTATATATATGCAATAATGCATGCATGCAAGTCTTTTTATGTGGTTGTAGAAATGTTTGTGCATATGCATGTGTATGTGTGTGTATGTGTAAGTGTATGTGCACATGTATGTGTGTGTATGTGTAAGTGTATGTGTGTGTATATATCTGTGTGTATGTGCATGTGTATATGTATATATGTCTGAACATGCATCTTTATCATGTATAAGTGTATATGTGCATATCAATAAGTTGTGAGTATGCTAGCAAATGAAAATAACACAATTCAAATGATATAGAAAGAATGGAAATTGTACTTACAATAGTTAGCCATATTTTTTGTTTGGTTAGCTTCTTGAATAACCTGCAATAAAGAGAGAGAGAGAGAGAGAGAGAGAATTCAAATAGAGAAAGGGGTAGAAAGAGAGAAACAGAGAGAGAGACAATAAGATAGAGATTAGACAAAAGAACAATTCTGCAAGCGATTGTTTTATCTCTAAGTGTGGTGCAATTGTGAACGTTGGAGAGCTCTTCGATTAGATGTGTGAAGATGCCGATCGAAGAGCCTCCAACGTTTTAATTTTTTTGGCAAAAAGCCGTCGTGCAAGCGATGGTAAAGGGTCGTAAAAAGCACTGCAATTGGCATCACATAAGCGACGTTAGTTACCGTCGCTTATGCGATGCTTTTTTAAATCGTCGCTTTAGTGATGCTCAATGCGAGTGTCGCACACCCCGTGGCGCCACACGTCGATAAAAACGTCGTTTTACTCATCGTTTAACCAACGATTCGTGCTCGATGCTTCTTGCAACGCTTTATAGCAATGAAATTGTGTGGCCTTAACTGTCGCTATGCATCCGTATCCCTTGTATTGCTTGTAATGCTATCTTCATAATGAAAAGACTTTCTCTGGCGATATTCTCTATCTTTCATTTAGTTATTTTAATGTTGTGTATTGTTTTTGTAACTTTGCAAAGTGTAGTTTGTCTATTCACAAGATTAATTATATTGTGTTTGGGAGTAGAAACCTATATCTATGATATAACTTATTAGAATCTGCAAGAAATTAACAATTACAACCACCACATGCTAGAGAGATGACTCTCCTGCCGACCTTATGATTGGTGTATATATAGTTGCTTGAATCAATGAGGATCACAAATGTAATTAAAGTCCACAAGTGCATGTGCAATCTCCTCCACTCCTTTCATATCTTCCACTAGAGTCTACTAGTGGTTAGAGTGATCTCGACCACTGCTTTAGTACCTTCCACTAGAGTCCACTAGTGGTTGGTGTACTCGCCACTCGAGTTAAGTCTCCCTGGACTCAAGTTAACTCACGTTAACTTGAGTTAGAAGGCTCTAGAGCTCTTTGGGCAAAGCTCTCTCCCCATGCTCCCCATGGGGGTTGAACCGAATACCTCTCCTTCACAACCTTGAGACTTAACCACTAGGTTAAGTGGATTACTTGTATAAGAGAGCACGTGGACTTATGCTTAAGTTTAGTCTTGAGATCTTTTGCCATATACGAGTGACAAAATAGTGTCCAATTTTAGATCTGTCTGGACAAATCGGACCCTTAGATCATATACTTACTTTATTAAATTCTTTTGCCCTTGGGAAAGATTTTCATCCTTGAAAATAAAGCTATATAGTGTCCAATTTTAGATATATCTGAACCATTCGGACCCTTAGATTACTTTATTAAATTATTCCCCCCTTGGCAACTCCTAAGCTGCATGTTCTTAAACCAGAAGAACATGATCATGTTCTAAAACTAGAAGAACATGTCTCATCTCTGTAGTGGGATCCCTGCCCAAATGTTTCAAAACATTGTTTGGCTTTGCACTTTGATAAACTGGTCAAAGTACAAAGTAGTGAATAAATTAAAAGGGTGGATCTAAAATCGTCTCTAGCCACTTCATTATTTCCCGATGTGCGATCTAGGCACAAACATATGAAATGGATAGATTCCAATTACTAGTCCATTTCTGGGCATGACTAGTGCATGGACTTAGTAACTAAAGTGATATTCTTATCCCTATCAAGACTTTGAGAACTCTTGATTCACTTGAATTTGATTTGGAAAACTTGAAGTTTGGTTGATCCAAACATCTGATTTGGATGTTTTTACAATGGTTAACTCCCAACCAACAGTTACTTGATTTCTTCACCCGACTTGAGAACTACTCGGTCCTAATAGGCTTGAAAATCCTATGTAAACTGTAGGAGAAAGTTTTCCATTTACTTTGGATCAAACTTACTATTTCTTGACCAAGTCAAATTCAAAATGAAAATCATCCAACTTAGGACACTTTTCTCAAAGACTTTAGCAATTCCTAACTTCAATGTTCAAGAGTGTATTGAACTCTAGAAATTCATGAGAGTTATACTAGTAACTGGAAGCAAACCCAAATGGGTAAGTCAATCTTGGACTTGTCACCTTGTGAAGATTGAATAAGTTCTTCTACTGAATATCTATCTAGGATATTTAATTTAGCTATCTAGTTCTAATCGGCTAACCTTGGACTTTTGCAAATGGAATCAGACACTATCTCTGAATCAATTCCGAAAGATTTGGAAAGCCGAAGGAAATAACTAAAACTCTGTACAACTAATTCAAACTTCTAAGATATAAACTGGCTATGAGTCAAATACTTGATTACCCAAGGCTTTAACTACTAAACGATCTGTTTCAACAAGATATTGAAGCATTTTCTATCTTTAAGAAAACGGAACTTGATTCTCAAAAAGATTCACAGAGTAAATCTAAACATCATCCAACCATAAGATACTAGTGTGGTATCTAACATCAGTGCATTGACCCACTGAGATTCTGTTATCAAATATTTTTGAATTATGAACATTTTATCTTGAAGTGTTCGAAGAAGAGAAGTTACTTACTTCGTATCTTCTTACATACTTGATTTTGAAGCATCTTGAGATGATTATATTATCCTCCTTGAATTTAAACTTCTTCTTTGAAGTCGTTAATTCCCTTGAGGATCAGATCTAACTTCAAGATTTATTCTAGGACTAAAAGATAATTATTATCCCATGGTCCTATTGATATATTTAGGTAGTGATGTGTGTGAACACTCTAAGATTGCCGGACACTTTTTTCCCTCTTTAGGAGGTTTTTTCCCCTAACTTGTATATATGCCTATTGCCCTAATGGGCTACTGATCTTTTGTACATTCTAGTGGTAATACATTCCATAGTGTGTGTTGTGCTCCAAGCTGCTTCTTCTTCCTTGTGCCGTTTGCGTGCTTTTGCAGACGTCTAACTCCAACAATTGGTATCAGAGTAGGTCATTGCTTCATTTAATGTGTCGTCGACACTCCTCCAGTTGTAGTCCCAGAATTGCACAAATTTTGGTGAGCATACTCGAGGTGTTTCAGAGATCAAAACAATTTTGCTGTGTGGTGCCGAAATCGCGATTTGAGCTCGTTTCGGCCTTCAAACGGACTATCACAATGCTTGTGTAGGTTATTTTGTCTTTTTGTGCCAAAGGTATATACCAGTTTCGGTTCGCTAGTATAAGTGTCTTGAAGTCTGCTACAGGTTTAATGGAATTCATCTGAGTAGTTCTATTCAACTTTTTGAGATACAATCAATTTTTTGCATCAAGGTATTTTAGTCACCGGCCATGGCTGAAAGCAGTGATGTATTCCGTATGTTGGCCATTGAGGATAAGTTGGATGGTACCAACTACCCATTATGGGCTTATATGATACGACATGTATTGGTTGCAAAAGGACTGTGGAATATTGTGCAGGGTGTTGAAAGACGTCCTGTTACACCTGCGAATATAGGTATTGCAAATACAGGTGCTAGAGCTGATGGAGATGGTGTCAAAGATGGTAATATTCTGTAGATTTGTGTTCGTGCTGCAGTTTCTATTGCACCTACTGCAGAGCAAATTTGTTGGGATCACAGAGATGCTCATGCACATGCATTGATAGCTTTGTCTATCAAACATGCCATTATTCCTCACATTCGCTCTTGTAGAACAACTAAGGATGCTGGGGATATACTTACCACATTGCACCAGGCTAGGAATGAGGCTAGTGTTGCTTACCTCTGAAAACAGTTGGAGAGTAAACACATGAATGAATGTGATTCTATGGACAATTTTCTAACAAAGATCAAGGATTTGAAAGAACAATTGATTTCTGTTGATGAAGTTATGCTAGATAGCTCACTTGTGCAGATCGTTATGAATGGTCTTCTTGATTCATATTAGAGTTTTGCTTCTACTCTTTGTTTGATGATGAAAGGCAATCCAAATGCCTTGTCATTTGAGGATTTAGTCTCTGTTCTATCGTAGGAAGATGAGTCTAGGTAGAACAGGTCCATCATACGTGTTGCAGATCAAGCTTTCCTAGCTAGTCAGAAGGGCAAAGGTAAATGGAGCTCATCTAGTAGCAAGCGGAAATCTGCAAATGTTGCACATTCGAAGAAGGAAGACAAAGATGAGAAGAAATCAAAAAAGTAGAAATTGTTTTGCAAGTAATGTGAAGGAAATGATCATATCATAAAGAATTGTTCAAAACTGGGTACTAAAGAGGCAAAGAAGAAAGAGGTAGGAATGGTTGTTGCAGAGGCCTCTACACTGAAACAGGGTCTACTAATCTTGTGTGGGAAGAAGAATGGGCATTTACTACTATTTGCAGTTTTGACCCATCTTCTCATGAGCAGTGCATGTCTGTAGTAGACTTAGATGTTTGGTACTTTGATAGTGGGACAACCAAACATATTACCTCGTAGCGCAGTTTCTTCTCTTCACTCGAGCCTGCCCCTACAAGGAATACTGTCACATGCACCAACAACTCCTCTTATCCTCTCATGGGAGTTGGTAAGATCATTCTGACTATTGCTGATGGTAGTTCTTTCACTTTGTCAAATGCTTTATTTGTGCCAGGGATCAATCTATTATCAGTTTCGGCTTTAGCCAAGATTGGCTTGGTTGTGAAATTTGTTGATGACAGATGTACAGTTCATGATTTGTCAAATGGCGACGTGATTTTTGCTTCTGGCATTTTATGTCGTGGGTTGTATAAGCTCATAGACTATGAAAAACTTGTGAATGATTCGGCATGTGTAGTAAATGATTCTCAGACTATGTTAGATGCAAAGCTTTGGCATGCACGCTTTGGTCATCTGAATTTTGCTTGTTTGCTCTGCCTACAGAAATCTAAAATGGTGTCCTCTTTGCCCAAACTTGAGGCCCTCGGAAAACATGTCTGTGAAGGTTGTATTTTGGGCAAAATGCAGCATTCCTCCTTTCCAAAAGATGGTTCAGTTCAGGTTTTAAGACAATAGTTATGCAATATAACACAGGAGCAGTAGCAGAGAAGATAACATATATACAAGAATCTCAACAATTTTCTACTAACATCAAGTACAAAGATGATAGTGTTGTCCACCCGTGTGCTCTCAAGGTAGAGCTTAAATGGTGATCTAGACAACTCTAGATAGGGAGATATAAGGTAGAGGTATGCTAGCTGAATTTGATGTCTCAGGTAGTGCAGAAGTCATGTATATATAGGATCATGGGTGGTCTTTTGTGGATGGCTATACATGGGCGGTAGAGTGTGGGCAGCCAATGCCCGCGTAGTTGCCATACACGGCTTATGCCGGTTGAACTGACCTAAAAAATATAAATGACTTCTGACTCCTAGGGAATATTCCCTTTACCGTCGCACCGGGCGCGCTACCCTCGGACCCCCTCCAGGGGGTCCCAAGGGGCCCGTTGGCCCTTGTGGACCCCTAGCTGGGGGCTGCTCATAGTTACCCCAAACCCCACAATTGGGGACCCTAGTAACTCCCTTTCCTTACAATACCTTACATGGTCCAATATGGCCTTCATCCAACATGCAAGTTGGGATTCCCATCAATTGGGTAATGCAGGCTTGGGTTCTCCTCATAATGGGGGCCTTACAAAATGTGCATACAATCATGAGGGGTAGACATTGACCATATACTAACACAGGATACACACAAATTGCAGTTTGTACATATTGATGTCTGTGGTCCTATGCAGACATCCTCTTTTGGAAACTATCTTTACTTAATGACTTTCATTGATGATTTTTCCAGGCATGCATGGGTATATCCATTGAAAGCGAAGTCCAAAGTGTTCATGTGCTTCAAATAGTTTTTGGTTTTAGCTGAAAATTTATCAGCATATAAAATGGGCACCCGCCGTTCTGATCGAGGGAGGGAATATATGTCTTTTGACTTTAATGCATTTTTGGCTGAACACGGGATAAAACATCAGTGTACAGTGCCATATACACCTCAACATAATGGAGTTGCTGAACGGAAGGACAGGTCACTCATGGAGATGGCAAGGTGTATGGTCAAGAGTCAGGCTTTACCACATAATTTCTGGCTTGAGGCTGTCATGTGTGCAACATATGTACTTAACAGGTGTCCCACTAAGTGCTACAGTCTATCACTCCATATGAGGCTTGGCATGGTCGAAAGCCATCCGTTGCTCATCTGCGTGTTTTGGTTGTCTGACATATGCATTAGTTCCTGAACAACATCGCAAAAAATTGGATGATAAAGTAGTAAAATGTATTTTTGTTGGGTACAATTTTGAAAGTAAAGGCTATTGTCTATATCATCCACATACTAAACTCATTTTGGTTAGCCGTGATGTTGTTTTTGTGGAAAATCCTATTCAGCCATTGCTTTCATGTACTAAGGAGACATCTGTTAGCTCCAAAGACATGTATGATACTTTGCTGCCTCTTTTTACAGGTGGACAGTCTAGTGCTAGTCCTAATGAGGCAACTTCTTAGCCTTTGTAGGTTTCATGTGATGATGCAGATAATTCCATTTCTAATGCAGATTTACATGATGCACTTCTTGATGAGAGGGCTAATATTGAGCAGGCAAAAACTATGCCAAAATGGCTAGTGCAGACTTTGCATGACAACAAATTAGATGCACCTCTGTCATATCGTACTCATTCAGGTTCTCATAGTGCCTCTTTTGCATCATATTGCTATGCTATGGCTGCCTCTAGTCTCTATGATGAGACTGAACCTATTTCATTTGATGAAGCACAAAATTCTAAACATTGGATGGCTGCAATGCAATATGAATATGATGCTATCATGAAAAATGGTACCTGGTCTTTATGTGACTTGCCTCCTGGCAAGAAGGCCATTGGCACTAAGTGGGTATACAAGCTGAAGTGTAAGCCTGATGGAATAGTTGACATGTATAAGGCTAGGCTTGTTGCAAAGGGTTATGCGCAGTAAAGAGGCATTGATTTTGATGAGACCTTTGCACCTACTTACCGCATGAATATTGTTTGTAGCATCTGTGCACTTGTAGCTCATCATGGTTGGAATATACATCAATTGGACATTAAAACAACATTTTTGAATGGTGACTTGCATGAAGAAGTGTATGTTTTTCAGCCCCTTGGCTTTGTGCAGAAAGGGCATGAAAACCAGGTGTGCAGGTTAAGAAAGGCTTTATATGGTTTGAAACAAGCACCACGTGCTTGGTATGAAAAGAGACATGCCTATCTGATTGGACATGGTTTTGAGAACAGTCCAACTGAAAGCACCTTATATGTTAAGCGTGCTAATGATGTACTTCTCATCATTGTGGTATATGTTGATGACATGTTGCTCACTAGTCCTCATGAGAAGCATAGTGCTGATTTTAAGGCTGATTTGCATGCCTCATTTGAGATGTCTGATTTGGGGCATTTGTATCATTATTTGGGCATTCAGTTTATGCATGTTGATGGTGGAATGTCTTTGTGTCAAACGAAATATATTGACACATTCTTGCAGTGTTTTGGCCTTGAAGATTGTTAGCCTATTGCCACTCCTATGGAGACAGGTTTACGATTGAGTCTTCATGATGTTGGAGATGCATTTGATGCGTTCTCTATCAGCAGGCTATTGGATGCTTGATTTACTTATGCATTATTGGACCATATATGCAGTTTGTTGTCTCACAGATGAGTAGGTTTATGCATTGCCCAAGAGTCAAGCATTGGCAGGCAGTTAAGCGCATCTTTCGCTACTTGAGTGGTACCTGGCTACTTGGATTGTTTTATCGGGGGATCACTACCGCCAGATTTGCATGCTTTTTTTGACCGTGATTGAGTTGGTTGCTATGACACTTGTGTGTCCACTAGTGGTTTTTGCTTCATGCTTGGTAGTTCACGCATATCTTGGTTGAGCAAGAAGCATCCTACTGTGGTCACTTCTAGTTGTGAGGCTGAGTATACGGAAGCTTTCACAACGACTCTTGAGTGTGTGCGGCTCAGATGCCTTATGGCTAACTTAAGTGTTGGTCAATCTTCTGCCACCACCATCTTCATTGATAGTTAGAGTGCATTGGCAGTTGTGAGGAACCCTGTGTTCCATGCTCGCACTAAGCACATTGAGGTGCATTATCATTATGTCAGGGAGAGGTTCTCTGCTGAGGAGATAAGCTTGTTATATGTGCCCATGCTGGAGAACATTGCAGACCTTTTCACGAAGGCTCTGCCTAGGGAGAAGTTTGAAGCTTTCCGCAAAGCTTTGGGCTTACTTTGTTTTCTAGAGTGATTTCCACATAGCTTAGCACTTCCTTATACATGAGTGCCTACTCCTTGTTCATTGCATCACTCCTAGGGGGGATTCGTTGATATATTTAGGTAGTGATGTGTGTGAACACTGTAGGACCATCGGGGCACTTTTTTCCCTCTTTCGGAGGTTTTTTTCCCTCGGCTTGTATATACGCCTATTGCCCTAACAAGGTACGTATTGATCTTTTGTACATTCTAGTGGTAATACATTCAATGGTGTGTGTTGTGCTCCAAGCTTCTTCTTCTTCCTTGTGTTGTTCACGTGCAAATGAAAACCAATTAGAATTCCAAGTTCTTGAATTTTTCCAATTCAATTCTAATTGGTTATACTTGACCAATTTGTAGCAACAAGAGTTGTTACTTCTTGTCTATAGATTCCTTTCTTATTGTAGCTTTAAATAGCTACCTTGGCCATGACTTTACAGAAATTTTTCTACTTCTTAAGTCTAAGCATCTGCTGATGCTTTTTGGATTGTACCAAAATCCTTTTAAGAATAGGTAAACCTTATGTTGTACCTTCCACAGACATAAATACCCTCTTCACAATTGTAGACTACATTGTTGGAATTCTCACTCTATTGAGACTTGGAACATCTTAATCTTTTCAGAAATTTCCATTGGATTAATGGACTTGAGTGAAAATTTCCCAAAGGGAATCTGATTGCCAATACTTGGGCAAATTTTAGAGTAGTTCCAATTGCAATTTTTTGGATAATCCTTGCCAAGCTCAATCAAGTTTAGTTGGCCTTGCGATAAAAATAAAGAGTTTGTCTTTATCTTTAAGATCTCTTGAACTATCAAAAGCTTCTTTGCTTACCCATGAGATTTTAGAGATCTATCCCCAACTCAAGTCCAAGCATGTACTAATGCCTTTTGAGATTCTAAAGCTAAGAATCTTTGATACACTTTCAGGTGATATCAACCATTGGACTTTAAGTACCACTTCTGGTGGTTTGGGACTTTGGGGAACTAGTTGTTGTCTAAAGAGTTTAAATAATTTCATTATCACTACTTGGGAGAATGTTATTCTTCAAAGACTTTGATATTCCTTCTAGGGAATAAAAAAACCCGGGCAAATGATTCATCTTGGAATCCTTTGCAATGTCGAAAGGATATTTGAAAGAAATTCTTTCAAACAATATCCAAAAACTTTACTGATTCTATTGCTCATTTCCTGAGTATTAAGCTAGAGAATAAATATCACCTTTTGGATATGGTTTTCCATTCCACTATGAAAGTTTGACTTGAAATTTCATTTATGTGATATTGACTCCTGTTCTTGAGTTTGATATAAGATTCATTATTATTGGTCAATCTTTAGATGTTACTAGAGTACTTTTAAACATATTTTGCCAAGCAAAATTATGTTCAAAGTCCAAGCATCTATTGATGATTGATCTATTACTATGAACACATAAATTTGAACTTTGTAGCTTGTTTAGAAAAAGTTCATGGATTGGAGATCCATATCCTGAAACTTTATATTCCTAAATGAAAAGTTCATAGTTTTATTCAAGCATTTAGGAACTTATCTCATTTCCTAAAGTTTGCTTGCTTTTGTTTCCTCTTGAAGCTTCAATTAGCTTAAATGAAACCAAAACTTAACTCTCTAATCCTTCTAAAAGGAAGAGTTCTTTCAATTTTAAATGTTTTCTTAGCAAGTTGCATCGTTATCAGAGATGCAATCATCATGGAACCTAACGTCCTCCTATTGAATGTTAAAGTTCAATTGATATTGAGGTTAAACCTTCGATTTCCATCACTCCTTGGAATGGAATCGAATGAGAACTTACAAAAGTTTCATAGTTTTTCTTGGCACTTTGCATCCTTACCAGCGATGCTACTTATGAAATATATCAACTATCTTTTGAGCTTTCAATGTTCAATAGTGTAAGTTCCATTTAGCTTTATTTGATTTTGATCATGTCTTGTGATAAAATCAAATAAAAGTATTCATTAGAAAGCTAACAACTACATCTAATCTTGTCGTTAGGATTCTCCAAGTTTTCTCCTAAACTTAGAGTCATCATGGAAACTTTCAAGTAGCCCTATTTTCTTGCCATTCCAATGATCAAGAAAATTGGACACTTGACTTTCAAAGGGCCTACTTTTCCTAATCAAGGCTCCTAATTTGTGATACTGTTGGCAGTAGTCAAGGAACCAAAGGAGTCACAAGACAAGGAAGCCTACGAAGAGAGTCGGAGCGAAGAGACAACACAAGGAGACACAATAGTCAAAGAAGATCTGGCAAGTAGGCCATTTAAATTTTTCAGGCATCAAAGAGTTGGGCACACAAGAAGAAGGAGCAAGTAGGGAGCTCCAGGAAATGTATGTCAAAATGTTAGAAGAAATCCCTACAAAAATAGTGATTTTCATCACTAAAAACCATTGTAAATACCATTTCATATTTTTGTAGCTCCATTTTGTGCAAGACAAGGAGTCCTTGAGCTTGAGGAGCTTTAGAAGTACCTACCTATCAGTTTTCACATTTTTTAGACTCCGTTTGAACCTCCAAATAGGGTAGAGAACCTAATTTTTAACTAGGTCGGACACTAGGTCTGGACAAGGCCAAAACCTGGTAAAAAACTATAAATAGAGCTAGAGAGCTCATTTTTGGGGTTAGCTTGTAATTGATATGAACTTGTAAGAGCTTTTTGAAAGTAATCTAAGAACTCCATTGCTTCTCACTCTTTATCTTACCTTGTGTGCACGTGTGTGTATGTGTGTGCATGTTAGTGTGCTTCTCACTCACGCACTTGTGCCTGCACTTGCTCGAGGTCTTCATACCATCCTCACGTCTTCCCGAATTGACATTAAAGGAGGTGCTACTCATCATTGAGCTACACCAAATTTTGGCGCCGTTGCCGGGGAACGAGCTTTGAGGACGAGCGTGTGATGGTAAGACGTAGAGTTGACGCGTTGGAGTTATAGGTATTTTCTTCACTGTTATCTATTTTCTTTTGTTTTTCTCATCACCATCATCATCCTTACCATCTCCCACATCCATCTCCATCAGCGCAAAAAATTTCAGTTTTCGGTCATATCACCACACCCACACCATTCCCCTCATTTCACTTGTGAGAGAGAGCATTTGTGTGCTTGTGAGTTTCTGTGTTTTTTGAGATTTTCTACAGGAATCAGCATCCCCAGCAGCTGCACCAGCTCCAGCAGGTAAAAAATTTGACTGTGCAGGTCCTAGGCGTTGATCTCTGTCAATCGCGATCGACAAAAAAATGGTCTTTTTGCTAAACAAAGTACATAATCATGATCTACATGCCTAGAGCTTCCCAAATGTGTGCTTGAAATTTTAAAATTCCTCAGATTTCTGTCAATCGTGATCGCTTTGTCAATCGCGATCGACAAACCATGACGGACACCTGTCGACGGCTCTGTCAATCGCGATCGACAAACCACGACGGACACCTGTCGACGGCTCTGTCAATCGCGACCGACACGTCAATCGCGACCGACAGAGTCAACGACCGACTGACCACGACTGACAGAATCTACATGTGACATGTGTCAATCGCGATCGAGTCATCGATCGCGATCGACCAGTCAATCGCGACTGACAGCCCCGAGGCTCTGTCAATCGCGACCGACACAGTCAACGATTGCTTGACCACGACGGACAGACCCTCGCGAAGGACCTGTCAATCGCGATCGACCCATCAATCGCGACTGACAGAGTCAACGACCCTTTGACCACGATCGGCTGAAAATCCGGGCCACGTGTCAATCACGATTGACCCATCAATCGCGACTGATAGCCACGACGGACCTGTCAATCGCGATCGACACATCAATCGTGATTGACCTGTCAATCGCGACTGACAGAGCTTGCGAACGGGTTTGAAGGGCAAATTTGGCCAATTTTTTAGGGCAAAAAATAGTGGACTATTCTTGACAAATTGTGGGACAAATACTAGGGTTCATCATTGCATTGTGAGGCCATTACACAAAGTATTTCGAGAAGTCCTGTTTGCCTGCTAACCTGTTTAAAATCCTGTTTTAGCCCCAAAACCCTGAATGGACATAACTTCCTCATACGAGATCCGCTTGCGGTGATTTTTGTTTCGTTGGAAAGCTCGTGGGGAATACAACCAAAACTTCTACTGGTTACAGTAGAATTAATGTCAGGATTATTAGATAGGATAATTTGAAGTTGACCATATCCCGGGTAGGAAAAAAATTGAGGGTCCCTTGGGATTGTTTTCCATAAAGGCAAAAGGCAATTGGGTTTGTGAATTACATGCATGAAAATGATCTGTCTGTCAACTAAAATTCAATTCTTGAGCTAATTGTGGATTTTTTCAGGTACTTTGAGAGCATCGAAGGGTACTCGAAGCAAGAGTAAGTGCGAGCTTGGGAACACGCTTCCTGGGCATACAAGGGCAACCAAAGGAAGAACTTAAGGTTGGAAATTCTCAACACCCTCTATCAATCCCTAGCATAGGCTAAGTATGGATAGAGGGTTTGGTTAATTAGGAGCACGTTAAGAACTACCAAGTCTAAGAACTCTAATCACTCAAGTGCAAGTGTTAGGAGATCACAATCGCGAAGCAACCTAAGGGAAAAGAAATTAAATCGAGCAACCGCACTCAAAGTACGATAAAAATTGAAGTGTTCCTTGCGACGAGAATTAATTGGACAAGAAGTGACACCCTAAGAGCAATTAAAAAAGAACAAGTGACTGATATAAAAGAACTCAGCAACGCAAAGTGTACTTGGGAAAAAAATGGGATTATTCAATTGGGCTTATGAACCTTAGATCAGGTCGACACCTAGGGAGAGATAGACAAAGTCTTAGATCTTCAGAGGCTAGCATCAATCATACTGCTAGGTCTTGGGCCCAGCAGTTGAGCCATCATTCGTACTACCCTAGCTCTGAGACGAGCGAGTCTGAGATGTCCCACGGTATGGAGAGACCCATAGGAAGTTCTGGGGTGCCGTATTTACATAGGGTGGAAGGCCCTTACAAGATGCAACTCGAATACCTTAGGACCAACCGATTAGGTGCTAGCATCTATGAGGACGGCTTAGGAAGATCTTTGGTCCAGATTAAAAACCCTGACCAATCCATTGGACTAGAGCACCCAGCTGTCAAGTTTGAAAACGGAGCATACTTAGACAAGGAAGGGACAATATACGTAGTCACCAGTCATCCGGAGAGGACAGATGAATTCGGGAATGTGATCCCTGAAACGGACTTAGATGACCTATAGCAAGGAAACATGGGTGTAGAACCTAGAACCCCCCGAGGCAAATCTGTTCTCACTAGGATTATCACACCAGAGTGGATCCCCCAAGACAATAAGAGCATAGATCTACTCCTGAACCGAGAGACTGATGAAGCCTTTTGGAGATATAGACCCAATCAGCCAAGTGAGGTAGGAACAATCATGATATATGAGTTCAAAGATCCTGATATTCCACGTAGAGTGACCTACTTAGATCACTCTTCAGAGAGGATCTTTGGGGTTACAGAAAATGATAGGCATGCTTACACTTGGAAAGGGGAATTTATTTTTCCCCAACCAAGATCGAATGTGTCCTTTGGTCACCCAGGAGCTTGAACCTCCCACGCTCACGGAACTCAAGAGACAGACATAGAGATAGGCCGGAGGTAAGCTTTGCCAACCCAGTGGGAAGAGACAGAACGAGAACGGAAACAAATAGAGTGGAACCTGAAGGAATTAGAGCCCCAAGGAATGAGACGAATGCTGATGATTTCCCTCTGCCAAGGCCTAGGGAACACGCCTGAGACCGACTCAGTTAGTTAAGTCCATGAAGAATCACTTCGATGGCACAGGAGACCCATATGATCATGTGGCCGAGTTTAGGCAAGTCTTGGGAGCTGAACAAGTTGAGGACCGACTCATGCAATATAATGCCTTTTGGTCTAACGCTTAGGAACACAACCCTTACGTGGTTTCAACCATTGAATGAGAGATAGTTCAGGAGCATAGACCAACTCTTAGAGGCTTTCATCACCGAATTCTCTAAAAGTGGCATAAGGCATAATACTTCCTCATTGATATACAGCTTCAAGCAGACCCCTCAAGAGATTGTGAGACTTGCAGGAAGAAGATTTAGGCAATATCTTGAGAGATGCCCTGTTCCTGAGTTACCCACACCTGCCAAACAAGTGGATTTATTCTTGGATGGATTGCTAAGTACAAAGTTGCGATCCTATGTGTACTTGAAGGACCCTAGGACCATAGAAGAGTGTGTATGCATGTGCATTGACATTGAGGATAACCTAGGGGAGGAGCTAGAGCTTTCCAAAATCTACAAAGACTCAGATAATGCCTCTAGCCTCTCTTCCTCGCAATCCACATCTATTGAGGAACTTGCGGAGAAAGTAGCTCAAAAAATAGGTGTCTCTAGTAAACAAATTCCTAGATTTGCCCCAGTAAAAAGGTGCTATACTTGCGGTGGTGACCATATGGTGAACGCATGTACCATAATGGCTCAACCCCAAGTGAATCATAGCAGCCAATATTGCACCATAGAGCGGAGATACACAAATCACACAGCACAAGATTGCCCATACAATAAGCAAGCAGTTAGACAAACCTACCCTCAGCCCTATCCACAATAGGGAAGATACCAGAACCAGTACCCCCCACAACAATATGGTAGAGCGCATCAACCCTATCAACAACCCTACCAGAACTAGCAAAGGCCACAACCTGTGTTAGCTCAACAACCTCCAACCCCAGCTAATGTGATTCCTGTAAAGTATGCAGCAGCTGAGGAAAATTTGAATAGAGCTATAGTGCCAGTAACACCACTGCTTTCAAAAAGTGACCTGAGCGATCATAGTTTTGATTCTACTCACATTGATAGTCCCCAAGCTTACTACATGCAATCTCCTGAACATGGTGAGCCCTACTACAGTGAAGAACCAAGTGAACCTACTTGGGAGCCAGAGTACACCAATGTAATGTACACAAACCCTAACGCTAAGCCCCAACCTAGGCAGGTAAGACCCCCATTCCCTAGAGGACCATGCTACAGATGTCAGGGAGATCATCTCATTCGTGATTGCCCCTTACCTCCACCTACACAACCCCAGTCAGTGATGATTCAAGGCTTTTATCAAGACTGCGGGAAAGAGCATCTCTTACGAGATTGCCCTAAGAATCCTAATAATATGCCAAAAATAACTCCAATTAACGTTATTGGCTTAGTTGTAGACTCTACAGGAAGTGTGACATCCACTGCACCAGTCCAGGTGGTCACTAGGGCCCAGGCTTTGCAACAGAACCCAGGAATAGGTCAAGAGAAGAGTGCAGAGGCTAGTGAAACTGAGAGCATAGCCAAGAAACGGTTGAGAGCATGGAGGGATAGTCGAGAAAGAATGAAAAGACAATGGTCTAAAAAGATGAGCGACTTAGAAGAAAGCATAAGAGAAACAAAAGCCAAAATTGTTGAACTCACCTCTCAAACAAACTCTCACATACCACCACCACCCTCACTTCCATCACCATCTAACCCACCATCTGTCCACCTACCTCAGACCATCCCACCACCCCCTAGAGTAGGATCAGTGTTAGCTGACCCCAATCCTGAAGACATAGACATGATGCTTAAGGCATATCAAACCAGAATCCAAGAAGGGCCAAATGTAACAGATCATGACAAGTGCTACCCTAGAGCTGACCTAGAGATAGAGAGAACCAAGCTATGCGCAAAAATGGTTGCATTGGCTCAGACCATGTTTGAAGCCAGTCGCTTTTTCAACTACTCAGGCTCAGCTAAGACACAATTGCACTTGGATGGACTCCTAGAGAAGTTAGAGGGCATAATTGCAAGATCTGCCAAGGAAGAAAAAAATCAAGAAAGAGATGAGGCAAGCAAAAACATAAGCCATCCCCCACAAGAAGTTTATGTGCCCAATTCCACTGAACCAGACACCTCCTCTTCTAAGAATAGGTTCACTCCAGAATTCCTACGAGAGATTCAAGAAGACAAATGGGCTAAAGAAAGTGAAGTCCCTCCTCCCATTGAACTTGTGGATGATGCACATGATCAATTCCCACAAGATATTCTCTCTATTTATGGAGAGCAGGAGAGCACCCAGTCTCAAGAGAGATTAGACTTTGAGTCTAATTCTTTACACGAATTACCCCACTTCACAGGCCCATGGAAAGTCAAGTCGACCTATATGAGAGCACCCACAGTCATGGTAAGAAACGAAGACTCAGTCATACGTACGAATACGGAGGTAGTGAAAAACACTAAAGTGCAGTGCAACCTCACTTTAGAAGAGCTACTCAAAGTTAGGCCAGAGTTATGGAAACATGTAGCCAAACAAGTACCAGAAATAGCAAAACCTCGTTCCCAAGTAGGATCCCAAAGGACAGTGCCAGAAATTCCTCTAGACAAGATAGGAGACATGAGTGAGGGCGAAGAGGGAAACACATATCTTCCTATCACCCATCAAGGATACACCACCAAGGCCATTTTAGACTCAGGCGCAGGAGTTGCAATTGCTACCACTTCCCTATGGAAGCGGTGGGGCAAGCCAGCACTCAGGCCCACGAGGATGAAATTGCAGATGGCTGATGGCCACATAGAAAGACCTTTAGGATTGCTGGAAGGAATAACTCTCACTACATGTGGTGTAGAGTCTGAGCACACATTTGCCATCTGTGATTTCAGCAAGAATCATGCCTATGAGATGATTTTGGGAAGACCATTTATGCGACAGTTGCAAGTGGTCCAGGATTGGGGAACCAATTCCTTGTATTTGCAACACTTAGGTGTTACGACCAAAGTCAATCTCAAAGATTACTCTCATAGAGATGTACCTCCTATCCAATGGAATCCTATCCATAGAGCCAAGGATGACACGGAGTCTGTGCACTCCATAAGATCAGGATCCTCATGGATGCATGAAGACACTCACTTATGGATGTGCAAAGTGGCAGTAGAAGAGGAGAAGAGAGAAAAAGCCAGAGAGGTAGGTGCAAAAGAAACCCATAGATCAATTCAAGACCCAGCCTATGCACCTGTAGTATTTCCTGATGAGGAATTTGAACCCCACGGCTGGGCAGAAATTTTAGCAACCATGGATGTAGCCACCAATGAAGAACAATGGACACCCCACTGTGATGAGGATGGCTATGACATTTCAGTTTTCTCCATAGAGCCAATCATGGGAGATGCCGTTTTGGAAGAGTGTGAACCTAGCCCTGATGCATTTGAGGATGCAAGTGACTCCAATCTAGAGTCAATCATTATGGACCCACCTTTTGCATCAGATGAAGAATACTTCTATGAAGTAGAATTTCAACCCCAGAGGCATGGAGAGCTTACAAATGACGTAAGGCTAGCCACAGATGTGACCCTGAAGGAAGAAGGAAAGAAAAGAAAGAAGAGAGAAGTCACACTAGAAGAGGAAGAATCTTTGTTTGAGGTCCCTGAAAACTTTAAAAAGTATGCGATAGACGTCAGGAGAGTCATGGTAAGAATGCCTAAGAGAGAGGCACAATCAGGAGAAGCCTATGATAACAAAGAAACCACCAAGAAAATAGTAGTAGCCCTAGAAGAAGGTGAGGAGAGATGCACGTACATAGGCCATGACCTAACAGAGGAAGAAGAGCATGCGTTAATAGCCCTGCTAAGAGAATACAGAGATGTATTCGCTTGGAGTTACAAGGATTTGAAAGGCATGGACCCCGACATATGCTCACACACAATCCCCATGACCTCAGATGCTAAACCTTCTAAGCAAAAGCCATACACATATAATGATAATTATGCTGCCAAGATCAAGGAAGAGATAGATCGCTTGATAGAAGCTGGATTCATCTATGAAATTGAGCACACTGAGTGGGTATCCGCCATTGTAGTGGTGCCCAAGAAGAATGGAAAGCTGCGCGTATGCATTAACTTGAAGAAGGTCAATGCAGCCACAATTCGAGATAACTATCCGCTTCCTATCATAGAACATCTCTTAGAAAGAGTAGCCGGCAAGGAAGTGTATAGCTTCCTTGATGGATTTTCAGGCTACAATCAAGTAGCCATAGCTCCAGAAGATCAGCATAAGATGACTTTTGCCACAGAGTGGGGTATATTTGCCTTTCGTGTAATGCCATTTAGGCTTACCAATGCTCCTGCAACCTTTCAGAGACTGATGTGCCACGTGTTTAAAGAGTTCTTGAGGAAGAACTTGGAAGTCTATGTTGATGACCTCTGTGCTCATTCCAACATTAGACAGACACATATACCAGAACTCAGACAAACCTTTGACAAATGTAGAGAATATCAAGTCTGCCTGAACCCAGAAAAGTGCGTTTTTATGGTCAGGCAAGGCAAGATTTTAGGACACATAGTGTCAAAGAATGGCATATCCACTGATGAAGAGAAAGTGAGAGCCATAGCCGAGTTACCTAGGCCAAAGAATGTCAAGGAAGTACAAGCTTTCATGGGGCATTGTGGGTATTACCGATGGTTTATACACATGTATGCCATCATAGCAAAGCCTCTATATAGACTTTTGACTAACTTTGAGTGGACTGACGAATGTGAAAACTCCTTCAATGAGCTTAAAAGGCGATTATGTTCAGCACCAATCTTGACCACACCAGATTGGGACAAGCCATTCCATGTTCATGTGGATGCCTCCAATTATGCTATTGGATGTGTACTTGCACAACCTACGGGTGAAGGTAATATGGATCTTCCAATTGCCTATGCTAGTAGACAATTGAATGCAACTGAACGAAATTATACCACTATTGAGAGAGAAGGACTAGGCATGGTCTATGCGGTTAAAAAGTTTAGACATTACTTGCTTGCAAATAAGTTTAAATTTTTTACTGATCATCAAGCACTATTGTACTTGGTAAACAAGCCATGCAATACAGGAAGATTAGTAAGATGGTTTCTCTTACTAATGGAATATGACTTTGAGGTGGTGGTAAGGAAGGGGAGGACTCACTTGAGAGCAGACCATCTCTCTAGGCTCACATCGGGAGAAGCCCCACAAGGAGTATCTGATGACCTTCATGATGCTTACCTGTTTAATTTGGAAGTGGTGCCTGTTGCAGAGCTAAAGAGAGTACAAAGCAGAGAAAAAGACGGGCCCTAAAATTTTTCCGATTTGGACATCATATCTTTGTATCATAACCATTTTTGTAATATATTTTCCATTGTAAATGCACTAGAGGAGTCCTCTAGATGCATCCCCACAAAAGATTAGAAACTTACCCATGTAAAATAGTAGGAAATTAATCTTCTAGTGAATAAAGTGCCGGTCTCTTGTGTGAAAGGACCAAACTTAGGGCACATGTATATAAGTCACTTTGTGACTCTTTGTAGACACTTTTTTGCCATTATGAAGAAGGAGCTCTTCTGAAATCTCGAATTTGCCTCTTTCCTGCAGATTTCTATCTTCTCTTTGATCTTGTATGTGTGTGTAATGCTTGGAATGTGTGTAGGACTGTTGTCTACCCCTCCCCACTATTTTTGAGCTACTGTAGTGTGTGTGTGAGCTTGTAGGAGTTGTGGCGTGAGTGTGAGTGTTTCCCGCCATTCACTATTTTGGCCATAACTTGAAGCAGAGTTGTCAGAATTGAGTGAAACCTATTCCAGTAGATGCGTCTCGTCGAGAGCTTCGAAATGAGTACCCTATTGACTATGTTCGGAGTTCTGAGCTGGGAGAAATCCTCGAATTACTGAAAACTGCTGTAAGAGGTATCGCGGCAAACACTTTTAGGATTTCAATGAGTGTGAAAGGTGGATTAGTCTTTTCTCATGCATGCAAGCTGAACCACTTCATTTTCCATCATGTGTGTGCATGTCTTCATACACTTGGTTAGGTCGTTCGATCGGATTGACATTTAAATGTGTGTTAATTTCCCACTATACGCACTTGTGTTGCAATCGAGGTACAGTCTCATTGGCACAAGTCCTTGAGTCATCTTGACTTAAGTACACACGTTTTTGGCACCGTTGCCGGGGAACACTCAACCAAGGTGCCTTCGTGATGGTTATAAATCGAGTGTGATAGAATCGTACTTGTAGAAGTGAATTTGTCCTGTGGCAATTTAGTCAATCACTTCAGCACTTGTTACTTCACATCTCAGAGGTGTGTGTGATAAGTTTTAGGTTTAGGGTTAGGAGGAAGGGAGAGAAGGAGGAGTTAGGGTTAGGTTAGAAGAAGAGGAGTAGTGAGGAGAGGAGAAGTAGGAGTAGACAAAAATCACCAAAAAAATCCCCAAAATCACCAAAAAATTAGCAAAATTCAAATTCTGTCAAAAAAGTATAAAAACCAAAGAAATTGGCTCATTTGATACTTGTTGGTGTTTTGGTATCGTGGGTGAGCAACGACCAGTATCGTGGACTTGGTATCGGGTGCTTTAGGCCTTCACAGCTAGAGATTGAGCTCCAGGTGCAAGCAAGAGTATCTAGAGGTGAGGTTCTACCAAGATTATCTGACAAAAACACATTAAACATGCATGAATGTGTGATTAAGAGCATGCGCAGTATCGCGGTGGGGAAAAGTTGTGTCATCATAATTTCTTTGTGAGGTACAGTGACCTAGGAGTGAAGAGGAGAGTAAGGGGAGCAAGGGGGTGCAAAAATTTTGGAATTTTCTTGCATTTTGGCTTGAGTATCGCGATCGGTTGAGGTTTGGTATCGCGATACCAAAACTCCCTTGTATCGGGATACTCGCCGAAGTATCGTATCGCTTGATATCTGTCTTGGTATCGCGATATCATTTTGGTATCGTGATCCCGAGTTGGTATCGCGATCATTCTTGGCTGAGATATCGTATCGCCGAGTACCAGTCTTGGTATAGCGATACCATTGTGGTATCGTGTCGCCAAGTTGGTATCGCGATCTCACCTTATCCAGTGGTATCGTATCGTTACCTTCATTGGTATCGTATCGTCTCACTTGGCATCAAGTATCGCAACACCACTTTGGTATCGTATCGCCCACTCACCTGGATAGTATCGTGATACCGTCATAAGTATTGTATCGTCTGGGTTCCGCGGTATCGTATCGGGTGAATCGAGATATCGTATCGTCTTGCATCTTCGTATCGTATCGTTGACCCCCACAAGTATCGTATCGCCATATTTCCTAGTCAAGTATCGCGATACCATACCAAGTATCGTATCGTGCAAGCCAGTGGTATCGTATCGCCGCTTGTCATAGTATCGTATCGTCCCTTTAACGAGGATAGTATCGCGATACTAAAATTATATCGTATTGGGATGGTTACTGGTATCGTATCGTGCGGTTGTCTAGTATCGTATCGCCTAGAATTCTGCTATCGTATCGTCGTTGTATCTGGTATCGTATCGTACTAATTATCCAGTATCGTATCGTCGACTGCAGACCGTATCGTATCGTGTTAACATCAGGTATCGTATCATGGCCGAGGCAGTATCGCCTAGGGCAGTATCGTCTGGAAGTGATATCGTCTAGAGTTGCACTAACTTTCTGTCAGACAATTTGAGGCATTGGAAGAGCCACTCAAGGAGAATCTCTGAGACTTCTAGGGAGACTTAGGTGAGTGAATGAACTTGAGGTCAAGAAGGGTGCTAAGTAGCCGAAGAAGCGTCATATCTTCTGTTGGAAGTGCTGCTCAGGTTAGTCATCACTCCATCTACTCAGAGACTTTTAGTGATTCAGAGGAGGAAATACCCATCGCTTCAGAAGACATGCAGGGTCCAACACCGAATAGGAATTTCATGTCTACTGTTGAAGGAGATTACCGTACCTCCTTACAGTATGTGTCCACTAATGCCCAGGAGATCCCTATCTACCTGGATGGCTTAAACAGATCTGTGGCTAGGATGGTAACTTCCCTGAATGCCACAATTGTACCACGACCTGCTGTCAAGTATGAGGGAGGTGCATATATAGACAAAATTGGTCATATCTACATTGTGACTGAATTTCCTGAGAGGATCAATGAAAGGGGAGAGTTTGTGGACCCAGACAACTCCGAAAGAACACACCCTGAAGAGTTTGTGACTACCCCTAGGGGAAGGTCTCAAGTATCACGGGTCTTGAGAGGAGATTTGATACCTCAAGACGACTACCTGTTGGAAGTCTATATGATCCACGGGTCAGACTTATTGCTGCAAACCGACTTACCTGAGATTGAGACCTATCCAAGTAGCGAAATGTGTGAGAAACCATTATGATGGATTTGGAGAACCCTATGATCATATCGCTGAATTTAAACAAGTTCTAAGAGCGGAGCAAGTAGATGACTTCTTTTTGCAGTATGAGTCTTTTGGGCTCACCCTCATAGGGACAGCTCTAACTTGGTTCCAACCCTTAGACCCAAATCAATTTGGAAATATGGAATAGTTCTTTCAGGAATTCATTGGGGAATTCACAAAGAGAGGGATTAAACACAATTCTGCGTCTTTAATCCATAGCTTTAAACAAAACCCTAATGAAACTATGAAGACTGCTGCCTGAAGATTCAATCAATATGTGGACAGATGCCCAACGGCTGAGAGACCCACTCAACAAAAAATGATTTCATTATTTTTAGATGGGCTCACTAACGGAACTCTACGAACACTAGTGTATGTGAAGAGGCTACAAACATTGAGTGAGTGTCTCCAAGAGTGCATTGATTTGGAAGATAACCTTGCCGAGGATCTCAAAGGTACAACCGACCTCACTAAATCAGAAGATTTAAGGAGCACTGTCACGTCCAACTCCAGTAACATGGAAGAATTAGCAGATTTATTAGCGAAGAAACTAGGAGTCCAGGGGCAAAGAGCTTACCAAAACCCAGCTCAAAGAGTGCCTATGCTACGGAGATGTAACTTATGTGGAGGAGATCATCCCACACACTTATGTGCGAGAGGAGGGGCTGGTGCACAACCTATGTATCCATACCACAGATAGCAACAACAAGGAACTTCTTGGTACTGCCACATAGAACAAAAATATACCAACCACACTACTGAGAACTGTCCCTTCAATAGGCAAGTACGCCCTTTTCAACCACCGCAATATAGACCATATGGATACCCTCCTAGGGAGCTAGGCAGAGAGATACCAAGATACAACCCGTATCCCACACCAGCAGAAGCATCAAGGCCATATGAGCAGGCACCATATCCACCACCACAACCAGTGCTAGGACCCCAATTGTCAAAACCTCAGCAGGTAGTATCCGTAAAGTATGCTCAACCAGAAGAAAACTTAGAAAGAGCTATAGTTCCAGCAGCGACAATGACCCAGGTAGAACCAACAAACCCTGGATATGAACCTCCTCCAGGAGAGTACTACTCATACGAAGACAACATGTTAGAATACGAACCCGCATATGATGCTGCTTACTATGGATATGAGGGCTATGATCTGACTTATGGAGCAGAGATGACGACCTTAATGTATACAGCGCCTAAAGCACAACCAACTGTGAGACCACCTATTAGACCACCCATGCAGAGAGGACCATGCTATAGATGCGGAGGAGACCATTTCATTAGAGAATGCCCTCGACCTTACAACCCTCCACCACATAGGATATGGGAAGGATATTGCAGTGATTGCGGAAAAGAACATCTTTTTAGAGATTGCCCTAAGAATTCGGCAAAAACTCAAGATACTGCACCAATTAATGTGATTGAGGCCATAGAAGGATCTGGAAGTGATAAGGAGTACACCGTACCACTAAAGGCTATTACTAGAGCCCAAGCAAAGCAACAAAAAGGAAAACAACCAGAAGAGAAACAAGAGAGCAATAAAACTGTAGGCTCTAAAATTCAGGTAGTCGAGGATTCTGAGAACCCATGTGAGAATTCCCAAAACACAAGAGTACAAAAATGGAAGGAAAGACGAGGAAAACTCAAAAATAAATGGGCAAGAAATAAGAGTCAAGACAGTAAGAAACAAACTAAGGATTTGAAGGAGCATAAAGAACAAAAAACTCATAAGGAGATCCCTGAGCCACCACGGATTAGCTCAGAGAAAGAGAAGCCAGGATCAATTCTAGCTGACCCAAAGCCAGACGACTTGGACATGTGGTTGAAAGCTTACCAAGCTAGAATCAAAATGGGCCCAAATATAGAGCAACATGAAAAACTCTACCCTCAAGGGGAATTAGAAAAAGAAAGATTGGCAATATGGAGGAAACTCATCGAGGTAGCACAGGCAACCCTAGAAAAAAACTATCCCAATTTTACCAGAGACAAGGATTGCACATGGTCTATACGAAGAATGCATCCAATCCAAGGATAAGGAACCTAGAAAGGAAGATGATCAAGGTGAACGAATAAAAGCTCAAGATGAACCGGTGTCAATGATATCAGACCTAGAGGCAGATTGGCCAGGAGACTTGTGGAATAGAATCAGAGAAGAGCAATGGAGGAAGAATGGAGTTAATCCGCCTCCCTTTGAGGAAATAGATGTGGAAGATTTTCAACCCCATCCCAACCTGGAGGAAGCATATGAGGAAGTATCAAGACTCGATAGAGGTAGAGAGGAAACCTTGAGCATTTCAACATTGCCTAATTACATGGGAGAATACGAAAGGGAGTCTCTAATAATACGAGCACCCACAGTACATGGGAAGGGAAAAGGAAATTCAGCAGAGAGTTCACACAATCTAACAGAACTAAAGAAAACAAAGGTGCAATGCAAATTGATGGTGGAAGAGTTGCTTCAACTTAAACCACAATTATGGAGGCAGTTAGCAAACCAATTAGAACCGCCACCAGAGAAAGGAGAAACAAAAGAAAACGAAAAGGAAAGGAAATCAACGATACAAATCCCAGTTGATAAAGTGGGAGAGTTTAGTGAGGGAGACGAAGGTAATACGTGCTTACCTGTCACCCACAATGGGTACATGACCAAGGCTATTCTGGATACGGGAGCCGGGGTAGGAATTGCCACCAAGGAGATATGGGAAAAGTGGGGAAAACTTGCCTTACGACCCACACGCATGAAACTCCAATTAGCAGACGGTCATGTGGAAAGACCTTTAGGAATATTAGAAAGAATCAAATTAACCACCTGCGGAGTAGAATTTGAACATACATTAGCCATTTGTAAGTTCGATAAAGCGAACAACTATGAAATGATATTAAGACGACCATTCATGAGACAAATGCGGGTAGTACAAGATTGGGGAAGAGATTCATTATACCTGCAACAGCAAGGAAACACCACCAAGATAAATTTGCACACATTTGCCTATCGAGATGTCCCTCCACTACAATGGAATCCAGCACACAAGGAAGAAGATAACCTATCCATTCACAGTGCCGGATCAAGTGATCAATCTTGGATACATGAAGATGCCCAGTTATGGATGTGTAAAGAAGCGAAGAGAGAGGAGTGTAAAAAACAACTGTGGCCGATAGGACACCCTAACTATCGATCAGTAGAAGACCCAGACTACATGCCTCAAATCTTTCCTGATGAGATCTTCGAGCCACATGGGTGGATGGAAATCTTAGCAACCTTAGATGTGTGCGTAAACGAAGAAGTTTTGATAATGAACGAGTGTATAGATGAGGAAGGCTATGATGTAAATCTCTATATGGTTGTTCTTCAAGAAGTAGAAGAAGGGGAAATCGTGGAAAAAGAATGGAAAGAGGAATATGAAAGCATAGAAATGGAACCAGAATTTGACTCTGAAGAAAGCTACTTAAACACTATTCAGAACAAGAAGGAACAAGAACCAACAAAAATCTTAGCAATTGAAGCTGCTCCGGCAATACACAGGCAGAGGGAAGACATGAGTAAGGTAGAACCGGACCCAGACCTTTTTGAAGTTCCTGAACACTTTAAAAAATACGAAGTAGAGGAAAGAAAAGTAGCCATTCAAATGCCTAAACGAGAGGCACGAGACGGAGAAGCATACGACAACAAGGAACCAAAAAAATTGTTGTAACAGTAGAAGATGGAGAAGAGCGGTGCACATATATTGGAAAAGATGTATCTGAAGAGGAGGAAGAGGAACTCATACACTTTATCCGAGATTTCCGAGACGTATTTGCATGGACCTACAAGGATCTCAAAGGCGTAGAACCCACTATTTGTTCCCATCGAATACCAATGACGGCCGACGCAAAACCATCCAAACAACGCCCTTATACGTATAATGAGGTTTATGCAGCAAAAATTAAGGAAGAAATAGACAAACTACTAGCGACAGGATTTATATATGAGATAGAACACACCGAGTGGGTATCACCATTAGTAGTTGTGCCTAAGAAAAATGGAAAATTGAGAGTGTGCATAAATTTGAAGAAGGTGAATGCAGCCACCATACGTGACAACTATCCATTGCCCATCACAGACCATCTGTTAGAGAGAGTAGCCGGAAAAGAGGTCTATAGTTTCCTGGATGGATTCTCCGGATACAATCAAGTAGCTATTGCAACTGAGGATCAACATAAGACCGCATTCGCAACCGAATGGGGTGTGTATGCCTTCAGAGGGATGCCTTTCGGACTCACTAATGCACTTGCTACTTTCAAACGATTGATGTGTCATGTTTTCAAGGAATTTTTGAAAAAAAGCATGGAAGTATATGTAGATGACCTCTGCACATACTCCAATCAAAGAAACGATCACATCCCCGAGCTGAGGAAGATATTCAACAAATGTAGACAGTATAGAGTCTGTTTAAACCCAGAAAAATGTGTCTTCATGGTAAGACAAGGGAAAATCCTAGGACACATAGTCTGAAGAAATGGAATATCCACAGACGAGGACAAAATTAAAGTCATCTTAGACCTACCAAGACCTAAGAATGCGAAGGAGGTGCAAGCTTTTATGGGGCATTGTGGGTATTACCGTAGGTTTATTCACATGTATGCCATAATAGCAAAACCCTTGTATGGTCTCTTGACTCAGTTTACTTGGACATAAGAGTGCGAGAAGGCATTCACTGAGTTGAAAAGGAGGCTTAGTACAGCCCCAATTCTGAAATCACCAAACTGGAGCAAGCCTTTTCATATTCATGTTGATGCTTCTAACTATGCCATTGGATGTATCCTAGCCCAACCAGCTGATGAAGGTAAGCTTGATCATCCAATTGCCTATGCTAGTAGACAACTGAATCAAGCGGAAAGAAATTATACCACTACTGAACGAGAAGGTTTAGGAATGGTCTATGCAGTAAAGAAATTCAGACACTACCTCTTAGCCAACAAGTTCAAGTTCTTCATAGACCATCAAGCTTTGCTGTACTTAGTCAATAAGCCTTGTAACACGGGAAGGTTGGTACGATGGTTCTTACTACTAATGGAGTTCGATTTTGAAGTAATAGTGAAAAAGGAAACACACATGTGAGAGGAGACCACCTTTCTAGACTAACCCAAGAAACAGGACTTCCCGACCATACGAGATCCACAGAAGAATTGCACTCACCACATTCAGTTGAAGAACAGCCAGTCACTAAGGAAACCAACTATAAGGGACCTCTTCAACATGCCAAAAGATCGCAACATTGGAAAACCACAAACAGATACTCATATGAAGGACAACAAAAATACAAATGGGTACGCAAGGATCAGATGCAGAACCAGGCAAAGTCAGAACCCAATCTTAAGAAGGAAGAAAAGATCACAAAGTCAACTACGCCTCAATCCTCACCAAAGGGACTATTGTAGATATGGATCCCCAAACCATTGATTGAAGCTCAAAGATCGCGACATCAGGTATGGATTCCCAAAAAGGTCACACAAGCAGCTAAACAAGCTATAAGGACTCAGGAAGACGCAGTACATCAGACAAGGCGCATGACAAAACTGCATAAAAGTCATCCAAGAAACTGGAAAAGCAATGCCAATATTGTTGGTGCTTTTCAAGCCTTCACACTTGGCTTGGAACCCTGAAAGATTAGCTTGGACAAATTTCATCAAGGCCTTACTTGAAGGAAAGGGCATAGGAACCCATACCTATGATTTATTATTTTTTTTAGTTCTTGTAAAAGTCTAAGTGACTTGGCATTATGTATACACACCTAATTGATTAGAGTCGTGGAATTTGGATGGTGTAATTGGAGAGAATATCTCCTTACTTTTAGAGGAGTGATTGTAGGAGATTTGAATTTGAATTCAAACTCAAATCTCAACTCATTCTCTATAAAAGATGCAATCAAAAAGTCGCGGGTGTCCTTCACTTTTCCGAGGCTAATACTCTTGATCATTGAGTGTGTGAGTGCTACACCATAGCCTACACATCTCCAACTCATTAGGCTACATCTATCAAGCCAATGAGATTGTACATTCATGTGAACTAATAGAAAGATTTACATTCACTATCTCTGGTTTTCTCTGAGTCATCATCTCCAAGTCTGTCAACTTCAACAGGGCATATCTCAGGATCTACTGAACCAAATCAAGTGATTCAAGGCTTGTTGGAACCAGCACAAAGTATTCTACAAGACTACAAAGTTTGAAGAATTTTGATTCAGCCATTTTCGAGAAATCGTCTTCAAAGCAGTCTCTGGTATTTGTCTGCACATCTCCTAAAAAGTCGGGGATGACCATAAACTTGCTAAAGTTATTTCTCTGTGCATAGTTTATCAATTTGAATGATTCCACTTGCAAATGGTAGCTTGTTAAGCTAATTGAATAACTCTAGAAGGATTTTTTCCAATTGTGAGTGTGCTGGTCATACTGAGTAAAAGACTGAGCAGGTATCAAGACAAAAATAGAAAGTTTTTGAGCTTTGTGATTTACAAACTTATCTGTTTTGATCAAGTCATTACTCAAACCTTTTCCAAAGTACATATAGCATAGTTTGGTATCATTTGGAAGCTCAAGGAGTCTACTAATCATATCTGGAGTCACTGAGGGCTGGTGCAAAGCAGGATTAGCAGCATCTACTCAATCTTCTGAGTGCATCCAACCATTTCTCCTAACAAATATCACTCAGACACTGGAGAAAGCAAAGAGAACACATGAAGTCGGAAGGATCAAAGAAACAAAATGACCTCTCTTAGTGGTCACAAAATGGATCTGGAAACCCAAACAACTGCGAGGAGCGGATGATCGAAGAAACAAAGATTCCCATTGCACTCATGAAGTCTCTAATGCACCTCAAGTATGCATAATAGGGCCACATTACGAAGCCAAGCATTCGGCACATGATGTATATTATAAAACTAGTGGTGCACATTCTCCAAGAAAGATTAGATCTTAGCTTCACTCTGATAGGAATGGACTTACTATGTACATAGATATATGCTTCGGCTATACTAACGATTGTTTTTTCAGGAAAAGTTATAAAAAAAAAGGTGGTAAGAGATCTCACTCATGGAATGATGGGAAACAGAGTGAAAAACGACAATAATCACTACAATGCATTGAACAGTTATAGACTTGCCTTTGAAGCTAATGCACTTTTCGTTACAAGTGCAGATGGCTTCTGAAGATTCTGAAGCAACAGTACAAGAGGAGGTGCAGGAATTCCCACCCTAGAGTATTACCAAGGCAAAAGGACATTGGTTCCGTGAAGATCAACCAGCGGGGGATTACCTGTTCCTCGCAACAATCAAAATTTTGGATACTGATCACCAATTTCCAATCATGTCACAGGATTTCCGCATACTCCACACACTCCCAGCCATTGAAGACATCTTGAAGAAAGCGGGCATTCACAAGTACTTTGAATTGCCGATATATAAGCCTGATTTCCAAAGATGCACACAGGTCATGAATACCTTACAACCAGCGCTTCACGATCCATTGGTCCCAGAGGCTAGAGTAATGGATAAAGTGGGAGAATGGGTGATCATTCAATTCACACGTGACTTGATTAAAGAAGCCTTTGAATGGGAAAAGGATGGAACTACAGTAGTGAAAGAAGAAAGCCGAGGTGCCAAAACCAGGACATTCACAGATATTAATCGTGTAGACATAGAAGAGGGAGTCAGACTGATCCATCAACATTTTTGCTTCCCGAATATGCACCGATACACGGCGCCACAGAAGATTATTGTCCAATTGCTTTCCTATGCCATCAAACAAATCGGCAATCAAATTAATTTGACACCATATGTTCAAGAGAGATTGTTCGAAGCAAAGAAACAATGGAAGAATAAAAAGTTTCTCAATGGCAGTGTGGCCTTGACAATTTTGATCTACCATGCTTTGGGCATGAGAGAACACTTGCAGGAAATGCCGTCTTCAAGTGCTCTTGCGCAATACGTCAAAGTAGCCACAGTCCCTAAAAAGAAAAAAGGAAGTAATATGGTAGAAGTGGCGGAAACTAGCTCTCAACCCAAAATGAGAGGCACGAAGAGACTCCGAGAAGCCAAGCAAGCTGAAGAGGACGCACCAACAACCAAAAGAATCCATGTGCTTCCCAAAACTACTATTGAAGGACAGAAGCAAATCACCGAAGAAGACTTGACCAAAGCCCTAGAAGAAACCCATCAATATACAGAAGGGCAAATTAATTTATCAGTACAAGTCATCACTATCACCAGTCAAAAGACGCAATGGAAACAAAAAGCAAACTCACGAAAGTCCATAGGTATCAGGAAATAGGCTTGGACAACTCTAGTTCATCATCGGAAGCCCAAGAAGAACCAGACACTTCAGTAATGTCGATATTCGAAGCGAATCAAAGGATGATGGACAATGGGCTGAGTTAAATGAGATTGACTACAATGAAGATCAAGAAGGGTTCAAGACGAATGACCAAGCCACACATGTGGAGCAAAATATCACGAGTAAGAATGCAGAACAGGAAGGTACGCATCATATAAAACTTAATGAAAATTCCAACATCCAAATCAAGGAGGCCACACCACCTCGAAAAATATCCATAAAGATATCGAAAAAGGAGACACAAGAAGCGAAAACAGACGACGAGGAACCCTTCACACCAATAAGGGTTGTGGCAGAACCCTCCCCCATGGATGTAACATTTCAAGGGAGTGCCACCAAAGCTATTGAAGTGGATAAGAAAGACAAAGAACCACTTGTACAGCTGCAAATTAGACAACCGCACAATGAAACAATCCAAGTAGAGAAGGGAAGATGTGCAAATAGGCGAAACTCCAAGCATACCCAAAACTTGGTTAAATGTGGACATTGCTCACCTCAAGCCTGTGGTACAAGACATGATTAGAACTGCTCTCGATACGCAGCAACTCATGTTGGAAGCGGACGAAGACTACGACCAAGCAATGAACGACAAACATGAGCTTCAAGAAAAGAGTAAGAATCTTTTGGACGAGTTGGCATTGGAAAGAGAGAACATCAGAAACAAAGAAAAAGAAGTCCAAGAAGCTAGAGAGAGGTGCAGCGAGTTAATATCCGAAAAAGAAAGCTTACAAATACAACTGCAAGACATCAAAAGAAAATATGAAGCTAGTGAAAATGAAAAGGTAAGAATGCAGGCTAGGAGCAAAATTTTGGAATCTCAGCTCAAAGTCTGCATGGAGGAAGCGGAAAACCTACGGAACCGCAACAAGGAGCTCATGACAGCTCTCCTAAGTGATCAGCCAATACCGGCTCCTGACAATTCAGCAGGGAATTTCAAGGAATTACAGGAAAAGATGACTAAAATGGAAGATCAGCTCAGACAGGAGCATGAAGTCATTGCTGATTGGGAAAAAAGATACATGGAGGACACAAATGCCCTAAGAAATAAATGGAAAAAAGCTGAGAATCGTTATCTACTGCAATGTAAAGAAGACACCGATCATATGGATATCGTGGCACAAGAACTTCTAAAGCATAAAGACACAATTGAAAAGGCCACTGCGGAAATCAAATAGAGAGATGAATGCATTAGACAGCTTCAAGAGCAGTTAGAGCAAAAAGCAAAGCAGGGGACACCAATAGTTCCACAAGCTGCGGAGGCTACTGTGGAGACTGAGGTATGTCCTCTCTCTCCCCCCTCATATCATTCACCGATAAGGGAGGAAAAGGAGGTTCACATTGAACCTAACACTCGAGAATTTGCAGAGCTGAGCCGACCAGAAAGGGCACTACTGGTGTCCCAACTCACTACTGAGTTTGAAGATCAGATCATAAAGATCATGAGGGAAGCGCAAATAGACAATAAGCAATTAGAGCAAATTTTGAAGCCCTTCAATGTACCATATGGCCTACTTAAAGAACAAACGCGAAATTATATAAGGTCTACGACAAATAAAGATCCGGATCACAACCTCCAATTCAGGCATGATACCTTCAACTATACATAGGAAGAATTTGAGAAGGCGGATCCTATATGGAGACGAAAACTTTTAGAAAAGAATCCTACACTGCGGGTACAGTGGAAAGCATCACCGTATGAGCTTCAAGTAAACCCGTCTTTTTGTCCTGTGCCCCGCAGACGTGCCTGGACGCAATTTTGGGAAGGACAGCACCAGGGTAGTATTAATAATCAGTGGCTCAACTACCCATTGTTACCTAGTCCGCCACATAATTACTTACCGACCGAGGAATACATGGTAAAAACTATGGAATTTTGGATTGCCAGATATGCTACAGTACCCGATTTAGCGGTAAAAATGACCAATAAGATATTCAGCATGATGCTTACTGTACTCAAAGTGTTCCAACATGCCAAATACACCTTTTTGAATTTCATCGGCATTACACAAGGATCGGAAGCACTTATTTTTGATTTATCTACTATTCCCAGCCGACTAACTATCATGGCATATTATTCTCGCCTAATGTTTTTGCCTTCGATATATATGCAAAATTTTGAAGAAGCATTCTTTACTGGCTTCTTTGAAATTGACTCAGAAATTTTTGTGAAAATGACGTCCAATCTGAACGCACGCCTGGTTGCCTATGAAACAAGTTTCTTTGCGGATCATCGACAGGCGCCAGAGGACGGAGTAAAGTCTCAGCAATGGAAGGAGTTCATGCTGTGTCACGCTAATCTGCTAAATCAACGAGAGCAAATGGCCATCCAAACATACACACGTTGCCACAAAAAGCCTGTCAGGGATGACAGAGTTCAGGAGGAGGGACGTGTAGAGGGACAATCAAGCAAAAAGAAAAGAAGAAGAAAATCAAAGTCTAGAACGACTCAATAGAGATAAGGATAAAAAGAACAAGTCCTTGCAAGAAGCCCCGCAGGGACGCATCACCCATCTCTGCACAGAGCCCCGTAGGGGCACACACACCAAGGAAAAGCACGCAGCCGGAAGGAGGAACCAGGGCCAACAAGTATCCATGAAGAAGTGCAAGAAAGCATCAGGTGGTCCCGTGGCCATATGAGGGTGCTTCAACCTCTTGAGTTACAGAGGATTCGGATCAAGGCTTACGAGCTACATCCTCATATGTGCACTGATGGCGTGCATGGAAAATCAAATTAACAGGCTTTGAGTAATACAGTAAGGTCCGATGAGTGCAACCAGGACAAACCAAAGCGCCTCTAAAACGTAATGCAAGATCAAGAATCAGGCAGAACTGACCAAAGGATGCGTGTGCTGATCGAGACAAACAAGAAGCAAAGCCTGTCAAGGGACGACAGAGATGAAGAGGGGGAGAGTGTTGCAGAGCTAAAGAGAGTTCAAAGCAGAGAAAAAGACGGGCCCAAAATTTTTCCGATTTGGACATCATATCTTTGTATCATAACCATTCTTGTAATATATTTTTCGTTGTAAATGCACTAGAGGAGTCCTCTAGATGCATCCCCACAAAAGATTAGAAACTTACCCATGTAAAATAGTAGGAAATTAGTGTTCTAGTGAATAAAGTGCCGGTCTCTTGTGTGAAAGGACCAAACTTAAGGCACATTACAATGCACTAGAGGAGTCCTCTAGATGCATCCCCACAAAAGATTAGAAACTTACCCATGTAAAATAGTAGGAAATTAGTCTTCTAGTGAATAAAGTGCCGGTCTCTTGTGTGAAAGGACCAAACTTAGGGCACATGTATATAAGTCACTTTGTGACTCTTTGTAGACACTTTTTTGCCATTATGAAGAAGGAGCTCTTCTGAAATCTCGAATTTGCCTCTTTCCTGCAGATATCTATTTTCTCTTTGATCTTGTATGTGTGTGTAATGCTTGGAATGTGTGTGTAGGACTGTTGTCTACCCCTCCCCACTGTTTTTGAGCTACTGTAGTGTGTGTGTGAGCTTGTAGGAGTTGTGGTGTGAGTGTGAGTGTTTCCTACCATTCACTATTTTGGCCATAACTTGAAGCAGAGTTGTTAGAATTGAGTGAAACCACTTCTAATAGATGCGTCTCGTCAAGAGCTTCGAAATGAGTACCTATTGACTATGTTCGGAGTTCTGAGCTGGGAGAAATCCTCGAATTACTGAAAACTATTGTAAGAGGTATTGCGGCAAACACTTTCAGGATTTCAATGAGTGTGAAAGGTGGATTAGTCTTTTCTCATGCATGCAAGTTGAACCACTTCATTTTCCATCATGTGTGCGCATGTCTTCATACACTTGGTTAGGTCATTCGATCGGATTGACATTTAAATGTGTGTTAATTTCCCACTATACGCACTTGTGTTGCAATCGAGGTACAGTCTCATTGGCACAAGTCCTTGAGTCATCTTGACTTAAGTACACAGTGCCTCAGTGGGCTAAGCCATTAGTGCCAGTATTGACATACGGGCCTAACCACCCAGTCATAAACACTCAAGGTAGAGAGGTAGTAAAAGCCCAAAAGTATCACATCATGGCAGGAAGTATGTACAAGCACACAGATCAAGGGATCTTGGCTTGTTGTGTAGAAGAGGACGAGTACACTAAGTGGTTGCAATTAGCACATGTAGGTGTATTAGAGCAACACTACTCAAAGCAACGAACCCTACAAACACTAAGGAGACTCGGAGTGCATTGGCCTACTATGGAGGCTGATGTCCAAAAGTTGTGCAAGGAATGCCCAATCTGTTGCACTAAACCACTTGTGGAACATGCCACTCTTTATCAAGTGTCCATAGTGCCAGATTGGAGTGAACCACTAGTATCCTTCCTGAGGACGAAAACATTCCCTCCAGACATGACTCTAGCTAGGAAAAGGAGTTTAGAACAAGAAGCCCTGGATTACTCACTCATTGGTGATAATCTCTACAAGCGTGGTAAGGATGGTTACCTGAGACTATGTGTCCATGAGAGTGAATATCTAAAGATCTTGGAAACTGCTCACCAAGGTGTAGCAGGAGGACACTTTGGACCAGATCGGGTGATCAAGGCAATACTATTTGCGGGCTTCTGGTGGCCGACCCTTCACATGGATGCACATACCTATGTGAAACGATGTGATGTGTGTTAGAGAACTCAGTATCCTATACGCAAAGATGAGATGCCACTGAAACCTATGATGGGTGGACGTGCATTCTCTAAGTGGGGAATAGACTTTGTAGGTCCTATTAATCCCCCAGCTAAGGGTTCACATGCTGAATATATCATTGTCGCCACAGACTATCTAACAAAATGGGTTGAGGTAAAAGCTACGACAAAGAACGATGCTCAGACAACTGCTAAGTTCCTATTTGAGAATGTGTTCACTAGATACAGGCTACCTATAGAGCTGGTAAGTGATAGAGGTACTCACTTCTTGAATGAAGTTATTGAAAATCTGCTCCAAGAGTTCTTGGTAGTACATAAGAAGTCTGCCCCTTATCACCCACAAGCTAATGGCCAGGCCGAAAGCACCAACAAGATTCTATGCAATGTGCTTACCAAATTGGTAAATAATAAACGCTCTGATTGGGACAAACAGCTACACCATGCTGTTTGGGCATACCGAGTCGCCTACAAAACGGTACTCCAAGCCACACCCTTTCAGATGGTATTTGGCCAAAATGCAGTGCTACCGTTGGACTTCTTAATACCTACATTGAAAGTAGCACAGGAGCATGAGTGGACGGGTCATGAACTCTCTTCGAGAATTTTTGACCTTGAACGATTAGGTGAGACCAGACTAAGAGCTGCAGCCGGAATATATGCAGCCAAGAAATGACAGAAGGCGTACTTTGATGCCCACATTAAGGATAAAGGTTTGAAGGTAGGCGACCTAGTACTAGTCTACATTTTGAAACAACATGCAAGGAAACTAGAAAAGAGAGGCTACGGACCCATGATCATTAATAGAATCTCAACAAGTGGAGCAGTGCAACTAGCCACATTGGAAGGCGATATTCTTCCAAGCTACATCAGTGGGTGCAGAGTCAAGCTGTATCAGGAACCCCTCACAGAAGAAATGCTCAGTCGACTCAACACTGCTAAGAAGCGCAAAGAAGAAGAAAGACGAATTCAAGAAGAAGCTCAAGCAGAAGCATTGGAACGCATACGGAGAATGAAGTTGAGGAGACAGGATAGAGAGCAACCTAGGACAGATGCATATGCAGCTCAAGGATATCATGTGGCTATGTGTGAAGTCTCAGGCATCAGCTCTCAAAGAATAATAGATCGACGTCCTTTTGTGACCTTAGAGATAGGGCAAGGAGTTAGTGCAAAACTTGTGCGAGCATTGATTGACTCAGGTGCAGCCACTAGTGCGGTGAGACTTTCTTACTGCCGAGAATTGAAATTAAAAGTCAATCCTATAGAAGCATATCTCATAGGATTGGGAGGTGTGGAAACCCCTTGCATGGGCGAGGTGGAACTTCCCCTCTCCATTCAAGATGTTCCAATGACAGTTAAGGTACTAGTGTGTCAAGATGAGGATCTCACTGAGCCTCTGGTCTTGGATCAAGACTGGATCTATGACCATGCAGTCAACTTAAACCTAAGAAGTGGACTTCTTCAGGTATGGGTGAATCAGAGTCGAATTACAGTTGGTCCAAAGCTATGTGATGCAGAGGAATGGAGATCTCAATAAAGAAGTCAAGGCCTCGACGGAACTCCCTTCTTTTCCAAAGGCCAGAGGGAGGTAGCAACCAAAGGCAGATCAATTACTGAAGACTACCTATGCGGGAGGCCAAAAGAACGTGCGAAGCAGAATGACGCAGCCATTGAAACAATTGTGGGTGCGGAAAGGCGAGCGGCCTATTGCAGTCAAGTCACAACAACTATCTCAACTTCCTATTAGTAATCAACGACAAGATACTAATAAGAGGACTTCCAAAACTTCTTTTGAGAAAGTGAAAACTATCTGGGTACCCAAGAAGTCGATGAAGGCTGGCCCACAATCAAGGCAAATTTGGGTGCCTAAGGCTTGCTTGCGGGCTCAACTAGTCACACACAAATCACACCATACACAACAGGGTTCACTCTCTCAAGGAGCCGTTACCCACTCTGGTTTAACACGTACGAACACACAGTCGCCCAGAAGCACGCACAGACTCACTTGTAAATGGGTCCCAAAAATGCCTCATTCCCAAGCAGACATACTCATAAAGCCCTTCAGAGTCTCCACAAAACCAAAACCGAAAGCCATCCATTGTGTTTGGCAGCCTAAGACTTGTAATAAACCCCCCGACCCCCATTTGTAAATTCATCTCCACTTGCTAACTACATCACTCATACACTGCATCTTTCCATCTAGCTCCTAGGACATCCATTCATTAACTACACACACAGTCATCGAGCACTCACTGACCCACTAACCCATTACTCACCTCATGATAATGTTGTAATGGGGACAAAAAGTGTTCTATCTTGTCCATTACAATATTAACGCATGATCTATATTCTCACAGAACCAGCAAGCAAGCAATAACAATGGCAGAAGCAGGAGGCACCAGTTCCCAGGCAGGGTCTAGCGCACAGATTGTGGACATTGAAACCCTCCTCCTGGAACCACCACTCACCAAAAGACCTCAAGAACTTCAAGCTGTGCATGTTCTCCCGATTCAGGATCCTCCTCAAGGACACACTTCTCAAGTGGGGAAACATGCTCATTGGTTTAGTGATGTCGCAGGGCCATTGGGTGATGGCACCTACTTCTGGGAGGCAGAAATTGAATTCAATGGAAAATGGGGATGTTACCATTTCTTCACTCGCGAATTTGAAAACTATCAGAATGCAGAAGTAATGCGATCGGTTTGGACCAAAGCGGGATTGGATAGCTACTTCAGAGCACATTTGCCTAAGCCAGATTTTCTTCGCTGCTCCTACTTTATCAGTACCATCACTCCTAGCAGGGCCAAGGGAGGCGATAGTACTTTTGTGCTACCCTCACTATTGCCAGGCCACGAACTCAAGAGATTCAAACTGACCCTCAATTTGGTACGGGCATCATTGAACATGCAAGGAATGCATATCCCCACTGAGAAAGAACTAATGGTTCCAGGCAGGATGAAGCATAAGGATGTCAACAAATTGAAGGACATGGTCGCAATGACACCTACCATTGCTCTACACCTACGAACTATCATGCAGCATTTTGCTTTTCCTGCCCAAGAACGATTCACTATGCCACCAAAAAAGATATGGTTCAGCTTGTACTTGGTGGAGACAGAGAACCTCACCATCAACATACCGCACTGGATCATTGATCAAATACACCTAGCCCATCAATGGTGGAATAAGAAGCAGAAAAATGTACTTCATGGATGTTGTGCTCTCACAAGAATAATTTACAGGTGCTTAGCGTACGACGTGCCCATCCAAAGAGCACTAGTATGGTCCAGGGCCCAAGAGTTCCAAAGACGGCTATCAACAGCGGGTCCTCCCTCAAAGAAGATGAGAGGGGGAGTTCAATTACCATGCGCTCAACCAAGGGGAGCCACTACCACACCCGAGGTGACTCCTCCACAAACTAGGCGTGTCCGACCATTCACCATTCGCCTACCCAGACCAAGTGCAGAAGGACCCAACCTGGTGTTCCCTCCTATCCCTTCAGACTTGGAGTTCCCTCAAGGTTACATCCTTGCTGATATAACAGATGAAGAAATCGCCCGTTTGATCAATGAATCTAACCTGGAGACAGAAGCGGAGGAGACCCAAGAACAACAACCAACGACTACAACTTCAGCCCCGACCCAACCGGGAGTAGTAGAAGTAGAAGACGATGAAGAAGAGACAGAAGAACAAGAGACACACGAAGAGTATGATCAAGAATATGATGAACTTTCAGAACTAGCAAGTGCCCCGGCATACTCAGCCCAAATAAAAAGATTATACCAAACCATGAAGCGGGTCCAAGAGCAACACAAACTGTCGCTCGAAACAGGAAAGATGATCATGAGTCAAATGTTAGCTGAGGAAGGTGTGGATGACATGTTCATCGAATCAATGAACTTGCAGGCTGACGCAGTGGGCTTAGATGAGGCTATTCATGCAGCCGTGACTTATATTAATCGATTTGAGAAACGTGTACCTACCCGTCCCATCCGATCTGGCAAACAAATACACATCAATGTATCAGAACTAGGAGGCAACACACAAACAGAAGAACATCAGGAGGAACCACTCTCACCACCCACCTCACCTCTCAATACACATGTCACCTCACCACCTGGCACCACCACACCTATTTCTGCCATTACCACAGTCGTCATGGGAATTCCTCTCTCTCCTAGAATCCAAGTCGGAGGAGTTACCATGCCCACCTACACAACACTCTTCACAAATATCACATCCACCCCACCCACTGTTCCCATCTTTACAATCACACACACATTCGACACAATGGAGACATCACCAGCCACAGCACCACTCCCACCCCCCACATAACCTCAATCTCCCATACCCCCTCCACCTACCTCACCACTTGATTCCACAACATTCACAACTCCCTTCCCCTTCCCCATCCCCCCTGCATCTTCATCTTTCCCTGCATCGTTTAATTTAAATAGTATATTCATAACATTACATCAATGCATGTATCAACTTCAGAGTGAGTACTAGGCTCTAGAAGACCATCATCATCAGCTGACGACGAATCATCAACAACTACAAAGACGGCTTACAAGTATAGAAGAAGAAAATGCAGACCTCAATCAACGCTACACCACTCTCGAGCAAGCTCATCAAACCCTCTTGGAGACACCCCAACCACCACAAGAGTCAGGTGTCAAACAACTCGAAGCCTTACTGGAGGTTTACCAAATAGATAATCTGAAACTTCGACGAAATTTAACTCTACTCCGAAAACACATGGATGCATTGTTAACAGGTCTAGCACGGGGGCTCCGATTAGAAGAACACCACCTCGCTGCCGATGTTGTTCAATATTATGTCCAACGCACAGCTAGACAAGGGTCTGTCATAGACGACAGACGCGAGAGAGGGGGGGGGGTGTTGGCAGTAGTCAAGGAACCGAAGGAGTCACAAGACAAGGAAGCCTACGAAGAGAGTCGGAGCAAAGAGACAGCACAAGCAGACACAGTAGTCAAAGAAGATCTGGCAAGTAGGCCATTTAAATTTTTCAGGCATCAAAGAGTTGGGCACACAAGAAGAAGGAGCAAGTAGGGAGCTCCAGGAAATGTATGTCAAAATGTTAGAAGAAATCCCTACAAAAATCGTGATTTTCATCACTAAAAACCATTGTAAATACCATTCCATATTTTTGTAGCTCCATTTTGTGCAAGCCAAGGAGTCCTTGAGCTTGAGGAGCTTTAGAAGTACCTACCTATCAGTTTTCACATTTTTTAGACTCCGTTTGAACCTCCAAATAGGGTAGAGAACCTAATTTTTAACTAGGCCGGACACTAGGTCTGGACAAGGCCAAAACCTAGTCAAAAACTATAAATAGAGCTAGAGAGCTCATTTTTGGGGTTAGCTTGTAATTGATATGAACTTTTAAGAGCTTTTTGAAAGTAATCTAAGAACTCCATTGCTTATCACTCTTTGTCTTACCTTGTGTGCGCGTGTGTGTGTATGTGTGTGCATGTTAGTGTGCTTCTCACTCACGCACTTGTGCCTGCACTTGCTCGAGGTCTTCATACCATCCTCACATCTTCCCGGATTGACATTAAAGGAGGTGCTACTCATCACTGAGCTACACCAAATTGACTCGATCGTGATTGACACGTGTCACACGTAGATTCTGTCAGTCGTGGTCAATCGGTCGTTGACTCTGTCGGTCGCGATTGACATGTCGGTCGTGATTGACAGAGCCGTCGGCACGTGTCCGTCATGGTTTGTCAATTGCGATTGACAGAGCGATCGTGATTGACAAAAATATGAGGAATTTTAAAATTTCAAGCACATATTTGGGAAGCTCTAGGCATGTAGATCATGATTATGTACTTTGTTTAGCAAAAAGACCATTTTTTGTCGGTTGTGATTGACAGAGGTCAATGCCTCGGGACCTGCACAGTCAAATTTTTTACCTGCTGGAGCTGGTGCAGCTGCTGGGGATGCTGATTCCTGCAGAAAATCTCAAAAAACACAGAAACTCACAAGCACACAAACGCTCTCTCGCTCTCTCTCACAAGTGAAATGAGGGGAATGGTGTGGGTGTGGTGATATGATCGAAAACTAAAATTTTTCGCGCTGATGAAGATGGATGTGGGAGATGGTGAGGATGATGATGGTGATGAGAAAAACAAAAGAAAATAGATAACAGTGAAGAAAATACCTATAACTCCAACGCGTCAACTCTACGTCTTACCATCACACGCTCGTCCTCAAAGCTCGTTCCCCGGCAACGGCGCCAAAATTTGGTGTAGCTAAGTGATGAGTAGCACCTCCTTTAATGTCAATCCGGGAAGACGTGAGGATGGTATGAAGACCTCGAGCAAGTGCAGGCACAAGTGCGTGAGTGAGAAGCACACTAACATGCACACACATACACACACGCGCACACAAGGTAAGACAAAGAGTGAGAAGCAATGGAGTTCTTAGATTACTTTCAAAAAGCTCTTACAAGTTCATATCAATTACAAGCTAACCCCAAAAATGAGCTCTCTAGCTCTATTTATAGTTTTTGACTAGGTTTTGGCCTTGTCCAGACCTAGTGTTCGGCCTAGTTAAAAATTAGGTTCTCTACCCTATTTGGAGGTTCAAACGGAGTCTAAAAAATGTGAAAACTGATAGGTAGGTACTTCTAAAGCTCCTCAAGCTCAAGGACTCCTTGGCTTGCACAAAATGGAGCTAGAAAAATATGAAATGGTATTTACAATGGTTTTTAGTGATGAAAATCACTATTTTTGTAGGGATTTCTTCTAACATTTTGACATACATTTCCTGGAGCTCCCTACTTGCTCCTTCTTCTTGTGTGCCCAACTCTTTAATGCCTGAAAAATTTAAATGGCCTACTTGCCAGATCTTCTTTGACTACTGTGTCTGCTTGTGCTGTCTCTTCGCTCCGACTCTCTTCGTAGGCTTCCTTGTCTTGTGACTCCTTCCGTTCCTTGACTACTGCCAACAGCTACCTACGTATCACGTTTGGGAAAAACAACTAGCTACTTGAGTTGCATGGAAGCTAGTGTTGGTGTAAGTACACAAGCCTTCACACTTGGCTGGGCATGGAAGGAAGAATGTGCAATCACTTGATGAAGCATATGAATCATTGCTTGTAACATTGGATCATTTACCATGTGCAAATGGTTAAATCATTAAGAATCTTGTAAAGCCAATAAATTCGTGGAGTTAGGAGAAGTTTGAGTTACGAATTTCTCATGAGAGAATATCTCCTCATTTAGAGGAATCACTTTTAGGTGGAGTCTAAGTTGAAATTCAAATTCAAATATGAAGAAAACACTTATAAAAGGGCTTGAAAATCTCGCGGCCTTTGACTCTCCTTTTGATAGCTTTTCATTGATCATTAGTAGGGATCGAGTAGCTCACTCTATAACTCACTCATCCAACTATCATTGGGCATCATCACAATGCCAATGATCTTGTAAAATCATGTGCCATAATAGATATACTTCATTTATCATTTTGGTTCAATTCTTTGCTATGACTACTCAGAACAGTGAACTTTGCATGACCATAGCTCAATGATTTCTTCACCATTTTTCATGGTCTATAGCTTGTTGGGACCAACTCAAAGTCTATTTTATGCTACCAAATTTTCATTACATTTACTTATTGGGAGAAATATGCATCAAAGTGCTCTCTGGTCATTCTTTGCACAGTCCCTAAAAAGTCGGGGGTAAGCATCCAATTGCTAAATTGATTTCTCAGTGTATGGTTTATCATTTTAGATGATTCCACTTGTAATCATTAGCTATCTAAGATAGTTTGATTTCCTCAAAAGGAATTTTATCAATTGCTATTGTACTATGAGCACTAAGCAAAAGATGTGAAGACAAAAATAGCAAGTTTTGAGTAACTAACTGTGTACCTAAATCTTGAAGTCTTAGGGACTTGTGTCAAAGAGACTAAATCTCATTTGCCCCACAAGTGTGTATAGTGGTGGATCGATACACGTTTAATTATCAATCCGAAGAACCATATGAACCAAGTGTATGAGGACATATGTGCACATGATGGAAAATGAAGTGGCTCAGCTATAATGCATGTGAAAACACTAAAATACCTCTCCAAGTCACTAAATCTCTGGAAATGTCTGCCGCAATACCACTTATTATAGTAAGCACAAATTCGAATGTTTCTCCCAGCTTCAAACTCTGAATATGGCAAATAGAGGATTCATTTCAAAGCTCTCGATGAGACGCATCTACTGGTAGTATTCTCACTTAAATTTGACAAATGCTCTTCAAGTTATGGGCAAAACAGTGAATGGTAGGAAGCACCTACACTCGTTCCACAACTCTTATTAGTTCACACACACACCACAATAGTTCAAAAGTGATGGGAAGGGATATACAACAGTCCTACACACTCATTTCAAGCATCACACACACACACAAAAGATCATAGAGAAGATGGAAATCAGTAGGGAAGAAGCAAATTCGAATTTTTGCTCTCCTTCTTCACAATGGCAAAAAGTCTTTACAAAGATTCACAAAGTGACTTATATACATGTGCCCTAAAAATGGTCCTTTCACACAAGAGACCGGCACTTTATTGACTAATCTCTAACTTCCTACTATTTTACAAGAATTATGTTACAATGATTTGGGGTTTATGCATCTAGAGGACGCCTATAGTGCATTTATATAGCTTCGAGGGAATTTCCTAGGATTTTGAAGAAGAATTTTTATGTCATCAATTTGAAAATTTTGGGGCTCCTCTTTTGTGCCTCTTTTCTCTGCAACACTCTCCCCCTCTTTGTCTCTGTTGCAACTTGTTTGTGGCTCTTTAGTACACGCACCCAGTGGTCGACAGAGCGATAAGGATTGCTAGGCAATTTGTTACTTTATCCGAGCTTAGTCTTTTGTTTCTATAAGCCCCTTGGTATTCCTTGTATTCATAACTCTGGGTTGCTATGTTAAGTCAGGCTGCCACGCATGCCATCACTTGGTCGACCTTGCCTCCCCTTTTAGGCTAGCGTTATGTTTTAAAGGCCCTGCTTGTACTTTTCTTTCACCTCTTCTGGGCCTAATGCATTTCTTTGTCTATTCGTTTCTTCCCGCCGCAGGCACCTGGTGGATGAGGAAGCTCTGTGCATCCTCCCATGAAAAGTCCTGGTTATTATCTTTCTTTATTTCCATTCCTCAAGACTTGGTTCTTTGGTGTTGTTGCCTGATGCATGCCCCTGCGGGGCTTTGGGCAGAGGGTTGTTCTTTTCTTTATGAGCTTTTTTCTTCATTGAGTTGTTTTAGTCTTTGATCTCCTTCTTCTTCTCTTTTTGCTTGATTCCCCCTTCACACGTCCCTCCTCTTGAACTTTGTCATCCCCGATAGGATTTTTGTGGCGACATGCGTATGTTTGTATGAATTGCTTCTCTCTATGGTTAAGCAAATTTGCTTGACATATCATCAATTCCTTCCATTGACTCGACTTTACTCCATCATCTAGTGCCTGTCTATGATCTGCAAAGAAGCTTAATTTGTAGGCCACCAGTTGTGCATTTAAGTTAGAAGATATTTTTGCGAAGACTCTCAGTCTATTTCAAAAAATCTTGTAAAAAATGCCTCTTCGAATGTCTGCATATATGGACTTGGCAAAAACATAAGTCTGGAATACATGACCATTAGTGTTATTCGACTTGGGATAGTAGATAGGTCAAAAACAAGGGAATTCGATCCCTGGTTAATCCTGATGAAGTTCAAAAATGTATACTGAGCGTGTTGAAATACCTTTATGGTTTTGCACAAACCCAAGGGGTTGATTATGAAGAGACATTTTCACCTATGGCTAAAATGCCAACCATCAGAGTATTGATAAGTGTAGCTTCATCTAGAAATTGGAATATGTATCAACTAGATGTGAAGAATGCCTTTCTCAATGGCTGGATTTTAGAGGAGGTTTACATGACTCAACCTCCTGGCTATGAAGACCCAAGCAAGGTAAATTATGCGTGCAAATTGAACAAAGCTCTTTATGGTTTGAAGCAGGCACCTAGGGCATGGAATCATAGGTTAACAACCTATCTTCAAGATCAAGGATTCATGATGAGCAAGGTAGATTCTTCTCTGTTTGTCAAGAGAAGTAACTCAAAAATGATATACTTATGTGTATATGTCGATGACATCATCCTGATAGGTAGTGATGCCAATGGCATCAAACAAATCAATAACCAAATGATGCAAGAGTTCAAAATCAATGACCTAGGGCTTCTAAAGTATTTTATTGGACTTGAGTTAGTCTACACTAACTCTGGAATTTACATTACTCAAAGGAAATATGTGGAGGACATGTTGAAGAAGTTCTTCTTGGAGAATGAAAAGGTAGCTAGCACCCCTATGGAGGTAAATCATAAATTAAGTGCTCATGAAGGTCATTTGCTTGAAGACACTGTAGGATATCAAAGGATAGTTGGAAGTCTAAACTATGCAACCTTAAAAAGGATTGACATAGCTCATGGAGTAAGCATTGTGATTCAATTCATGCATAAACCTAGAGCACCTCACTTGGAAGCTGCCAAAAGGATTTTGAAGTATCTCAAAGGTACTCAAAATCAAGGTCTTTACTTCCCATACACATCAGATTTGGACATTAAGCTATACTCAGATGCAGATTCGGCAAGTTGTAAGGATGACAAAAGGAGTACTTTTGGATATCTTTCTTTTGTAGGTGATAAGCCCATCTCACGGTCTTCCAAGAAGCAACCAACTATTGCTCTATCTTCAACAGAGGATGAAGACGGGGGATTAGAAAATGCTACACAAGAAGCTATTTGGATTAGATTGCCCTATGCAGACTTGGGGCTTTATACTCACTCACTTATGATTTTTGGTGACAACACAAGTTCTTTGCATCTTGTAGCCAATCTTATTTATCATGCAAGAACCAAGCATATAGAAGTACACTATCACTATGTTAGAGAGAAGCTATTGAGCAAGGAGTTTCAACTTGCATATGTATCCACAAATATGCAATGTGTAGATTTGTTAACCATAGCACTTGATGGTACTAAACTTTGCAAGTTCAAAGCTATGATTGCATTACAAGACATCCAAGAAGACTTATGAAGAAGTGCAATCAAGATGTTTGGCTTGAGGGGGAGCTATTGGTGCAAGTACACAAGCCTTCACACTTGGCTAGGCATGGAAGGAAGAATGTGCAATCACTTGATGAAGCATATGAATCATTGCTTGTAACATTGGATCATTTATCATGTGTAAATGGTTAAATAATTAAGAATCTTGTAAAGCCAATAAATTCATGGAGTTAGGAGAAGTTTGAGTTAGGAGTTTCTCATGAGGGAATATCTCCTCATTTAGAGGAATCACTTTTAGGTGGATCCTAATTTGAAATTCAAATTCAAATTTGAAGAATAAAAGGGCTTGAAAATCTCGTGGCCTTGGACTCTCCTTTTGATAGCTTTTCATTGATCATTTGTAGGGATTGAGTAGGTCACTCTATAGTGCACTCATCCAACTATCATTGGGCATCATCATAATGCCAATGATCTTGTAAAATCATGTGCCATAATAGATATACTTCATTGATAATTTTTGTCCAATTCTCTGCTATGACTACTCAAAACAATGAACTTTGCATGACCATATCTCAGTGATTTCTTCATCATTTGGCATGATATATAGCTTATTGGAACCAAATCAAAGTCTATTTTATGATATCAAATTTTCATTACATTTGCTTCGGCCGATTGGGAGAAATCTACATCAAAGTGCTCTCTGGACATTCTCTGCACAGTCCCTAAAAAGTCGAGGGTAAGCATCCAATTGCCAAATTGATTTCTCGATGTATGGTTTATCATTTTAGATGATTCCACTTGTAATCATTAGCTATCTAAGCTGATTTGATTTCCCCAAAAGGAATTTTATCAATTGCTACTGTACTGTGAGCACTAAGAAAAAGATCCAACATGTGTGAAGACCAAATTTGAGTAACTAGCTATTTGCCGAGTAGTCTGTTTTGATTGAATTATTTGAGGGATCAACTTCAAAGCACATATATACTTTCTTGGTGTTATTTGCAAGCTAAAAGGGCCTACTATCAAATGCTGATGTGAAATAGGGCAAGTACAAAGCAAGTTTTGGTAGTACCACCTCACTTCCTTGAGGTATCCATCCATCTCTTCCAATAGCTAGGAGCCTTGTAACTACCTAGTTTGCTATTTTTCCTAGCTATTTAAGTCAAGTTAGAAAAAGGAGATATCCAAAGTATTAAGTATTCAACTACTTAACAAACAATCATGCATATGCAAATGCCTGTTCTTACATGTAAATGCATGTGAGTGCATGCACGTGTTGGCATTCTCCTTTCATGCACCAAACTTAAATCAAGCAATTCTTGAGTTTGATTATGCATGTTTCCAATCATCCATGCACAAACATTCTACTTGCCAACTTTTTGAAAAGATATAATCGTTCATGTGCATAAACTTGAGCATTCACTATCTTTTTCAAGCAAGAAGAAAACGTGTTTTATGCATGAAAACATTCTTTGAAAAGGAGAAAGGCACCATCATTCTTTCCTGGATGCATGCCGATGTTTGATAAGTGTTTCCATACTTCAATGCTTTCCTATTTTGTTTTCATTAAATTGCATACAATGTTTTCAAAATTGAAGATTCCTTCCCTACTTCAATGATAATAGCAATGCATTCTATATGAAAGCATAGAGCATAGCAAATATTGAAATGAAAACATCAACTTGTAAAGTACTTAGCTCCGAATTAAGCTACATCCTTCCATTGATCCTTTGGAAGAGCCATTTTCCCTTCTTGAAGACCTTTGCTTTGTCATGTCCTCTCTTTTGAAGAAGTGAGGCCTTCATTTGTTGCTCGAAGAAAAATGAAAACCAAAACATGATCCTCCTTGATCCAAGGTTGCTTCTCTTTGTCTTCTTCTTTGAAGAAATGAAGCTTTCCTTTATTGCTTGAAGAAGAATGAATGCCAAAACATGATCCTCTTGGACCAGAGGTTGTTTCACTTTGCCTTTGAATGGTGCTTGAGATGAAGCAGAGAGCTCAAAAAGGAAAAGCTTCTTTCAAGGCCAAATCAATGAGGATAAATTGGTTCACTGATTGGTGTAACAAAAGAGACATCGTAGCGTAATAGTACGCTTTTGCAATATGATCTGTAGCTTGTTGGTTCAATAGTCGTGCACCACATACTACAAAAGTCTTGCTCTTTTGCTATCTAAGACCCACTTGAATAGAAGATTGCATGAGTAGTGTCACGGATCTTTTGATTGTTCATGTGTGTTCGAGCAAGTATTCTGATCGAATCTTGCCTGCAGCACCCATAGTTTTGCTACCTCGAAATATGCACAATAATTGCTAAAGGTAATAAATGCATGAATAATTGGTGCAAGTGTACGAATGGTGTAGTTGGCCAAAACATCTGCTTGAATCCAAGATGTTATGAGTTCGACTCCTGGATGCATGTCCAACAGACTTATATCCTTGATAGGATTCTGAATTGGATCCTTTGAGGTACATTTTGTTGGCGCCCGAACTAAATTTACCTAAGATAGGTGGAGGCTACACAAGCCCGTTGCCCCCGTGGATAGAGGAGCTCGTTTGAATTATCAAGGGTTGAGTTCGAATCTTGACTATGTCAGGGCCTTTTGTGAAGAGCATCCAATGCTTTTTTTTTATACCCCTTTGGGCAACAAAAACAGAGCTATGGGGGCTGCGTACTATCCAGATTTGATAAGAAATATTGGTATGCATGATTAATCATGTTGGAATCCATCAAAGGGCATCTTGGATATGACCTTCACCTTGGAATTTAAGGACCCATGTTCAAGTCTCGGGGCTCGCACGATAGCTCTGCGTAGTGTTTTGCTAATCGCTCTCTGTAGAATATAGACATTGATGTAGTTTGACACGAGTGGTGCATGGCATGAGAAAGTCTAGCAAGAGAGTATCTCACACATGACAGTATGGAAAAATATGGAATGAGAAAAATATTTTGCCATGAAGGAGATAAACAAAAACATAAGGTTTCCATGGAAGCTAATGAAGAAGATGATGAGCCATAGAGGTCACATGGGAGCTTGCCTAGAGCTTTGATACCAATGCAAGAAACTAACAATTATGCCCATCACATGCTAGAGAGATGACTCTCCTCCCAACCTTATGCCTGTATATATAGCTGCTCAAATCAATGAGGACCACAAATGTAACTAGAGTCCACAAGTGCATGTGCAATCTCCTCCACTCCTTTCATATCTTCCACTAGAGTCTACTAGTGGTTGGAGTGATCTCGACAACTGCTTTAGTACCTTCCACTAGAGTCCACTAGTGGTTGGTGTACTCGTCACTCGAGTTAAGGCTCCCTGGACTCAAGTTAACTCATGTTAACGTGAGTTAGAAGGCTCTAGAGCTCTTTGGGCAAAACTCTCTCCCCATGCTCCCCATGGGGGTTGAACCCAAGACCTCCTCCTTCACAACCTTGAGACTTAACCACTAGGCTAAGTGGATTACTTGTATAAGAGAGCACATGGACTTATGCTTAAGTTTAGTCTTGAGATATTTGGCCATATATGAGTGACCAAACAGTGTTTGATTTCAAATCTGTGTGAACTGGTTGGACCCTTAGATCATAGACTTACTTTATTATAGAATCCTCCATTGTTCGAACTCGATTTGTGTAATTGAAAAAGTACCACAAACATTTGGTGACAACGATGGGATAGCGTGTTGATATTGTGAATCAGTTATAGAAGAAATTTTTGGATGCTTAAGGCGATGGATGTCGACCATTCCAACTCATTTCTAGGCTTTAAGGAGGAACGGGAGAAGCTAACCACAACAAGGCCATCTCATGCAAAAGATGATGATGTAAGAAATGTTAGCACATTGGAATAGACCAATAGACAAAGTTGAGAAGAAAGTGAGACAAAGAGAGATGAACATTGAGAGATAGAGAACTCGAATACTCGAATTGCCAAGAGAAATGCATCTAGAAAGATGGTGTTGTCCACCCTTGGGCTCCCAATATGGAGCTTAGATAGTGATCTAGATAGACTCTATATGAAGGGCTCACTAGTGTGCAATTCTCTATAGTAGAGCTATACATGGGTCATGCTTATATAGATTTTACAATGGGAGTTGGTATAGATAAACATAGTCGGGAGAGACAAAATATTTAGCAAAATATATAATCCAACAATGTCTCCATGACCATAAGTGCTACCATCTCTGCCCTATAGGCCAAGGGGATAACCTCATGGCTAGACACACAAAGCTCAACTATTACCATCAATGGTCACATAGACCTCGTCTAACTTGGAAGTTAGGCTTCCACAAATGCCTAGATCTCATAGTGGCTTCTCTTCATAATGGGGACCTTATAAGTTAGAGCACCATTGATCATTTGTAGTCACTTGAGGGTGGAGTATTGAGTATATCTAACCCCCCCCCCCACCATCCCTCAATGTACACTCTATGGTGAACAACCTCCTTATTCTAGTGCCAAGATTTGGAAAGTGTCGATGAAGTTGCTGTCTCCCAAGAGCCTTGATGAAGATCATTCTAAACAAGATTAGCAACCATTCTAGCTTCTTTTTTCTTTGCCTCTTTTGCAGCCAGTTTTAGATAACTCTTTATGACATGATCATTTCCTTTACAATATTTGCAAAACAATTTTTGCTTTTCTATTTTCTTCTCATCTCTATCATCCTTCTTTGATTGTACAGAATCAAAAGATTTTTGCTTACTAGTAGATGAGCTCCATTCACCTTTGCCCTTCTGTCTAGCTAGGAAGGCTTGATCTGCAACACACATAATGGACCTATTCTACCTAAACGGACCTTCCTGCAACAAAACAGAGAGTAACTCCTCAAATCTTAAGGCATTTGGATTGCCTTTCATCATCAATCAAAGAGTAGAAGCAAAAATATGATATGAATCTAGAAGACAATTCAGAACAATCTACACAAATGATTTATGAGGCAAGACTTCATTAGTAGACATCAACTACTCCTTCAAAACTTTGATATTTGTTAGAAAACAATCCATGGAATCTCCTTCATTCATGTGATCACTCTCCAACTGTTTTTAGAGGAAAGCAACATGAGCCTCATTTCTTGCCTGGTATAAAGTGGTAAGTGTATCCAAAGCATCCTTTGCTGTTTTGCAAGAGTGAATGTGATGAATGATGGCACGTTTGATAGACAAGGCTATCAATGTATGTGCATGAGCATCTCTGCCATCCCACTGAAGTTACTCTAGAGTAGGTGCAATAGGAATCGCAGCACGAACAATAATCTAAAGAATATCACCATCTTCAACACCATCTGCATCAATTCCAGTAACTTTATTTATAGGTGATAAGATGTTTTTCAACACCCTACACAATATTCCATAGCAACTAATACTTGGTGCATCATATAAGCCCATAATGGGTAATTGGTACCATCCAACTTATCCTCAACAGCTAACATACAAAATACATCATTGCTTTTAGCCATGGCCACTAACTAAAATACCTTGATGCAGAAAAATTATTGTATCTCAAAAGGTTGAACAAAACTACCTTGTCAAGTTTTGCTAAACCTGTAGTAGAATTCGAGCTACTTATACTAGCAAACCAAAACTTGTATATATGTTTGGCATAGAAAGACAAAATTGCATGCACAAGCACTGTGATAGTGCATTTTGAGGCTGAAACAAGCTCAAATCACGATTTTGACACCGCACAACAAACCTGTTTTGAAGTCCTTATTGCCTTGAGTATGCTCATCAATTTTCATGCGATTTTGAGACTGTGATTGAAGGGGTGTCAATGATGCCCTAGATGAAGCGGCGATGAGCTTTGATATCAATTGTTGGAGTTTGAGGTATGTTGAAGCATGCGAACAACAAAAGGAGGAAGAAGAAGCTTGGAGCACAACACATAATAGTGAATGTATTACCAAGAGAATGTACAAAGATAAGTGACCCATTAGGATTATAGGCATATATAAAAGCCGAGGGAAAAAAACCTCCTAAAAAGGGAAAAAAACTGCCCCGACGGTCCTACTGTGTTCACGTACATCACGATCGAAATATATCAACATATACATCCATGAATGTAGATGATTTGGAGAAGGTGCTCACGGTCCAACATCACATGATGAATACAATGGATTCGAATGTTTCAAAATTTAATGATAATGTCTTCTATGTTGATTCAGGTGCTTCAAATCACATGATGAACCGCACATAATGGTTTAGTAGTTTGTTGAAATTCACAATTCTTGGATTTACTAAAACAAGTGATGGTATACAAGAAACATAGCACTATCCATGGAGGATGGGAAGGTAAAACATCTTGTTGATGTAATTCATTTTCCCAATATAATGTAGAACCTAGTTAGATAAATGGTTGAATAGGTATTACAAGTGAGGTTCAATGCTGATGGTTTAATATGTAGAAGAGTACAAACAAAATGGAAGGTAGATTGCCAAAGAGAAAAGTGTATAGGATGTTCACCTTGAATGTGAAAATTACTAAAATGAATGCAACCATGTTTGCAAAAGGTGTAGGTGTTAGTGCGGACATAGAGATTTGACACAAGTGAATCGGACATGCAAATTTGCACAGGCTGAAGTTGATGCACTCAAAGGAGCTTATTAATGGCCTACCAAATTTCAAGGTTGCAGAGATTCACAAGGTATGTGAAGCATGTCAATTTGATAAACAATCAAGGGCATCATTTCCAAATGACAAGCATGTTAGTGACAATGTGCTAGAGATAGTGCATATAGATGTTTAGGGTCCTAAAAAGACCACATCTATGGGAGGTTGCAGATTTATGTCACTTTCATTGATGACAAGATACAAAAAGTGTTGATATATTTTGGTAGTGATGTGTGTGAACACACTTAAGACTGTCGGGGCACTTTTTTTTCCTCTTTAGAAGGTTCTGTTCCCCCAGTTTGTATATATGCCTATAACCCTAATGGGTTACTTATATCTTTGTACATTCACTTGTTAATATATTTAGCATTGTGTGTTGTGCTCCAAGCTTCTTGTTCTTCTTTGTGCTACTCACGTGCTTCTGCAGACCTCAAACTCCAAAACTTGGTATCAAAGAAGGTCTTCGCTTCATCTATGGCTTTGTTGACACCCCTCCATTCACATCCTTAGAATCATGCAAAAATTGGTGAGCATACTAAGGGTGATTAGAAGTTCAAAATAACTTTGTTGTGTGGCATCAAAATTCTCATCTGAGCTCGTTTCGTCCTCCGAATGAACTATTGCAATGCATGTGCAGGCAATTTCATCCTTTTGTGCCAAACATATATATAGGTTTAGGTTCGCCAATAGAAATGCATCAAAGTCTGCTACAAGTATAGCATAGCTTGATAGGGTAGTTCTATTCAACTTTTTGTAATACAATCATTTTCTTGTATTAGGGTATTTAGTCAATGGCCATGGCTAAAAGCAATGATGTATTCTATATGTTGGCATTTGAGGACAAGTTGGATGGTATTGATTACCCATTATGGGCATATATGATGCATCATGTATTGGTGGCAAAAGGGATCTGAAATATTGTATAGGGTATTGAAAAATGCCCCACCACACTTGCAAATACAATTATTGAAGGTGATATAGATGGTGTTGAAGATGGTGATCTTCATATTCTTGTTTGTGTTGTGGTTCCTACTTCACCTACTAAAGAGCAAATTCAATTGGATGGTAGAGATTCTCAGACACATGCATTGATATCTTTGTCTATCAAACATGCCATTATCCCTCACATTTGCTCTTCCAAAACAACAAAGGATGCTTAGGATACACTTACCACTTTATACCAAGCAAGAAATGAGGCTCTTGTTGTGTACCTCTGAAAACAGTTGGAGAGTGAGCATATGAATGAAGGAGATTCCATGGAAGGAGTAGTTCATTTTTGTTGATGAAGTTTTACCATATAGTTCACTTATGCAGATTGTTGTTAATGGTCTTCCAGATTCATATAAGAATTTTCCTTCGACTCTTTGATTGATGATGAAAGCCATACCAAATGCTTTAAGATTTGAGGAGTTATTCTTTGTTTCATTGTAAGAAGATCAATCTAGGCAGAAACTATCTATTGTGCATGTTGTAGATCAAGTTTTCTTAGCGAGTCAGAAGGGAAAAGGTAAATGGAACTCATCTACTAGTAAGAAAAAATATGCTAATGCTACATTGTCGAATAAGGAAGATAAAGATGAGAAGAAAATAGAAAATCAGAAACAATTTTGCAAATATTGTAAATGAAATGATCATGTCATAAAGAGTTGTCCAAATTTGGTTGTAGAAAAGGAAATTTAAAAAGAGGTTGGAATGGTTGTTGTAGAGGTGGGAGTTGGTAAGATCATTCTCAGTACTGCTGATGGTAGTTCTTTCACATTTTTAAATGGTTTGTTTGCGCTAGGGATCAAGAAAAATTTGCTATCAGTTTCAGCATTAGCCAAGATCGGCTTGGTTGTCAATTTGTTAATGAGAGATGTATAGTTCATGATATGTCAAATGGAAATGTTATTATTGCTTTTGGCATTTTATGTCATGGGCTGTATACACTCATAGACTGTGCAAAATCTATTAATGATTCAACATGTGTAGTTCAAGGTTCTTCGGCTATCTCATATGCAAAGCTTTGGCATGCATGCTTTGTTCATATGAATTTTGCTAGTTTTCTATGCTTGTAGAAATTTGAAATGGTGTCCTCTCTGCCCAAACTTGAGGGACCTTATAAACATGTTTGTGAAGGTTGTTTTTGGGCAAAATGTAGCACTCCTCCTTCTCAAAAGATGGTTCAATTTGTGTTACTCATAAGCTGGACCTTGTTCATAGTGATGTTTGTGGTCCTATGTAGACAACTTCCTTTGGGAATTACCTTTACTTTGTGACTTTTATTGATGATTTTGCCAAGCATGTATGGGTGTATCCATTGAAAGCAAAGTTGGAAGTGTTTATGTGCTTCAACCAATTCTTGGTTTTGGTTGAAAACCTTTTAGCATGTAAATTGGGCACCCTCTATTCTCATCAAGGGGGAGAATACATGTGTTCTAATTTTAATGCATTTTTGGTTGAACATGCAATAAAACATTAGTATAAAGTTTTGTATACACCTCAAGAAAATGGCATTGCTAAAGGAAATAACATGTCTCTCATGGAGATGGTGAGGTGTATGGTTAAAAGTCGGGCTTTACCACATAGTTTTTGGGTTAAGGTTTTTATGTGTTCGTCATAAGCACTGCAATAGATCACTCGATATGAGGCTTGGCATGGTTGCAAGCCATTTGCTGCTCATATGTGTGTCTTTAGTTGTCTGGCATGTGTTAGTGCCTGAACAAGAATTCAAGAAATTGGATGATAAAGTAGTGAAATGCATTTTCATTGGGTATAGTTTTGAAAGCAAAGGCTATTGTCTATATCGTCCACAAACTAAATGCATTTTGGTTAGTCATGATGTTGTTTTTGTGGAAGATGCAATTCAGCCATTAGTTTCATGTTCTAAGGAGACATCAGTTAGCTCTAGAGATGTGTTTGACACTTTGCTTCCTCTTTTCATCTGTGGATAGTCAAGTGCTAGTCCATATGAGGCAATTTCTCAGCTTTTACCGTTTTCACATGATGATGCACATCATTCCATTTCTAATGCAAATTTACATGATGCACTTGTTGATGAGAGGGCTGATATAGAGGAGGCAAGAATGATGCCAAGGTGGTTGGTGTAGACTTTGAGAGATAGCAAATTAGATGCACCACTATCATATCGTACTCGTTTAGGCTCTCATAGTGCTTCTTTTGCATCAAATTGCTATGCAATAGCTGGATTTAGTCTTTGCGATGACAATGAGCCTCTTTCTTTTGATGAAGCACAAAACTCAAAAAATTTGATGGTTGCTATGCAATCAAAATATGATGTTATTATGAAGAATTCACTTTATGTGATTTGCCTCCAGACAAAAAGGCCATTGGCACTAAATGGGTATACAAGCTGAAATGTAAGCCTGATGGAACAATTGACATGTATAAAGCTAAGCTTGTTGCAAAAGGTTATACTCAAGAGAGAGAGGCATTGATTTTGATGAGACTTTTGCATCCACATGCCGAATGACCACCGTTTATAGCATATGCACATTGCAGCTCATCATGGTTGGAATGGACCTCAATTGGACATTAAAACCGTATTTCTCAATGGTGACTTACGTGAAGAAGTGTATGTATTTCAACCGCATGGTTTTGTGTAGAAAGAGCATGAAACCAAAGTGTGTAGGTCGAACAAGGCTGTGTACCTAAGTCACGAGGTCTTAGGGACTTGTGTCAAAGAGACTAAATCTCATTTGCCACACAAGTGCGTATAGTGGTGGATTGACACACACTTAATTATCAATCCGAAGAACCGACCTAACCAAGTGTATGAGGACATGTGCGCACATGATGGGCAATGAAGTGCTTCAGTTAAAATGTATGAGAAAAGACCAAACTACCTCTCCAACTCACTTAATCTCTGAAAGTGTCTGATGTGATACCACTTACAATGGTAAATACAAATTCAAATGTTTCTCCCAGCTCCGAACTCCGAATATGTCCAATAGCAAGTCATTTTGAAGCTCTCGACGAGACACATCGTGGTATTTTCACTCGAATCTGACAACTCCTCTTCAAGTTATGACCAAAATAGTGAATGGTAGGAAACACCCACACTCACTCCGCAACTCGTACTGGCTCACACACACACTACAATAGCTCAAAAGTGATGGGGAGGGGTAGACAACAGTCCTACACACACATTTCAAGCTTCACACACACACCAAAGATCATAGAGGAGATGAAAACCTACAGGAAAGAAGCAAATTCAAAATTTTGGAGCTCTCCTTCTTCACAATGGCAAAAAGTCCTTACAAAGAGTTACAAAGTGACTTATATACATGTGCCCTAAAAATGGTCCTTTCACACAAGTGACCAGCACTTTATTGACTAATCTCTATTCTTCTACTATTTTACAATAACTATGTTACAATGAGTTTGGCTTACGCATCTAGAGGAATCCTCTAGTGCATTTACATAGCTTTGAGGGAACTTCCTAGGATTTTGAAGAAGAAAATTATGCCCATTAATTTGAAAATTTTGGGGCTCCTCTTTTGTGTCTCTTTCCTCTGCAACACTCTCCCCCTCTTTGTCTCTGTCGTCCCTTGATAGGCTTTGCTTCTCGTTTGCAGCTTGTCTATGGCTCTTGAATACACACACCCAGTGGTCGAAGAAGCAATAATAGCTGTCATAAAATTTGCTACTTTATTTGAAGTTAATCCTTTGCTTCTTGAAGCCCCTTGGTATTCCTTATATCACATGTCTGGGTTGCTATATTAAGTCATGCTACCACGCACGCCATCAGTGGCTAAGAATGTGCTGTACTTAGTCACTCTCTTCAACTTCTCAGCCTCTCCCCTTTCTAACTTTTGGTCTTCTGATTTGTCTTTGTCTTCGCACATTTGACCCTGTTGTATTGCTTGGAGCCTGTTTACTTCTTTTTTGTCGCACACCTCACTTTGCTGACCTCTAATCTCTTTTAAGTCAGCGTTACACTTTAAAGGGCCTGTTCTTGAATCTTCTTTGTCATCCTCTAGGACCTGACTCATTTCTTTCCACCGCACGCTTTCAGTGGATGAGGAGGTAGCTAGGACCTTTAGACAATTGGTTATCTTATCCGATGAAGAGTCCTTCGTGTGCTATCTCTCCTTCGAGCTTGTTTCGCTTCACCGCCTGCTCCTGGTGGATGAGGAAGCTGTGTGCAACCTCCCATGAAATGTCCTGGTTGTTATCTTTCTTTAATTCCAATCCTCATGACCTAGTTCTTTGGTGTTGTCGCCTGATGCGTGCCCCTACGGGGCTTTGGGCAGAGAGTTGTGTCTTTTCTTCATAAAGTTTGTTCTTTACTGAGTAGTATTACTCTTTGCTCTTCTTCTTCTTCTCTTTTACCTCGACTCCCCTTCCACACATCCCTCCTCCTGAACTCCGTCGTCCCTGATAGGCATTTTGTGGCGAAGTGAGTATGTTTGGATGACTTTTTGCTCTCTCTGATTAAGCAAATTGGCTTGACATAGCATTAATTCTTTCCATTGGGTCGACTTTACCCCGTCATCTGGTGCTTGTCTATGATCAGCGAAGAAACTTAATTCGTAGGCCACCAGTCACGCATTAAGATTCGAGGTCATTTTTACAAAAATTTCAGAATCTAATTCAAGAAATCCTATGAAGAACGCCTCTTCAAAAGTCTTCATATAAGTACTTGGCAAAAACATTAGCCGTGAGTATATGGCCATGAGCGTTAATCTGCTAGGTATAGTTGATAGATAAAAAATAAGGGCGTCTGATCCCTGATTAATGTCGATGAAGTTTAAAAACGTATATTGAGCGTGCTGGAACACTTTGATGACTGTAAGTAACATACTCAAAATCTTGTTAGTCATTTTGATAGCTAAATCAGGTACAGTTGCATATCGAGCGATCCAAAATTTGATGGTTTTGATAATGTATTCTTCAGTCGGTAGATAATCACGATGTGGAATAGGCAGTAATGGGTAGTTGAGCCACTGATTATTTATGCTTCCCTGGCACTGTCCTTCCCAAAATTGCATCTAGGAGCTTGTGCCGGCTCAGTTCTGCAATATCCCAATGATGCCTTTCAGAGTGGATCTCCATTTCCTTCCTTATCGATGAATGATGTGGGGGGGAGAGAGGACATACCTCAATCTCCTCAGTAGCCGCTGTGGAGTGCGGAACTAATGGTGTCCCTTCTGTTACCTTCTGTGCTAGTTGATCCTGCAATTGTTTTATTAATTCATCTTTTTCTTTAATCTCTTTGGTGGTGTTCAAAATCGTTTCTTTGTTTTTGAGGAGCTCCTCTCCTATGACCACAAGTTGATCATCATCTTCGTTGCATTGTACTATATATCAATTTTCTACTGCCTTCCACTTCTTTCTCAGTTCTGTTGTGTCATCCATATACCTTTTCTCCCATTCTGCGATGATTATTTGCTGCTTGTTGAGCTGATCTTCATATTTTGCTATCTTTTCTTCCAATGCTCGTGTGTCTTTCTCTGTCCCTTCAGGAGATTCTATCGGTTGATTACAGAGAAGCGCTGTCATTAGCTCCTTGTTCCTGTTGTGTAGGTTATCTGCTTCGTCCATGTATACTTTGATTTGTGATTCAAGGATTTTGCTTCTGGCATTCATCCGTGTTTTGTGAGCTTTGTTAGCCTCATATTTGGTTTGTAATTCCTTCAATTTTTCTTTTACTTTTGACTTTCTGTTGCTAGTGTGTTGCATTGATGTTTGGCCTCATGTACTTCTGCCTCTTTTTCTACTATTATTTTTTGTGCGGATAGATTCTCACCTATCTCTTGGAATTGAATTTTTTCCCGCATTGCCCTGTCATAGTCGGCATCAGCCTCAAGCATCAGCTGTTGAGTGTCCATTGCAGTTTGGATCATGTGTTGCACCACTGGCTTGAGCTGAGCGACATCCACATTTAACCACGCTTTTGGGATGCTTAGAGTTTCTCCTGTTCTTACGTCTTTTCCTTGTTCCACGTGTATGGTTTCGTTATGTGGTTGCCTTATTTGAAGCTGTACTTCATGTTCTTTTCTTTCTTCTTCCTTAGTAAGAGTCTTCGTGGCACTCCCTTGAAATGTGACATCCATAGGAGAGGGTTCTGCCACTACCCTTATTAGTGTAAAGGGTTCTAATTCTTCAACTATATTTTCCACTTTTTCTTCTTTGGGGTTCTTGAGTAGGACCTCTCTTGCAAGTAGAGTCTCTTGGATTTGAATATTAGAAGTTTTGTTTAGTTTGACCACATGTACCTTTTCTTGAGATGTCTCGTGTCTTGTGGTTTCCTTGCTTGTGCTATCCGGCATCTGTTCGATGGTCGTGCCTTCCACACCAAAGTCATCCGTCACTTGATTTAGTTCTTCCCATTGTCCATCCTACTTTGAATCACTTTTAACATCCACGTTTAGCGTCAAGGTGTCTTGTTTTTCTTGTGTGTCGGATGATGAACTTGAGTTCGTTAACCCCAATTCCCTGTATCTATGGACTTTGGGCAACCTCTTTCTTTGTTGCAAATTTTGATGTCCGTGTTGGTAGTGGTGCCCTTGCACTAAGATGTTTACTCGTCCTTCAGTGTACTGATGTGTAGCTTCCATTGCTTTTGTTAATTCTTCTTTTGTAATAGGTTGATTGTCCTCAAGTCTCATCTTTGGAAGTACGTGTGCCCTCTTTGTAGCTGGGACCTCTGCTTCTGCTTGCATCATTTCCCTTAGCCTCTTGGTACCTCTCATTCTAGGTTGGGAGCTTGTTTCCGCCTCTTCTACAATCTTGACTCCTTTCTTTTTTCTGGGTACTGTAGCAATCTTTGCATACTTGGCGATGGCTTCAGATGACGACATCTCTTTTAAATGCTCTCTAATGCCCAAGGCATGATATATCAGTGGTCAAAGCAACACTTCCATTCAAAAATTTCTTGTGGTTCCACTGCTTCTTTGCCTTGAATAGCCATTCTTGAATGTATGGAGTCATATTGACTTGATTTCCCATTTGTTTTATAGCATGTGACAGCATTTGCACAATGATCTTTTGTGGAGCAGTGTATCTATGCATGTTTGGAAAGCAAAAGTGCTGATGAATGAGCCTCACTTCCTCTTCAATATCAACGCGGTTTATATTTGTGAATGTCCTAGTCTTTGCTCCATGGCTTTCCTCTTTCAAAATGGTATTCCCATCCTTCTCCCATCCAAAGGCTTCCTTGATTAGGTCATGTGTGAACTCTATGATGAACCATTCCCCTGCTCCATCATGACTCTTGCTTCAGGTGCCAATGGATCATGCAATGCGGGCTCTAAGGTATTCATCACTTGAGTACAACGCTGGAAATCTGGTTTGTATATATGTAGTTTGAAGTACTTTTGAATTCTCGCTTTCTTCATGATGTCTATTGTCAATGGAAGTTCATGCACCACTTTAAAGTCTTGGGATATCACAGGAAACTGATGATCAATGTCCATAATTTTGATGGTCACGAGGAACAAGTAATCCCTTGCTGGTTGATCTTCTCTAAACCAATGAACTTTTGCTTTAGTCACACTTTGCGGAGGGAATTCCAGCACCTCCTCTTGAATTGTAGTTTTAGAATCTTTGGAAGGCATGTGCACTTGTAATGAAAAGAGCATTAGCTTCTATTGAAGGCAAGTTTTAGTGAGGTGTGTGTGGTAGTGACATCTCGTTCATTGCGTCACTCTGTTCCCCTTGCGTGTATAAGTAAAATCTCTTACCACCTATTTTTTCTTATTTACTCTTGAAAGAAAACAAGAATTAGTGTAGCTGAAGCATTTATTTATTACATAGTAGGTCCATTCCTATGGAAGTACAAGCTATGACATGTCCCCAAGTGGGGAATGTGCACCACTAATTCTGTTATGTACATCATGTGCCAAATGCGTGGCCTCGTATTGTGGCCCTATCATGCATACTTTAGGTGCATTCGAAGCTTCATGTGTGCAAACAAAGTCCTCTTGGTTCTGTTGTTCTGATCCTTGCTGTTGTTTTGGTTTCCATATCCCTTTCATAGTTGAAGTTTGAGGCTTCTTTGGACCTTCTTCGGAATCCATATTTGTTGACGAGTTCTTTGGGCTTCTACCAATGACTTTGGAAGCCATACTCTCAGAAGTCGCTTTTGTCCCGACTTTGGTGAAGAAGAACCCTTGTCCACCATCATTTTTCTAGGATGAATGATGTGTACTGGCGTTGCCTTCTCTCATTCCTTCACTCGATCCTTGCAAACCCACTTTAGGTTGGCATTTCCTGATTGCGAGAAGTTGAATTGGGATTTCCATGCTGATGATCTCCTCATTGTATTGTCCTCCTCGGTTCCCTTTTGTTCACCATTTAAGTAGGATGAATCTACTGTCTCCTTTGATGCATTGGGATTTGAAATCCTTACTACCTTCGGACCTTCTTTTGGTTGGTTTGTGATGGAATCTTTTGCTATGTACTCTTCTATGATTTGTTTCGCACTCTTGATGATATCCTGTCTATGAGAGGGTTTCTCTCCTAATAGACAAAAGATTTCCTTGTGCCCTATTTTGGCTGAGATGTACCCTTGAGCTAGATGAATGCTTACCTCGTTCTCAATGATCCAGTCTTGTCCTATGATCAAGTTCTCTATTAGATCCTCATCTCTGCACACTTCCATAGTTGAATTTCCTAGGTGGAGGGATACTGTAGCTTCTCCAATGCATTCTATGACTTGACCTCCCACACCTATTATGTGTGCTTTAGTAGGTGCTATAGTCGTTGGAAGATGAGTGATGACTGTACTTCGTATGCAACTGAGTGCTGCTCCTGAATCTATCAAGGCATCCAGTAGCTGGTACTCTATCGTTCCAATTCCTAGGTTTAAGTACGGCTGGGATATGCTGATATTGTTCGTGTTGGATTTATGAACCTGATAGTTAGCCATGGGAATAGGCTCTTCTCCTTGTAGGTACCATTCATCCCTTTGCCTTATCCACTCTTTTCGTTTCTTGATACACTCTAGGGCTTCTTGCCTCGCTTCCTCTCTGATCCGCTCTTCCTCTCTCTTCCTATTTTGTGCACCTACAAGTCTTGTCAACATGTGGTCCATCAATGGCTCCATGTAACATTTTACTCGACATCCACTTATGTAATCAGGAAGAACATTTCCATCTAGAGTTCCTAGATTAACTGGTCCGCTCGTTGAGATCCTATTGATTATTAGGGGTCCATATCCGCGTTTTTGCAATTTCTTGGCGTGTTGCTTCAAAGTGTAGACAAGCACTAAATCTCCTTCTTTTAGCCCTTTGTCTTTGATGTGCACATCATAATATGCCTTTTGTCTTCTCTTGGCCGCATAAATTCCTGCAATAGCTTGTATCCTAGTCTCATGTAACTTCTCAATTTGGTCTAGTTGCTTGGATAATTCGTGTCCCGTCCATTCATACTATTGGGCTACTCTCAAGGTTGGCACTAAATAATTGATTGGCAGGATTGCGTTCTGTCCATACACTAGATTAAATGGGGTAGTTCCAATGGCAGTTTTGTAAGCGACTCGGAAGGCCCAAATTGCATGATGCAATTGTTTGTCCCAACCCGACCTTCCACTATTGACTATCTTTGTGAATACAATGCATAACACCTTATTGGAACTTTTAGCTTGCCTGTTGGCTGACGATGATATGGGGCTGATTTTTTATGGATTACCAAGAACTCATTCATTAAGGATTCTATTACTTCATTAATGAAAGGCATTCCTCTATCACTCAATATTTCTATTGGTAGTCCAACGCGAGTGAATATATGCTCAAAAAGAAACTTAGCAGTGGTCTGAGCATCATTTTTGATAGTAGCGTTTGCCTCTACCCATTTAGTTATACGTTACTACTATTATGTATTCCACATGTGATCCTTTGGCTGGTGGGTTAATGGGTCCTATCAAATCAATACCCCATTTGGAGAAGGCTCTCGTGCAAATCATGTGTCTCAATGGCATATCATCCTGTCGAAGCGTATATTTGGCTCTTTGGCAAGTCTTGCAACTTCGTACATAGGTGTCGACATCCATATGTAGAGTTGGCCACCACAAGCCCGCAAAGAGGATCATTTTTATAGTTCTTTCAGCTGAGAAATGACCTCCAGCTGCACCTGCATGTGCCATCTCTAGTATGGGTAGGTACTCTCCTTCATGTACACATAGCCATAGGTGGTTGTCTTTCCCTCTCTTGAATAATTGTTTTCCCATGATAACGTAGTCCTTACTCATTTCTTCTAGGGCTCGTTTCCTTGCTAAGCTAATTCCTTCCTCATGTTCTTGTGTCTTTAGAAATTTCACCAATGTCTTACTCCAGTTTGGTGCTATGGTAGAGAAAGGTAAAGATGTATGGTCATCGGGAGTGGTTTGCTGGCATTCTGTGCAATCACTGACATATTCATGGACATCCTTAGGCATATCTGGCCAATATACTCCTAGCCATTTCAATTCTCTTAGAGTTCCATGCGTTTCTTTGTGCATTCTCCATTTGTTTACATGGGCTTGTTCAATTAGGTTTTTTTGCTCATCTTCCTCTACACATCTAGACACTACATTGTTGGGTTCATTGTAATACACACGTCCTACAATAATGTGTAAGTTATGTGATTGCAGAATTTCCTTTTTACTCTCCTTATTAATTGGATGTTGTGGTCCATGAGTGAGTATTGGGATTAGCTTTTCTGCCCACTTCGGACACACTTCCAAATTGAATAGGTAAGTATCTGACAAATCATTGGGTACTCCGCTTGGTGGTTCTCCATGTGTTAATCTAGAGAGATGATCTGCCCTCACATGGGTGTTACCCTTCTTTACAATTACTTCAAAGTCGAACTCCATCAATAACAGAAACCATCTCACAAGTCTACCCATGTTGCAAGGCTTATTGACTAAGTACAATAAGGCTTGATGATCTATGAAGATTTTGAACTCGTTGGCTAAGAGGTAGTGTCTAAATTTCTTTACAGTGTATACCATCCCTAATCCCTCTCACTCTATAGTTGTATAGTTTCTCTTGGCTTGATTTAGTTGTCTACTTGCATAGGCAATTGGGTGGTCCAATTTTCCTTCGTCTGTTGGCTGAGCTAAGATGCATCCTATTGCATAATTGGAAGCGTCCACATGAATATGGAAAGGCTTATTCCAATTGGGTGTCTTCAAAATTAGAGTTGTGCTAAGCCGCCTTTTTAGCTCCTTGAATGCCTTCTCGTATTCATCCGCCTACGTGAATTGAGTCAACAATCCATATAAGGGTTTGGCAATTATGGCATACATGTGGATGAATCCGCGATAATATCCACAATGACCCATAAATGCTTGCACTTCTTTTGCATTCTTTGGTCTAGGAAGTTCTAGAATTACCTTGATCTTGTCTTTATCCATAGATATTCCGTTATTATTCACTATGTGTCCTAAAATCTTCCCTTGTCTACCATGAAGACACACTTATCAGGATTTAGGCAGACTCTATATTGTTGGCATTTATCAAATATTTTCTGCAACTCAGGAATGTGTTCTTGTCTTTGATTTGAATATGTACATAGGTCGTCTACATATACTTCCATACTTTTCTTTAAGAATTCTTTGAAGACGTGATACATCAACCTTTGGAAAGTAGCAAGAGCGTTAGGTAGCCCAAAAGGCATCACTCTAAAAGCATAGACCCCCCATTCAGTCGTGAATGCGGTCTTATGTTGATCCTCAGTAGCTATTACTACTTGGTTGTACCCATCTACCCTCTACATTTTATGGGATCCCATATGTCCCTAAATCTACAGAAAACTACTTAGATCCCATATGTCCATGTATACTTCTAGGGATCCCATATGTCCCTAAATCCCAAGGATTCCATATGTCTAATGGGACCACAATCACATGGATGCCATATGTCCACGATACATCAAGGGATGAAATATGTCCCAACACTTGTAAGCCATACTTCTAAGGCTACTTCTAAGCATCCCATATGTACTTATATCTAGAAAACCAATGGACTAACTAATGCAATATATCATTAGTTCCCCACATTACAACAAATGGATCATCACATGGAAGGGAAGTGTTGAGATATCCATGCTCTACCCCTTTGTATCCACATGCATCTATATGATCCCACATGCAAGGGATCCTCTCACAATTTCTCATACAATCTCATCCAAGCTTCCACATAGGTGGTATTTTTCCCTCTACATATAAGGAGTGCCTCACTTCACTCCTCTCGAGTCCATTTACTCTAGCTCATTTTTAAGAGTCTCCATACTCTTCTCACAGGGTTTTCCTGTTCATAGAGCATTCTATGTAGGTTGTTTTCATCCATTTTAATAACTATGTTTTCATATCTTTTGTTCCATCCTCTGTAGTTTAACTAGTGCATGATTAGTGGTATATTTATTTTTTTCTTCATTTCAACAAAAAATGTGAAAATGATGAGCTCCTAATCATTTTTGTTTATGTCGATGACATTTTCACAACCCATTGCAAATCTATTGTCATGTATTCATAGCCTGCATGCAATGAAGAATAAAAATATGTTGTAATCCATGGAGTAACAAAGTGATGGTATGAAGAACATACGTAGTGTTGATATATTTTGGTAGTGACGTCGGTGAACAAACTTAGGACTGTGGAGGCACGTTTTTCTCTCTTTAGGAGGTCTTTCTCCCTCGCTTGTATATACATCGATAACCCTAATGAGTCACTTATCTTTGTACATTCACTTGGTAATTAATTTAGTGTTGTATTGTGCTCCAAGTTTCTTCTTCTTCCTTGTGCTATTTGCATGTTTCCACATACCTCAAACTCCAGCAATTGGTATCAGAGTAGGTTGTCGCTTCATCTAGGATATCATCAACACCCCTCCGATCATAGTCTCTGAATCACACAAAAATTGGTGAGCATACTCAGGGCAATTAGGACTTCAAAACAACTTCACTATGTGGCATCAAAATTTTGAAATGAGCTCGTTTTGGCCCCAAAATGCACTATTGTAGTGCCTATGTAGGCAATTTTTTCCTTTTGTGCCAAACATATTTACATGTTTTGGTTCACCAATACAAGCCCCTCAAAGTGTGCTATAGGTTTAGTAGAGCTCGATAGGGTTGTTTTGCTCAACTTTTCAAGATATAGTATTTTTTTGCATCAAGGTATTTTAGTCAATGGCCATGGATGAAAGCAATGATGTATTCCATATGTTGGCTATTGACGATAGGTTGGGTGGTACTAATTACCCATTGTGGGCATATATGATGCATCATGTATTGGTAGCAAAAGGATTGTGGAATATTGTGCAGGGCATTGAGAAACATCTGACTACACCAGTAAATACATTTATTGAAGGTGAGGCAGATGGCATTGAAGATGATGATCTTCAAATTCCTATTTGTGTTGCAGTTCTTGCTGCACCTACTATAGAGAAACTTTGTTGGTATGGTAGAGATGCTAATGCACATGAATTGATAGCATTGTCTATAAAATGTGCCATTATCCTTCACATTTGCTCTTGCAAAATAGAAAATGATGCTTGGGATACACTTACCACTTTATACCAAGCAAGAAATAAGGCTCGTGTTGCTTACCTCTGAAAAGAGTTGGAGAGTGAGCATATGAATGAAGGAGATTCCATGGATAGTTTTTTGACAAAGATCAAAGATTTGAAGAGTAGTTGATTTCTACTAATGAAGTTTTACCAGATAGTTCACTTGTGCACATTGTTCCTAATGGTCTTCAAGATTCATATTAGAGTTTTCCTTCTACTCTTTGATTCATGATAAAAGGCAATTCAAACACCTTAAGATTTGAGTAGTTAGTCTTTGTTTTGTTGTAAGAAGATCAGTCTAGGCAGAAAAGGTCTATTATGCATGCTGCAAATCAAGCTTTCTTCACTAGTCAGAAGGGCAAAGGTAAATGGAGCTCATTACTAGTAAGCATAAATTGGCGAATGTTGCATAATCAAAGAAGGTAGAGAAAGATGAGAAGAGAATAAAAAAGTAGAAATTGCTTTGAAAATATTGTAAAGGAAATGATCATGTCATAAAGAGTTGTCCAAAATTGGTTGCAAAAGAAGCAAAGAGGAAAGAGGTTGGAATGGTTGTTGTAGAGGCCTCTACACCGAAAATAGAGTTTGCTAACCTTGTATAGAATGAAGAATGGGAATTTACTACTATTTGCAGGTACAATCGATCTCCTCATGAACATTGCATGTCTGTAGTAGACTCAGATGTTTGGTACTTTGATAGTGGGACAACCAAGCATATTCATTCGCAACGTAATTTCTTCATTTCACTTGAGCCTACCCCTATAGGGAATACTATCACATGCTCTAACAACTCCTATTGTCCTGTAATGGGAGTTGGTAAGATCATTCTGACTACTGCTGATGGTAGTTCTTTCACATTGTGAGATGCTATGTTTGTGCCAAGGATCAAGAAATTTCTATTGTAAGCTTCAGCATTAGCCAAGATCAGCTTGGTTGTCATATTTGTTGATGATAGATGTACAATTCATGAACTATTAAATGGGGATGTTATTATTGCTTTTGGAATTTTATGTTGTGGGCTATATAAGTCATAGATTATGCAAAATTCAATATGTGGAGCTCAAGATTCTCAGGCTATCTTATATGCAAAGCTTTTGCATGCATGCTTTGGTCATCTGATTTATGCTAGTTTGCTACGCCTACATAAATCTGAAAGGGTATCCTCTCTACCTAAATTTGAGGCACCTTGTAAACATGTCTATGAAGGCTGCATTTTAAGCAAAATTCAATGTTCTTCCTTACCTAAGATGGTTCGGTTCGAGCGTCCCTCAAATTCTAGCTTGTTCATAGTGATGTATATGGTCCTATGCAAACAATTTCTTTTAGAAACTACCTTTACTTCATGACTTTTATTGATGATTTATCTAGGTAGGCATGGGTGTATCCATTGAAAGCAAAGTTCAAAGTGTTTATGTGCTTCAAACAGTTTTGGATATGGCTAAAAATATGTTAGCATGTAAATTGGGCACCCTCCATTCTGATTGGGGGGTACATGTCTTCTGATTTTAATGCATTTTTGGTTGAGAATGGGATAATGCATCAGCCCAAACTGATGTATACACCTCAACAAAATGGAATTGCTAAAATAAAGAACAAGTCTCCCATGGAGAAGACAAGATACATTGTAAAAAGCCAAGCTTTACCATAGAACTTATGGCTTGAGGCTATTATGTGTGGAGCATTTGTACTTAACATGTGTCCCACAAAAGTAGTGCAATCTATCACTTCATATGAGGCTTAGCACGGTCACAAGCCATCTGTTGCTCATCTGCATGTCTTTGGTTGTCTTGCATAGGAAATTGGATGATAAAGCACTGAAATGTATTTTTGTTGTGTACAATTCTAAAAACAAAGGCTATCGTTTGTATCATCCACATACTAAATGCATTTTGGTTAGTTGTGATGTTGTTCTTGTGGAAGATGCAATTCAAACATTAATTTCATGTACTAAGGAGACATCAGTTAGCTCCAAATGATGCACTTGTTGATGAGAAGGCAAAGACTATGCCTAAATGGTTGGTACAAACTTATTGGGATATAAAATTAGATGCACCTCTATTTTATCATACTCGTTCAAGATCTCATAGTGCTTCTTTTGCATCAGATTGCCATGCAATGGTTGGATCTAGTCCTTGCAATGAGAATGAGCCCATTTCTTTTGATGAAGCACAAAATTCAAAAAATTGGATGGTTACTATGCAATCAGAATATGATGCTATTAACAGAGACTATGCTAGTTGCAATGACACTCGTGTGTCCACTAGTGGTTTTGCTTCATGCTTGGTAGTTCATGCATATCTTGGTTGAGCAAGAAGCAACCTACCATGGCCATTTCTAGTTGTGAGGCTGAGTATAGGGCAAATTTCACAATGATTGTTGAGTGTGTGGTTCAGATGCCTTTTGGTCGATTTGGGCGTTGATCAGTCTTTTGGCACCACTATCTTCGTTAAGAATTAAAGTGCATTGGCAGTTGCGAGGAACCCTATGTTCCATGCTCACACAAAGCATGTTGAGGTTCACTATCATTATGTTAGGGAGAGGTTCTATGATAGAGAGATTAGTTTGGCATATGTGCCCACATAGGATAACATTGCAGATCTTTTCACAAAGGCTTTGCCTAGGGAGAAGTTTAAAGCTTTCTACAAAGCTTTGGGCTTACTTCCTTTTATGGATTGATCTTTGTCCATATATCTTGGCACTTCCTTATACATAAGTGCAAGTTGCTTGTTCACTGCATCACTCCTAGGGGGGATTTGTTGGTATACTTTTGTAGTGATGTTTGTGAGCACACATAGGACCATAGGGGCACTTTTTTCCCTCTTTAGGAGATTTTTCTCCCCTAGCTTGTATATATACTTATAACCCTAATGGGTCACTTATCTTTGTACATTCACTTGGTAATTCATTCAATGTTGTGTTGTGATCCAAGCTTCTTCTTCTTGTTCCTTGTGCTATTCACGTGCTTCCACAAACCTCAAACTCCAACATGTAGAAAGATGGAAGCACATGCACACACAATAATAGAGAGACAAGCACACACATAGACTCATACATACATGCATGCATGCATGCATGCATGCACACACACACACATACGAGTAGGCAAGAGATAGGTGGTTTAAGAAGCTCTTTATTTCTCAAGAATGGATACAAAAATCATATGACTTCTGAACTAAACAAGTTAGCCCTAACAAATGAGAGATCTTTCCCTTATATAGACTTTTTAAGAGTTTTTTTACACATTGTGGTGTATGTCCTAGTTTGAAAATTAGTGTACATAAGCTATTTGGAGGTTGAAACAATATCATAAAATTACAAAAATCAATGTGGAGATACTAATCATGCCACAAAGCTTGAGTAATACTTGATTTTTACAATATGGGCCAAATATTGCTAAAAATAGGATTATATGCCAAAATAGGCACTTTTACACGAAATTAGGGTAAAAAATAAGGGAAAAACTATTTTGAGGAGTGATCTGAGATGGGAAAAATTGATAGCCCTATACTTTGTGACTTTCAAACTCTACTTATCTTGTTTAGAATGAAGAATGGGCATTTACTTTTGTTTGTAGCTATGACCCATCTTCTCATAAGGAATGTATGTCTGTGATTGACTCGAAAACATCTTTGATAGTGATGCAATCAAACATATTACCTTGCAATATAGTTTCTTCACTTCAATTTAATTTGCTTCTATAGGGAATATAATCACATGTGCCAAAAGCTCCTCTTATCCTATAATGTAGTTGAAAAGATCACTCTGACTATTACTGATGGTAGCTCTATCACATTGTCAAATGCTTTATATGTACCAATGATAAAGAAAAATATATTATCAATTTCAACTCTAACCAAGATTGGATTGACTGTCAATTTTGTTGATGTGAAATGTATAATTCATGATCTCTCAAATGCTGATGTTATCTTTGCTTCTGACATTTTATGCCATGGAATATATAAGCTCATAAGGTATTCCAAATCTATGAATGATTCAGCATGTGTAGTTCATGATTCTTAGGGTATCTTAGATGCAAATCTTGGCACGCATTCTTTGGTCATCTAAATTTTGCTACTTTGCTTCACTGCAAAAATCTAATATGGTGTCCTCTCTATCCAAACTTGAGGAACCTTATAAACATGTCTATAATGGCTGCATTTTGGAAAAAATGGAGCATTGCTCTCTCCCAAAAGATGGTTTAGTTATAGTTGCAAATAAACTGCAACTTTTTCATAGTGATGTCTATGGTTCTACATATACACCGTCATTTGGGAATTACCTATACTTTATGAATTTCTTTGATGACTGTTCGAGACATGCATGGGTTTATCCATTAGAAGCAAAGTCAGAGGTGTATTTTTGCTTAAAAAAGGATTCTCGGTTATGGTTGAAAATATGTCAACATGTAAAATGGGCACCCTCCATTTTGATCAAGGGGGGAATGCATGTCTTTGGAGTTTAATGCATTTTTGAGTGTGTGTGGGATAAACCATTAGTTTATAGTCCTGTGCACTCCTCAAAAAAATGGAGTGGTTGAAAGAAGGAACATTTCTTTCATAGAAATGCCAAAGTGTATGGTCAAAAGTTAGGCTTTACCACATAACTTCTGGCTTGAGGTTGCTATGTATGCAATATATATACTTAAGAGGTATCCCACCAAAGCATTGCACTCTATGACTCCTTATAAGGCTAAGCCATATGTTGCCCATCTGTGTGTTTTTGGTTGTCTGGAATATATCAAATACAGTTTTGAAAGCAAATTCTATCTACCGTATCATCCATAGAATAGATGCATCCTTGTTAGCCATGATGTTATTTTTTGTGGAAGATGCAATTCAGCCCTTACTTTCATGTACCAATGACACATCAATTAGCTCAAAGGATGTGTATGAAATTTTTTTGGCTTGTTTTACAAGTGGAGAATCAAGTGTTGGACTAAATGAGGAAATTTCTTAGCCTTTATAAGTTCAAATAATGATGTAAAATTATTCCCTTTGTGATGTAGATTTACATGATGCACTTGTTGATGAGATGGTTGATAGAGAAGAGGTAAAAAATATGCTTAAATGGCTAGTGCAAACTTTGAGAGATAGAAAATTATATGCACCTTTGTCATCTTGTAGTTATTTAGGCTCTCATAGTGCCTCCTTTGCATCAGGTTGTTATACAATGGCTGTCTCTAGTCTTTTTGGTGAGAATGAGCCCATTTCTTTTGATGATTGATGGCTGTTATGCAATTAGAATATGTTGTTATTATGAAGAATGGTACTTAAACTTTATGTGATTTTCCTCTAGGAAAAAAGACCATTTGCACTAAATGGGTACCTGATCTAAAACTTAAGCTTGATGGAACTGTTGATAGGTATAAGACTAGGCTTCTTGCCAACAATTATGCTCAAGAAAGAGGCATTGATTTTGATGAGGCCTTTGCTCCCACATGTCGAATGACCACCATTCGTAGCATTTGTGCATGTGCATATCATCATTGTTGGAATGTAAGTCAATTTAATAGATGGTGATTTACATGAAGAAATGTATGTATTTCATCTCTGTGGCTTTGTGTAGAAAGTTCATGAAAACAAAGTGTGCAAATTGAAAAAGGCATTGTATGATTTGAAGAAAACACCACCAGCTTGGTATGAAAAGATACATGCCTACTCACTAGCATATGGTTTTGAGAATAATTCAACTAAGAGCACCGTATATGTTAAGCGTGCAAATGTACTTATGATCATTGTCGTATATGTTGATGATATGCTGCTCACTAGTTCTAATAAGAAGTATTTTATTGAATTTAAGGCTGATTTGCATGCTTCTTTTGAGATGTCAGATTTGGGGTGTTTGCATCATTATTGGGCATTCAATTCATGCAAGTTGATGGGGGAAAGCTTTTGTGTCAAAAACAAATATATACATGTTATTGTAGCATTTTGGCCTTGAATATTGCAAAACTATTTGTAATCCCATGGAAAGAGGTTTAAGATTGAGTCTTCATGATGTTTGAGATGCGTTTGATGTTGTTTTCTATCAGACGGTTGTTGGATGCTTGATTTACATATGTAAAACCCCACTCGATATTCAGTCTGTTGTCTCTACAATTTATGCGTTTGTGCCTTTTAATGGCTAGACTCAAACAAAAAGATCAAAAGAGTATAAATGTAACAAACACAAACAGAGGCAAAACAAATCAACAACACTATCTATCCTCTTCACTTTTAAGGATTCCATATATCACTAAATCTCCACAAAACCACTTGGATCCTAAATGTCCAAGAATTTGGGACCCCATATGTCCCTAGATCCCAAGGATTCCATATGTCTCAAGAACCTTGGATGTCATATGTCTATGTCCCAACACTTTGATGCCATACTTCCAAGACTACTTCTAAGTATCCCATATGTACTTATATCTACAAAATAAATGGACGAAATCATGCAATATATCATTAGTTCCCTATTGGCATACAAGTCATACGAAGAGCATACAAGCACAACGGAGGAGTCATGCACAATACGACAACAAGGCCCAATCATTTTTTTCATAAACAATTTCCAACGCAAGTGATTTTCATCACTACACATACATTGCAAATCCCATTTTTGACAGCATAGACTCCATTTTGTTCAAGCCGAGGAGTTCTCGAGCTTGAGGAGTGTTAGAATTAGCGACATACCAATTTTCATAATTTTTATATTCCGTTTGAGCCCTCAAATAGGCTCTAGAACCTAATTTTTTAACTAGGCCGGACACTACGTCTGGACAAGGCCAAAGCTAGTCAAAAAACTATAAAAAGAGCTAGAGAGCTCATTTTTGGGGGTAGATTGTTTGTGAATTGAGCTTATGTAAGAAACTTTTTGACTAATGCAAAGAACTCCATTGTTCCTCTCCTTGTTCTTGCCTTGTGTGCGCGCGTGTGTGTATGTGTGTGCATGTTTGTGTGCTTCTTACTCACACACTTGTGCCATCACTTGCTCATAGTCTTCATACTAGTCCTCACATCTCCACGGATTGACAATTATGAGGTGGATCTTCTCACGTTGGTACTCACCATTGTGCTAGAGTGACACCAAATTTGGCGCCGTTGCCGGGGAGAGAGCTTCGAGGACGAGCGTGTGATGGTAAGACGTAGAGTTGAGACATTGGAGTCATAAGTAATATCCTTTCTTTTCCTTATTTTTCTTCAATTTTTCTTGTTTTTGCATCACCATCATCACCATCATCATCCTCACCATCTCCCACCTCCATCTCCATCTTCACAAAAATTTCAGTTTTTTGGTCATATTCCCCTACCCACCTCATTTCCCCTCATTTCACTTGTGAGAGAGAGCGAGAGAGAGCTTGCATGCTATCATTTTTTGTGTGTTTTTTGAGCTTTTGCTGCAGGATCTAGCTGTACCACCATCTCTAGCAGCTTGCGGAGGTACGATAGAACTCTGCACAGGTCCCGAGACGATGACCTCTGTCTATCACGACAGATAGAAAAACTTAATATTTTTTGAATGCATGTTTGGCACGATAACCTACACCATGAGAGCACTCCAAATCACTAAAAAATTCTAAAAAATTTTTGTTTTTTCAGTCTATCGTGATAGACAACGTCTATCGCGACAGACACCATCTATCGTGACAAACACCACCCCACGACAGAGGCCGTCTATCACGACAGAGATCGTTTATCGCAACAGACAGGCCCACGACAGATGATAGACACCGTCTATCGCGACAGACACCCGTCTATCGCGACAGACCGAGAACCACGATAGACCCCATCTATCGCGAGAGACATTGTCTATCACGACAGAACAAAAAGCATGATAGACGACAGACTCAATCTATCACGACATACATCGTCTATCGCGACAGACCAAAAAGCACGACAGACGACAGACTCAGTCTATCGCGATAGACAGGCCCACGACAGACGATAGACCCTATCTATCACGACAGACACCCGTCTATCGCGACAGACACCCGTCTATCATGATAGACCGAGAACCACGATAGACCCCATCTATCGCGACAAACATCGTCTATCGCGACAGACCAAAAAGCACAACAGACGATAGACGACAGACTCAGTCTATCATGACAGACAGGCCCACAATAGATGATAGACCCCGTCTATCGCGACAGACACCTATCTATCGTGACAGACCGAGAACCACGATAGACCCCACCTATCATGATAGACATCATCTATCACAGACCACAAAGCACGACAGACGATAGACTCAATCTATCGCGGTAGACAGGACCCCACGATAGACCCCCATCTATCACGACAGACACCTTCTATCACAATAGACAGCCCCACGCAATAGCTCGTGTCTATCACGATAGATAGACATTTTTGGCAAAAAATAGAGGGGTAATTTTTTGAAAATTTGGGTTAAATATTGGGCATATTTGCATATTCAATCACCTATACCATTACAAAGGCCTTGGAAAATGCACTAAACTCTTGAAAGGTTCTGTTCGTCTATTTAACCCCCTAAACCCTGAATGGTGATGACTTTTTTATATGAAATCCATTTTTTGAGCTCTAGAGCTTATTGTTGGAGTTAGACGTCTTTGCGGAAGCAGGCGAACAGGACAAGGAAGAAGAAGAAGCTTGGAGCACAACACACAATACTAAATGTATTACTAGAGAATGTACAACGATAAGTAGCCCATTAGGGCAATAGGCGTATATACAAGTCGAGGGAAAAAAACCTCCTAAAGAGGGAAAAATGTGCCCCGGCGGTCCTAGTATGTTCACACACATCACTACCTAAATATATCAACAAATCCCCCCTGGGAGTGATGCGGTGAACAAGGAGCTGGCGCTCATGTATAAGGAAGTGCCAAGCTATGTGGAAATCACTCCACAAAAGGAAGTAAGCCCAAAGCTTTGCGGAAAGCTTCAAACTTCTCCCTAGGTAGAGCCTTCGTGAAAAGGTCTGCTATGTTCTCCTGCGTGGGCACATATGCCAAGCTGATCTCCCCAGCAGAGAACCTCTCCCTGACATAGTGATAATGCACCTCAATGTGCTTAGTGCGAGCATGGAACACAATGGTTCCTTGCAACTGCCAATGCTCTCTGACTGTCAGTGAAGATGGTGGTGGCAGAAGACTGGACAACACCCAAATCAGCCATAAGGCGTCTGAGCCACACACACTCAACAGTCGCTGTGAAAGCTTCCCTATAATCAGCCTCACAACTGGAAGTGGCCACAGTAGGCTGCTTCTTGCTCAACCAAGATATACATGAGCTACCAAGCATAAAGCAAAAACCACTGGTGGACACACGAGTGTCATAGCAACCAGCCCAATCTGAGTCAAAAAAGCATGCAAATCTGGTGGTAGTGATCCCCCCTTGGGATAAAATAACCCAAGTAGCCGAGTACCACTCAAGTAGCGAAAGATGCGCTTAACCGCCTTCCAATGCGTGACTCCTGGGCAATGCATAAACCTGCTCATCTGTGAGAGAGCAAACTGAATATCTGGCCAAGTAATGCATAAGTAAATCAAGCATCCAACAGCCTGCTGATAGAGAACAACATCAAATGCATCTCCAGCATCATGAAGACTCAATCGTAAACCTGTCTCCATAGGAGTGGATATAGGCTTACAGTCTTCAAGGCCAAAATGCTGCAATAATGTGTCAATATATTTCGTTTGACACAAAGCCATTCCACCATCAACTTGCATAAACTGAATGCCCAAATAGTGATGCAAATGCCCCAAATCAGACATCTCAAATCAGGCATGCAAATCAGCCTTGGAATCAGCAATATGCTTCTCAATAGGACCAGTGAGCAGCATGTCGTCAACATACACAACAATGATCAGAAGCACATCATTAGCACGCTTAACATATAAGGTGCTTTCAGTTGGACTATTCTCAAAACCATGTGCAACCAGATAGGCATGTATCTTCTCATACCAAGCACGTGGTGCTTGCTTTAAATCATATAATGCCTTCTTTAACCTACACACCTGGTTTTCATGCCCTTTCTGCACAAAGCCACGGGGCTGAAAAACATACACTTCTTCATGCAAGTCACCATTCAGAAATGCTGTTTTAATGTCCAACTGATGTACATTCCAACCATGATGGGCTGCAAGTGCACAAATGCTTCGAACAGTAGTCATACGACATGTAGGTGCAGGTCGCATCAAAATCAATGCCTCTTTCCTGCGCATAACCCTTTGCAACAAGCCTAGCCTTATACCTGTCAACTGTACCATCAGGTTTACGCTTCAGCTTGTATACCCACTTAGTGCCAATGGCCTTCTTGCCAGGAGACAAGTCACATAAAGACCATGTACCATTCTTCATTATAGCATCATATTCAGATTGCATAGCAGCCATCCAATTTTTTGAATTCTGTGCTTCATCAAAAGAAACAGGCTCATTCTTATCACAGAGACTACATGCAGCAATAGCATAGCAATCTGATGCAAAGGAGGCACTATGAGAGCCTGAACGAGTACGATATGACAAAGGTGCATCTAATTTCCTGTCATGCAAAGTCTGCACCAACCATTTTGGCATAGTTCTTGCCTGCTCAATATCAGCTCTCTCATCAACAAGTGCATCATGTAAATCTGCATCAGAAATGGAATGATCTACATCATCATATGAAACCTGCAAAGGCTGAGAAGTTGCCTCATTAGGACCAGCACTAGACTGTCCACCTGTAAAAAGAGGCATCAAAGTATCATACATGTCTTTGGAGCTAACAGATGTCTCCTTAGTACATGAAAGCAATGGCTGAATAACACCTTCCACAAAGACAACATCACGGCTAACTGGAATGCGTTTAGTCTGTGGATGATACAAATGATAGCCTTTACTTTCAGAATTGTACCCAACAAAAATACATTTTACTGCCTTATCATCCAATTTTCTACGATGTTGTTCAGGCACTAGTGCATATTCCAAACAACAAAAAACATGCAAATGAGCAACAGATGGCTTGCGGTCATGCCAAGCCTCATATGGAGTGATAAACTGCAGTGCTTTAGTGGGACACGTGTTCAGTACATATGCTGCACACATGACAGCCTCAAGCCAGAAACTATGTGGTAAAGCTTGACTTTTGACCATGCACCTCGCCATCTCCATGATACCTGTTCTTTCGTTTAGCAACTCCATTCTATTGAGGTGTATACGGCAGTGTACACTGGTGTTTTATCCCACGTTCAGCCAAAAATGCATTAAAATTGGAAGACATAGATTCCCCCCCTCGATTAGAACGGAGGGTGCGCATTTTACATGCTGACAGATTTTCAGCCAAAACCAAAAACTGTTTAAAGCACATGAACACTTCGGACTTTGCTTTGAGGGATATACCCATGCATGCCTGGAAAAATCATAAATGAAAGTCACAAAGTAAAGGTAATTTCCAAAAGAGAGTGTCTACATAGGACCAGAGACATCACTATGTACAAGCTGCAATTTCTGTGTAGCCTGAACTGAACCATCTTTTGGAAAGGAGGAACGTTGCATTTTGCCCAAAATATAGCCCAAAATATAGCCTTCACAAACTAGCAAAATTGAGATGACCAAAGCGTGCATGCTAAAGCTTTGCATCTGACATAGCCTGAGAATCATTTACTCCACATGCCAAATCATTTTCAGATCTTTCATATTCTATGAGCTTATACAGCCCACGACATAAAATGCCAGAAGCAATAATCACATCGCCATTTGAAAGATCATGAACTATACACCTGTCATCATCAAATTTCACAACCAAGCCAATCTTGGCTAATGCAGAAACTGATAACAGGTTCGTTTTTATCCCTGGCACAAATAAAGCATCTGACAAAGTGAAAGAACTACCATCAGTAGTAGTCAAAATGATCTTACCAACTCCCATAACAGGATAAGAGGAGTTGTTGGCGCATGTAACAGTATTGCTTGTAGGGTCAGCCTCGAGTGAAGAGAAGAAACTGCGCTGCGAGGTAATATGTTTGGTTGCCCCACTATCAAAATACCAAACATCTGAGTCTATTGCAGACATGCACTACTCATGAGAAGATGGGTCAAAACTCCAGACAGTGGTAAACGCCCATTCTTCTTCCTACACAAGATTAGTAGACTCTGTTTTTGGTGTAGAGGCCTCTGCAACAACCATTCCAGCCTCTTTCTTCTTTGCCTCGTTTGCAGCTAGTTTTGGACAGTTCTTTATGATATGATCATTCCCTTTACAATACTTACAAAACAATTTCTGCTTTTCTAACTTTTTCTCATCTTTGTCTTTGTTCTTCGAATGTGCAGCATTTGCAGATTTCTGCTTACTAGTAGAAGAACTCCATTTTCCTTTGCCCTTCTGACTAGCCAAGAAAGCTTGATCTGCAACATGCATAATGGACCTGTTCTGCCTGGACTGATCTTCCTGCAAGAAAACAGAATCTAACTCCTCAAATGACAAGGCATTTGGATTGCATTTCATCATCAACCGAAGAGTAGAAGCAAAACTCTGATATGAATCAGGAAGACCATTCAGAATGGTCTGCAGAAGTGAGCTATCTGGTATAACCTCATCAGCAGAAATCAACTGTTCCTTCAAGTGTTTGATCTTTGTTAGGAAACTGTCCATAGAATCACCTTCATTCATGTGCTCACTCTCCAACTGTTTTTGGAGGTAAGCAACACGAGCCTCATTCCTAGCTTGGTACAATGTGGTAAGTGTATCCCAAGTTGTTGGGTGTGTGTAGAAGTGCGAGAGACACACGAGAAGCACACACAAAGAGCACAAACGCAACAAGACACACAGAGAAGACGATGGCTGGAATAGCTCTCGTTATTGATCGATGAATTGAACTGAAGTAAGAGCTGAATAATATCCCTAAGTACAAAGTACCACCACATATGAGAGTATCAAGTATGTGGTAACATGGGGAAAAAACCTCTATCCAACACTAGAGTAAAAAGTGCCCATGTATAGGGAAAAGGTTCACATCAAAGCTACTCAAGGAACACATAAGTGTAACAAACCCCCCTGGAGCGAATGATGTGAACACATACAGGGAGTGACAGGTCAGCCACCACAAGGTAACAAGCCTAAACTTTGCGAAAAGCTTCAAACTTTTCCCGTGGAAGAGCTTTGGTGAATATGTCTGCCACATTATCTTGTGTAGGCACATATACCAAATCAATATCTCCTGCATGAAGGCGCTCTCTCACATAGTGATAATGCACCTCAATATGTCTGGTCCGTGCATGAAACACTGGGTTTCGTGCAACAGGCAAAGCACTCTATCTGTGAGAATATGCGTAGTAGCATCAATCTCCATGCAAAGATCCATCAATAGGCGTCTCAGCCATATACACTCCACTGTAGCTGTGAAAACATCCCTGTACTCAGCTTCACAACTTGATGTCGCCACTGTAGGTTGCTTCTTACTCAACCAAGATATGCATGAGTCTCCAAGGAAAAAGCAATTACCACTAGTGGACACGCGAGTATCATAACAACCAGCCCAATCACTATCTGTAAAAGCATGGAAGCATGGCTGAACATCTCTGCCATAAAAGAGACCTAAGCTCAAAGTGCCTCGGAGATATCTAAACACACGTTTCACCGCTTGCCAATGCTTAGTGCCAGGGCTATGCATGAATCGACTCAACTGGGAAACTGCATACTGTATATCCGGCCTTGTGTTGCATGCATATATAAGACATCCCACAGCTTGCTGATAAAGAGAAGTGTCAAATACATCACTGGAATCCTCAATTGAGAACCTGAATCCTGTCTCAACTGGTGTGGAAATTGGCTTACAATCCTCAAAGTCAAAACACTGAAGTAGTTTCTCAACATACTTGGCTTGATACATAACAATTCCCCCCTCAACGGATACAAACTGGATGCCAAGATAGTAGCCCAAAAGACCAAGATAAGTGACATCAAAAGTATGCTGCAAATCAGTCATAAGAATGTCAAGTTTTGCATCACATGACCCAGTCAAGAGTATGTCATCGACATAAAGAACAAGCACTATAAGATCAGCCCCATTTTTGCGTACATAGAGTGTGTTTTCAATTGGACTACATGTGAAGCCAAGAGCAATCAAGTGCTTATGTATTTTGTCATACCATGCACGTGGATCTTGCTTGAGACCATACAAGGCTTTATGCAAGTGACAAACCATATGCTCTTTCCCTTTCATAGCAAATCCAGGAGGTTGCTTCACATAAACCTCTTCTTGCAAATCTCCATTCAAGAAGGCTATTTTTATGTCCAATTGATGCACTTTCCAACCTCGATGGGAAGCCAATGCAACCATGGTACAAATGGTAGTCATGCGTGAAGTAGGTGCAAAAGTTTCCTCATAATCAATGCAATATTGTTGTGCATATCCTTTGGCAACCAATCTAGCTTTGTAGCGATCAATGCTACCATCAGATTTTCTCTTAATCTTGTAAACCCACTTTGTACCAATGGCATTCTTTCCTTTTGGCAATTCACATAACTCCCAAGTACCATTCCTATGTATGGAATCCATTTCTGATTGCATAGCACTGATCCATTGTGGATCGTCACATGCATCTTCAAAAGAAAGTGGCTCTTCATTACATGCTGTAGCAATAAGAGAATAATCCACAAAATTACTAGATGCATGGTGAGAGCTTGATCTTGTTCTACCAAGTAAAGGTGCACTTTGGCATAGATTGTGCACTCTTGATAGACATGCGTTCATTATGTAAAACATCTTTAATATGTACATCATGCGTGGGCTGAATTTCATGCTCAGTTTCAGCCATATTTTGACGCAAATGTTCAGCCATATGTGGCTGGAAATTTCCAACAATTTTGACAATTTTTGGCTGAATTTTTTCAGCCATGTTTGGCTGGAAATTCTCTGCATTTTCAGCCCTATTTGGCTAGAATTTTTCAGCCCTTTGAGCCTCAGTTGGCTGGTCTACATGGCCATAGTCAAGCGCACCATTTTGGAACAAAGGCATGAGTGTATCGAACACATCTTGTGAGCTAACTGTTGGTAGTTTTTTGCATTCAAGTAGAGGGAAAACTGAATTTTCAGCAAATACCACATTTCGACTCACAATAATTGTGTTCGTCAATGAATGGTACAACCGATATCCCTTACTTTCAGCACTATAACCAACAAATATACATTTCTTTGCCTTGTCATCAAGTTTGTGACGTTGTTGTGATGGCACAAGAGCATATGCCAAACAACCAAACACACGCATATGACTAACCATAGGCTTATGATTATTCCAAGCCTCATAAGGAGTGATGACTCTCAATGCTTTTGTAGGGCAGCGATTCAACACATAATTTGCACACATGACCGCTTCCATCCAAAACTTATGAGGAAGATGCTTTCCCTTAACCATACATCGTGCCATTTCAAGTAAAGTTCTATTTTTACGCTCGACAACACCATTTTGTTGAGGTGTATATGGCACCGTACATTGGTGTGAAATACCTCTTTCACGAAGAAAAGCATTAAACTCATGTGACATGTATTCACCACCACGATCCGTGCGTAGAGTCAAAAGCTTTTGTGAAGAAAAATTTTCAGCCATAGCTAAAAATGCTTTGAAGCAAGAAAATACCTCATTCTTTGCTTTCATATGATACACCCATGTATGGCGAGTAGCATCATCAATGAAGGTAACAAAATATACATGCTTCCCAAAAGATGGAGTCTTGACCGGACCACATACATCATTATGAACAAGTTGCAATTTTCTTGTAGTGTGTGTGTGACTATCTTTTGGAAAAGAAGCACGATGCATTTTTCCAAGAATGCAACCTTCACATGCATGCTTCTCAATGGACTCAAGTGTAGGCAAGCCAACAACCATGTCCTTCTTTTGCAAGTAGGGCAAACTATTGAAGTTCAACTGACCAAAACGAGCATGCCAAAGCTCCATTTCAGCCATAGAAGAAGTATGAGCAACTAAGGCATTCGAAGCAACCCTCTTGTATGTATCCATGCGATACAAACCATTACATAATGTACCGGACATCACGATAACATCACCATTGCTGAAATCATGAACCATACACTTATCATCAACAAAGTGTACATGAAGTCCAGCTTTGGCAATCAACGGAACTGAAATTAAGTTCTTCTTGATACCGGGCACATAAAATGCATTTTTCAAGAGAATCACACCTCCATTTGCAGCCGTAAGCTCAATTTCTCCTACTCCAATGATAGGATAAGAGGCATTGTTTGCACACACCACATGTCCTCCTTTAGGTGCATCTTTCAAAGAGGTAAAAAATCTTCTGCATGATGTTATGTGCTTTGAAGCACCACTATCAAAGAACCAATCCGAATCATCCTCACTCACAACCATACATTTAGAATGTAAAGAAACATCATAATGACATGTAACAACACATGCCCAAAAATCTTGAGCCGTGTTAGCTTCATCATTCTTTGCATTTGCTGAATTTTCAGCAATAGACATGCCGGATTCCTTCTTCTTTTCATTGCATTTAGCAAGCTTTCTACACTCATCAATAGTATGACCAGCCTTTCGACAATATTTGCATCTCTTCTTCTTTTGCAAATCACCATCATTAGAGGAATGAGTGGAAGAGGAAGCTTGAGGCTTTGGTTTTGATGAACCCAAAGCTGAACCATACTTGCTTTTCCCCTTTTGTGAGATAGCAAGTGCTTACGTTCCCTCAATCAAACCACTCCTATTCACTCTAGATTGCTCTTCTTGCAAAAGAAGAGACACAACCTCATCAAGTGCATACATATTAGGATTTCCTTTTGCAACCAAACGAAGTGTAGTAGCAAAGCTTTGAAAAGATTTCGGTAATCCTTTCAAAAATGTAGAAATGAGTGATGCATCCGGAATGATCTCATCTATGTTTGCCAATTGCTCTTTCAAGTCCTTGATGCGTGTCACATACACATCCACTGACTCATTTTTAGCCATACATACATCCTCAAGGTGCTTCCTCAAGTATGCAACACGTGCTTCATTACGCCCGACATACAAAGAAGCAAGAGTGTCCCATGCCTGTCGTGATGTAGAACATGACCGAATGTGTGGAACTATATGATGCTTCATTAAAAGCGCAATCAAAGCATGAGCTTGAGCATCTTTTCCATCCCATCTAAGCTGCTCCTGTGTAGGTGGAGAAGGAGAAACCACTGTACTCGAAGAAGAAGCTCCATCTGTGACAGTAGACTATGAAGTAGAAGCACCTGCCAGTCTTCGATCTACATCTGCCACTATGTTCCAAAGTTGTTTTGCAACAAGAACATGCTTCATCATGTAAGAACACATCAGATAGTTGGTCCCATCAAGCTTATCTTCAAGCATGCCAAACAAGTCATTGTTGCCTGCCATTTCACTAAGGAACAAGAATGTGACAAAATCTTCACTTCGATGAAAACTAAAATGAGTGCTGAAATTTCAGCTCACAAACCGTCACTCTGATGGCGATTTTGACTGCACGAATGGCTTTGAAATGGGGGTAAAACCCCAGCGCACCTGGTGGAAATGTTTTCGGGATGCTGAAATTCACAGTTCTATGCTCCGAAGTCGATTTGCACTATTAAAGTGCGCGCACGCCGCGACGTGAAAAACCGAAACTTGAGAAGAAGCTGAACCTGCTCTGATACCACTATTGGGTGTGTGTAGAAGTGCGAGAGACACACAAGAAGCACACACAAAGAGCACAAACGCAGCAAGACACACAGAGAAGACGATGGCTGGAATAGCTCTCTCTATTGATCGATGAATTGAACTGAAGTAAGAGCTGAATAATATCCCTAAGTACAAAGTACCACCACATATGAGAGTATCAAGTATGCGGTAACATGGGGAAAAAACCTCTAGCCAGCACTAGAGTAAAAAGTGCCCATGTATAGGGAAAAGGTTCACATCAAAACTACTCGAGGAACACATAAGTGTAACACAAGCATCCTTAGCTGTCCTGCAAGAGCGAATATGAGGAATAATGGCACGTTTGACAGACAAAGCTATCAATGCATGTGCCTGTGCATCTCTGCCATCCCAACGAATCTTCTCTGCAGTAGGTGTAGCAGAAATAGCAGCACGAACAGGAATCTGCACTCTATCATCTTCGACACCATCTTCATCAGCTCCAGCACCTGTATTTGTAGTACCTGTTGTTACAGGTGTAACAGGACGTCTTTCAACACCCTGCACAATGTTCCATAATCCTTTTGCAACCAATACATGTCGCATCATATAAGCCCATAATGGGTAGTTGGTACCATCCAACTTATCCTCAACAGCCAACATACGGAATACATCACTGCTTTCAGCCATGGCCGGTGACTAAAATACCTTGATGCAGAAAATTGATTGTATCTCAAAAAGTTGAACGGAATTGCGTAGACGAGTTTTGCTAAACCTGTAGCAGACTTCAAGACGCTTATACTGGCGAATAGAAACAGGTATATACCTTTGGCACAAAAAGACAAAATAGCCTTCACAAGCGCTGTGATAGTGCATTCGGAGGCCAAAATGAGCTTATATCGCAATTTCGGCACCACATAGCGAAGCTGTTTTGGTCTCTGAAACACCATGAGTATGCTCACCAAATTTCGTGCGAATATGAGACTGCAAATGGAGGAGTGTCGATGGCACCCCAGATGAAGCGACGACCTGCTCTGATACCAATTGTTGGAGTTAGACGTCTGTGGAAGCACGCGAACAGGACAAGGAAGAAGAAGAAGCTTGGAGCACAACACACAATACTGAATGTATTACTAGAGAATGTACAAAGATAAGTAGCCCATTAGGGCAATAGGCGTATATACAAGCCGGGGGAAAAAAACCTCCTAAAGAGGGAAAAAAGTGCCCCGGTGGTCCTAGTATGTTCACACACATCACTACCTAAATATATCAACACTTGCCAGAAAGCTCATGGTGAAGTTGACCCTCTGTGGGGTAGATACACCCAGGGAGCTCTAGAGGATATATTTTGGCAATAGAAAAGGGGGAAAACAAGGTCATTAAAAGTGTCTGAGATAAATTGTCTGTCAATTGAAGGATTAAATTGGAGCTAAACTTGGGATTTTTATAGGATTATCGAGAGCTCTTGGAGAAATCAAAGCAAGTGCCATTGTGAGCACGCCTGGGAACGTGTTTTTTGGGCAGACAAGCATAGCAAGGAGGAGCGACTTGAGGTTGGAACCTCTCTTAACGCCCTCAGTCCATTCTTAGCATAGACTAAGTGTGAGTAGTGGTCCAAATTGACTAGGGATACGATAGGAATACTCAAGTTTGAAGAGCCTTTAATTTCTCAAGTCCAAGAATAGACTAAATTGCAGTCAAGGGACAACTTAAAAGAAAAGAACTTAAACTAAGTGGACGAAGAACATCAAGTACGACACACTTAAGTGCTCCTGACAACGCTTAATTAAAGACAAGAAAACACATACAAAGGAACCCAAAAGGAACAAGTAATTGGTATCAAAGAATCAGCAACGTACATGTTGATATATTTAGGTAGTGATGTGTGTGAACACACTAGGACCGTCGGGGCACTTTTTTCCCTCTTTAGGAGGTTTTTTTCCCCCAGCCTGTGTATACGCCTATTGCCCTAATGGGCTACTTATCTTTGTACATTCTCTAGTAATACATTCAGCCTAGTGTGTTGTGCTCCAAGCTTCTTCTTCTTCCTTGTGCTGTTCACGTGCTTCCACAGACATCTATCTCCAACAATTGGTATCAGAGCAGGTTGTCGCTTCATCTAGGGCGTCGTCGACACTCCTTTGATTGCAGTCTTAGAATCGTACGAATTTTGGTGAGCATACTCAGGGTGTTTTCGAGATCTAAAAAGCTTTGCAGTGTGGTGCCGAAATTGCGATCTGAGCTCGTTTCAGCCTCCGAACGCACTATCGCAGTGCTTGTGTAGGCTATTTTGTCTTTTTGTGCCAAAGGTATATACCAGTTTCTGTTCGCCAGTATAAGCGTCTTGAAGTCTGCTACAAGGTTAGCAGAACCCGTCTGGGCAGTTCCGTTCAACTTTTTGAGATACAGTCAATTTTCTGCATCAAGGTATTTTAGTCACCGGCCATGGCTGAAAGTAGTGATGTATTCCGTATGTTGGCTGTTGAGGATAAGTTGGATGCTACCAACTACCCATTGTGGGCTTATATGATGCGACATGTATTAGTTGCAAAAGGATTGTGGAACATTGTGAAGGGTGTTGAAAGACGTCTTGTTACACCTGTAACAACAGGTACTACGAATACAGGTGTTGGAGCTGATGAAGATGGTGTCGAAGATGATATTGTGCAGATTCCTGTTCGTGCTGCTGTTTCTGCTGTACCTACTGTAGAGCAGATTTGTTGGGATGGTAGAGATGCACAGACACATGCATTGATAGCTTTGTCTGTCAAACGTGCCATTATTCCTCATATTCCCTTTTGCAGAATAGCTAGGGATGCTTAGAATACACTTACCACATTGTACCAAGCTAGGAATGAGGCTCGTGTTGCTTACCTCCGAAAACAGTTGGAGAGTGAGCACATGAATGAAGGTGATTCTATGGACAATTTCCTAACGAAGATCAAAGATTTGAAGGAACAATTGATTTCTGTTGATGAGGTTATACCAGATAGCTCACTTGTGCAGACCGTTCTGAATGGTCTTCCTGATTCATATCAGAGTTTTGCTTCTACTCTTCGGTTGATGATGAAAGGCAATCCGAATGTCTTATCATTTGAGGAGTTAGTCTCTGTTCTGTTGCAGGAAGATCAGTCCGGGCAGAACATGTCCATTATGCATGTTGCAGATCAAGCTTTCCTGGCTAGTCAGAAGGGTAAAGGAAAATGGAGCTCTTCTACTAAGCAGAAATCTGCAAATGCTACACATTAGAAGAACCAGGATAAAGATGAGAAGAAATCAGAAAAGCAGAAATTGTTTTGCAAGTACTGTAAAGGGAATGATCATATCATAAAGAACTGTCCAAAACTGGCTGCAAAAGAGGCAAAGAAAAAGGAGGCTGGAATGGTTGTTGCAGAAGCCTCTACACCAAAAACAAAGTCTGCTAATCTTGTGCAAGAAGAAGAATGGGCGTTTACTACTGTTTGCAGTTTTGACCCATCTTCTCATGAGCAGTGCATGTCTGCAGTGGACTCAGATGTTTGGTACTTTGACAGTGGGGAGACCAAACATATTACCTCCCAGTGTAGTTTCTTCTCTTCACTCGAGCCTGCCCCTACAGGGAATACTGTCACATGCGCCAACAACTCCTCTTATCCTGTTATGGGAGTTGGTAAGATCATTCTGACTACTGCTGATGGTAGTTCTTTCACTTTGTCAAATGCTTTATTTGTCCCAGGGATCAAGAAGAATCTGTTATCAGTTTCTACATTATCCAAGATTGGCTTGGTTGTGAAATTTGTTGATGACAGATGTACATTTCATGATCTGTCAAATGGCGATGTTATTATTGCTTCTGGCATTTTATGTCATGGGCTGTATAAGCTCATAGACTATGAAAGATCTGTGAATGATTTGGCATGTGCAGTTCATGATTCTCAGGCTATGTCAGATGCAAAGCTTTGGCATGCACGCTTTGGTCATTTGAATTTTGCTAGTTTGCTATGCCTGCAGAAATCTGATATGGTGTCTTCTTTGCCCAAGCTTGAGGCACCTCGAAAACATGTTTGTGAAGGCTGTATTTTGGGCAAAATGCAGCGTTCCTCCTTTCCAAAAGAGGTTCAGTTCGGGCTACACAGAAATTGCAGCTTGTACATAGTGATGTCTGTGGTCCTATGCAGACACCCTCTTTTGGAAATTACCTTTACTTCGTGACTTTCATTGATGATTTTTCCAGGCATGCATGGGTATATCCACTCAAAGCAAAGTACGAAGATTTCATGTGCTTTAAATAGTTTTTGGTTTTGGCTGAAAATCTGTCAGCATGTAAAATGGGCACCCTCGGTTTTGATCGAGGGGGGGAATATATGTCTTCTGATTTTAATGCATTTCTGGCTGAACGTGGGATAAAACACCAGTGTACAGTGCCGTATATACCTCAACAGAATGGAGTTGCTGAACGGAAGAACATGTCACTCATGGAGATGGCGAGGTGTATGGTCAAGAGTCAGGCTTTACCACATAGTTTCTGGCTTGAGGCTGTCATGTGTGCAGCATATGTACTTAACAAGTGTCCCACTAAAGCACTGCAGTCTATCACTCCATATGAGGCTTGGCATGACCGCAAGCCATCTGTTGCTCATTTGCGTGTTTTTGGTTGTTTGGCATATGCATTAGTGCCTGAACAACATCGCAAAAAATTGGATGATAAGGCAGTAAAATGTATTTTTGTTGGGTACAATTCTGAAAGTAAAGGCTATCGACTGTATCATCCATAGACTTAACACATTCTGGTTAGCTGTGATGTTGTTTTTGTGGAAGATGCTATTCAGCCATTGCTTTCATGTACCAAGGAGACATCTGTCAGCTCCAAAGACATGTATGATACTTTGATGCCTCTTTTTACAAGTGGACAGTCTAGTGCTGGTCCTAATGAGGCAACTTCTCAGCCTTTGCAGGTTTCATGTGATGATGCAGATAATCCTATTTCTGATGCAGATGTACATGATGCACTTATTGATGAGAGAGCTGATATTGAGTAGGCAAGAACTATGCCAAAATGGCTGGTGCAGACTTTGCGTGACAGCAAATTAGATGCACCTCTGTCATATCGTACTCGTTCAGGCTCTCATAGTGCCTCTTTTGCATCAGATTGCTATGCTATGGCTGCATCTAGTTTCTGTGATGAGAATGAGCCTGTTTCGTTTGATGAAGCACAAAATTCAAAAAATTGGATGGCTGCTATGCAATCTGAATATGATGCTATAATGAATGGTACTTGGTCTTTATGTGACTTGCCTCCTGGCAAGAAGGCCATTGGCACTAAGTGGGTATACAAGCTGAAGCGTAAACTTGATGGTACAGTGGACAGGTATAAGGCTAGGCTTGTTGCAAAGGGTTAGGAAAGAGGCATTGATTTTGATGAGACCTTTGCACCTACATGCCGTATGACTACTGTTCGGAGCATTTGTGCACTTGCAACCCATCATGGTTGGAATGTACATCAGTGGACATTAAAACAACATTTTTGAATGGTGACTTGCATGAAGAAGTGTATGTTTTTCAGCCCCGTGGCTTTGTGCAGAAAGGGCATGAAAACTAGGTGTGCAGGTTAAAGAAGCCATTATATGGTTTAAAGCAAGCACCACGTGCTTGGTATGAGAAGATACATGCCTATCTGGTTGCACATGGTTTTGAGAACAGTCCAACTGAAAGCACCTTATATGTTAAGCGTGCTAATGATGTGCTTCTGATCATTGTTGTTTATGTTGACGACATGCTACTCACTGGTCCTATTGAGAAGCATATTGCTGATTTCAAGGCTGATTTGCATGCCTCATTTGAGATGTCTGATTTGGGGCGTTTGCATCACTATTTGGGCATTCATTTTATTGCAAGTTGATGGTGGAATGGCTTTGTGTCAAACGAAATATATTGACACATTATTGCAACGTTTTGGCCTTGAAGACTGTAAGCCTATTGCCACCCCTATGGAGAGAGGTTTATGATTGAGTCTTCATGATGTTGGAGATGCATTTGATGCTGTTCTCTATCAGCAGGCTATTGGATGCTTGATTTACTTATGCATTACTCGGCCAGATATTCAGTTTGCTGTCTCACAGATGAGCAGGTTTATGCATTGCCCAGGAGTCACGCATTGGAAGGCGGTTAAGCGCATCTTTTGCTACTTGAGTGGTACTCGGCTACTTGGATTGTTTTATCCCAAGGGGGGATCACTACCACCAGATTTGCATGCTTTTTATGACTCAGATTGGGCTGGTTGCTATGACACTCGTGTGTCCACCAGTGGTTTTTGCTTCATGCTTGGTAGCTCATGTATATCTTGGTTGAGCAAGAAGCAGCCTACTGTGGCCACTTCCAGTTGTGAGGCTGAGTATAGGGCAGCTTTCACAGTGACTGCTGAGTGTGTGTGGCTCAGACGCCTTATGGCTGATTTGGGTGTTGGCCAGTCTTCTGCCACCATCATCTTCACTGACAATCAGAGCGCATTGGCAGTTGCGAGGAGCCCTGTGTTCCATGCTCGCACTAAGCACATTGAGGTACATTATCACTATGTTAGGGAGAGGTTCTCTGCTGGGGAGATCAGCTTGGCATATGTGCCCATGCAGGAGAACATTGCAGACCTTTTCACGAAGGCTCTGCCTAGGGAGAAGTTTGAAGCTTTCTGCAAAGCTTTGGGCTTACTTCCTTTTGTGGAGTGATTTCCACATAGCTTGGCACTTCCTTATACATGAGTGCCAGCTCCTTGTTCACCGCATCACTCCCAGGGGGGATTTGTTGATATATTTAGGTAGTGATGTGTGTGAACACACTAGGACCGTCGAGGCACTTTTTTCCCTCTTTAGGAGGTTTTTTTCCCCCAGCTTGTATATACGCCTATTGTCCTAATGGGCTACTTATCGTTGTACATTCTCTAGTAATACATTCAGTCTGGTGTGTTGTGCTCCAAGCTTCTTCTTCTTCCTTGTGCTGTTCGCGTGCTTCCGCAGACATCTATCTCCAACAGTACAAAGGGCATATGAACCTTAGATCGGGAAGACACCTAGGGAGAGACCGTCAAAGTATTAGATCATCCGAGACTAGTGTCAACCATACAACCAGATCTTGGGCCCAACAATTGAGCGATTACCCCTACGCTCTAGACTTAGAAACTAGTGACTCTGAGATGTCTTATAACATGGAAAGACCTGTAGGTAGCTCAGGAGTTGCGTACCTCGAAAGGCCGGAAGGTCCCTTCAAGACTCAATTGGAATATATCCAGACCAACCACTTAGGTGCACGCATCTATGAGGATGGTCTGTGAAGATCTATTGTCCTAATTAAAAATCCTAATCTGCCCATTGGACTAGAACACCCGGTAGTCAAGTTTGAAAATGGTTCCTACATTGATAAAGAAGGAACAATGTATGTGGTCACTAGCCAACCAGAAAGAACAGATGAGTTTGGCAACATAATCTCAGAAGTCAAAATAGGTGATATAGAGCAAGGGAACTTAGGGAAAGAGCCAAAAACCCCTCGAGGCAAGTCGGTCGTGACAAGAATAATCACTACAAAGTCGGTTCCCTAGGATAATAGGAGCATAGACTTGCTCTTGAATCGAGAGACGGATGAGGCTTTTTGGAGGTATAAGCCAGAGAAGCCCAATGAAGTAGGAGCTCTTAACATTTATGAATTCAAAGATCCTGATAGCCCAGGCAAAGTAACCTACTTAGATGATGCTTGAGAGAGGATCTTTGTGGTCTCGGAACATGGAAGGCATACACTTGGAAGGGTGAATTTGTTTTTTGCCAACCTCGATCCACTGTATCTTATGGTCACCAAGGAGCTGGAACATCTCAGGCTCACGGAACACAAAGAGAGAGGAGTAGAGATAGACCCGAGGTGAGCTTTGTTAATCCACTTGGAAGAGAGAGAAAAAGGATTGAAACTGATAGGAGGGACAGGGAGAGACATAGGGACCCACGGAATCCAAGAAATACAGACGAATTCCCTCTCCCAAGGCCTAGAGAACATGCTAGAACCTTAAGGCCTACATAATTGGTTAAGTCCATGAAGAATTGCTTCAATGGCACAGGAGACCCGTATGACCATGTAGCAGAGTTTAGGCAAGTGTTGAGAGCTGAATAAGTGGAGGACTTGTTCACTCAATACAATGCTTTCAACCTAACACTCAGGAACACTGCATTGACTTGGTTTCAACCACTTCACCAAGATCAGTACAGAAGTATAGACCAACTTCTAGAAGCATTCATCACTGAGTTTTCCAAAAGTGGCATTAGGCATAAGACATCTTCCTTGATATATAGCTTCAAGCAAACACCTCAAGAGACAGTGAGGCTCGCAGGAAGAAGGTTTAGGCAATACCTAGAGAGATGCCCTGCTCTAGAGTTACCCACTCCAGCCAAGCAAGTGGCCTTATTTCTAGACGGATTGTTAAGCACCAAACTGAGATCATATGTATACTTAAAGGACCCTAGATCCATAGAAGAGTGTGTACACATGTGCATAGACATTGAGGATAATATAGGGGAGGAATTAGAACTCTCAAAGATCTATAAAGATTCACATAGTTCTACTAGCCTCACTTCCTCACAATCCACATCAATTGAGGATCTAGCAGAAAAGGTAGCTCAAAAACTAGGCGTCTCTAGCAAGCAGATTCCTAGATTTGCCCCAGGAAAACGATGCTACACTTGTGGAGGAGACCATATGGCTAGTGTGCGCCCTATCATGGCTCAACCCCAAGTGAACCCTAACAGCCAATACTGCACCATAGAAAGAAGATACACCAATCACACCACAAGAGTGCCCATATAAAAAACAAGTTGCTAGACAAAATTATCCGCAGCCATATCCACAACAAGGAAAATACCAGAATCAGTACCCACAACAGCAGTATGGTAGGCCCCAACAATCCTATCAACCACCCTATCAAGGTCAGAATAAGAAGAGAACAAGAGCTTGGAGAGATAGCCATGAACATATGAAAAGGCAAGTCTGCAAGAAATAAAAGCCAAGATAATAGAAATTACATCTCAAATGCACTCTCACACATCACCCCCACTACCTTCCCCTTCACCTTCCATTCCTCAACCTTCTAATCCACCACACATAACCCACCCACCACCCCGAGTAGGATCAGTCTTAGCAGATCCCACTCCCGAAGACATAGATATGATGCTTAGAGCATATCAGGCCAGGATCCAGGAAGGGCCAAATGTAACGGATCATGAAAGATGTTACCCTAGAGCTGACCTAGAGCTTGAACGAACCAAGTTGTGTGCCAAGATGGTGGAATTGACTCAAGCCATGTTTGAGGCTAGTCGCCTCTTCAATTGCTCTAGCTCCACTAGAACACCATTGCATTTTGATGGTCTATTGGATAGATTGGAGATGATAATTGCAAAGCCTAGAAAAGGAGCCAACTCCCAGGCTAAGGAGAAGGCAAGTGATAGAATAAGCATTCCTCCCAAGGAATCTTATGTGCCTAACTCCACTGAACCAGATACCTCTTCTTCTATGAATCGATACTCACCAGAATTCTTGCGAGAGATTCAGGAAGAGAAATGGGCTAAAGAGAGTGAAGTTCCTCCTCCCATTGAACTTGTGGATGATACACACGATCAATTCCCACAAGACCTTCCTTCGATTTATGGAGAGCACGAGAGTGCCCAATCTCAAGACAGATTAGATTTTGAGTCCAATTCCTTACAAGAGCTACCCCATTTCACAGATCCATGGGAAGCAAAGTCCACTTGTATGAGAGCACCTACGGTCATGATAAGAAACAAAGACTCAATCATACCTAGGAACATAGAGGTAGTAAAGAATACTAAAGTGCAGTGCAATCTCACTTTAGAAGAACTACTCAAGGTCAAGCCTGAATTGCGGAAACATGTAGCCAAGCAAGTGCCATACATATCAAAAACTCATTCCCAAGTAGAATCTCATAGAACAATACTGGAAATACCTTTGGACAAGATAGGAGACATGAGCGAAGGAGAAGAAGGAAACACCTATCTCCCTATCACTCATCAGGGTTACACAACCAAGGCCATTTTGGACTCAGGTGCGTGAGTTGCAATTGCTACCACTTCCTTATGGAAACGTTGGGGCAAGCTAGCACTCAGGCCAACAAGAATGAAGTTGCAAATGGCCGATGGTCACATTGAGAGACCCTTAGGGCTACTAGAGGGAATAACTCTTACCACTTGTGGTGTAGAGTTTGAACATACTTTTGCTATATGTGACTTTAGCAAGAATCATGCCTATGAGATGATTATGGGAAGACCCTTCTTGAGGCAATTGCAAGTAGTGCAGGATTGGGGGACAAATTCTTTGTATCTGCAACACTTGTGTGTCACAACCAAAGTGAATCTCAAAGATTTCTCTCCTAGAGACGTGCCCCCCATTCAATGGAATCCCTTCCATAGAGCCAGAGATGACACATAGTCAGTGCATTCCATAGGATCAGGATCCTCATGGATGCATGAAGACACTCACTTATGGATGTGTAAAGTGGCAGAAGAGGAAGAGAAAATGAAAAAGGTGAGAGAGGTAGATGCTAAGGGAACTCATAGATCAATTCAAGACCCAGCCTATGCACCGGTAGTATTTCCTAATGAAGAGTTTGAGCCTCATGGTTGGGCGGAAATCTTAGCAACTATGGATGTAGCCATAAATGAAGAGCAGTGGGCACCCCACTGTGACGAGAATGGCTATGACATTTCAATCTTCTCCATAGAGCCAATCATGGTAGATTCGGTTCTGGAAGAATGTGAACCTAGCACTGATGCATTCGAGGATGCAAGTGACTCTGATCTAGACATGAAGAGATTACCAATGATGTGAGGTTAACCACACAAGTGGCCACCAGGAGTGAAGGAAAGAAAAGGAAGAAGAGAAAAGTCACACCAGAAGAGGAAGAATCTTTATTTGAGGTCCCCGATAACTTCAAGAAATAAGAAATAGAAGATAGGAGAGTCATGGTAAGAATGCCTAAACGTGAAGCCGCCATAGGAGAGGCCTATGATAACAAAGAAACTACAAAGAAAATCATAGTGACCATAGAGGAAGGTGAAGAGCGATGCACATACATAGGACACGATCTAAGTGAGGATGAGGAGCAGGAGTTGATAGCCTTACTACGAGAATATAGAGATGTTTTTGCGTGGAGTTACAAGGACCTGAAAGGTGTAGACCCTGACATATGCTCACACACAATCCCCATGACCTCAGAGGCCAGACCCTCTAAACAAAAACCATACACATACAATGACAACTATGTGGCCAAGATCAAAGAGGAGATAGATCGCTTGGTGGAAGCTGGATTTATCTATGAAATCGAGCACACTGAATGGGTGTCCCCCATTGTAGTGGTGCCCAAAAAGAATGGCAAGTTACGTGTATGCATTAACTTAAAGAAGGTTAACACAGCCACTATCAGAGATAGTTATCTGCTTCCCATCACTGAGCATCTATTAAAAAGGGTAGCAGACAAGGAAGTGTACAGCTTCCTGGATGGGTTCTCTGGTTACAATCAAGTAGCCATAGCACCAGAATATCAGCATAAGACGGCTTTTGCCACGGAGTGGGGTATATTTGCTTTTAGGGTAATGCCATTTGGGCTTACCAATGCTCCTACAACCTTCCAGAGACTGATGTGCCATGTATTTAAAGAGTTCTTGAGGAAGAATTTGGAAGTCTATGTTGATGATCTTTGTGCTCATTCCAACATTAGACAGACCCATATACCTGAACTCAGACAAATCTTTGATAAATGTAGAGAATATCAAGTCTGCTTGAACCTAGAAAAGTGTGTTTTCATGGTCAGGCAAGGCAAGATTCTAGGACACATAGTGTCAAAGAATGGCATATCCATCGATGAAGAGAAAGTGAGCGCTATCGCAGAACTACATAGGCCAAGGAATGTCAAGGAAGTGCAAGACTCATGAATGTAAGAACTCCTTCAATGAGCTTAAATGACGACTATGTTCAGCACCAATCTTGACCACACCAGATTGAAACAAGCTATTCCATGTTCATGTGGATGCATCCAATTATGCTATTGGGTGTGTGCTCGCACAACCTACTAGTGAAGGTAGTATGGATCTTCCAATTGCCTATGCTAGTAGACAATTGAATGCAACCGAACAAAATTATACCACCATGGAACGAGAAGGATTAGGCATGGTGTATGCGGTTAAAAAGTTTAGACACTATTTGCTTGCAAATAGGTTTAAGTTTTTTACCGATCATCAAGCACTGTTATATTTGGTAAACAAGCCATGCAATATAGGTAGATTAGTAAGATGGTTTCTCTTGCTAATGGAGTATGACTTTGAAGTTGTGGTGAGGAAAGGTAAGACTCACTTGAGAGCGGACCACCTTTCAAGACTCACATCCGAAGAAGCACCGCAATGGGTATCAGATGATCTCTGATGCTTACTTGTTTAATTTGGAAGTCTTACCATAGTGGGCCAAGCCCTTAGTGCCAGCACTGACATATGGGCCTAAACATCCAGTAGTAAACACTCAAGATAGGGAGGTAGTAAAGGCCCAAAAGTACCATATCATGGCAGGGAGTATGTATAAGTACATGGATCAAGGAATATTATCTTGTTGTGTGGAAGAGGATGAGTACGCATAATGTTTGCAATTAGCACATGTTGGTGCATTAGAGCAACACTACTCGAGACAAAGAACTTTACAAACACTAAAGAGACTTGGAGTGCATTGGCCAACTATGGAAGTAGACGTCCATAGGATGTGCAAGGAATGCCCAATCTACAGCACTAGACCGCCTGTAGAACATGCCACTCTTTATCAAGTGTCTTTAGTGCCAGATTGGAGTGAACCGTTAGTAGCCTTCCTGAGAACGAAAACATTTCCTCAGGAGATGACAGTGACCAGACAAAGGAGCTTAGAACAAGAAGCTTTAGAGTATACTCTCATTGGAGATAATCTATACAGACGAGGAAAAGATGGGTATCTTAGAGCGTGTGTCCACAAGAGCGAATATCTGAAGATCTTGGAGACTGCTCATCAAGGTGTAGCAGGATGACACTTTGGACCAGATCGGGTGATCAAGGCAATACTATTTGCAGGACTTTGGTGGCCAACCCTTCACATGGCCGCACATACCTACGTGAAGAGGTGTGATGTTTGTCAGCGAACTCAGTATCCTATACGTAAAGATGAGATGCCATTGAAACCAATGATGGGTGGACGTGCATTTTCTAAATGGGGAATAAACTTTGTTGGTCCTATTAATCCCCCAACCAAGGGTTCACATGTTGAATACATCATTGTGGCCACAAACTATCTAACCAAGTGGGTAGAGGTAAAAGCCACAACGAAGAATGATGCTCAAACGACAACAAAGTTCTTATTTGAGAATGTGTTCACTAGATACAGATTGCCAATAGAGTTGGTGAGTGATAGAGGCACACACTTCTTGAATGAAGTCATAGAAAACCTTCTCCAAGAATTCTTGGTGATACATAAGAAGTCTGCCCCCTATCATCCACAAGCTAATGGACAGGTTGAGAGCACAAATAAGATTCTATGCAATGTATTGACAAAATTGGTTAATAATAAATGCTCTGATTGGGACAAACAGCTACACCATGCTGTTTGGGCATACAGAGTTACCTATAAAACGGTACTCCAAGCCACACCCTTTCAAATGGTGTTCGGCCAAAATGCAGTGCTACCATTGGACTTTTTGATACCTACATTGAAAGTAGCACAAGAGCATGACTGGACAGGCCATGAGCTCTCCTCTAGAATCTTTGATCTTGAACGATTAGGTGAAACACGATTGAGAGATGCAACAGGAATTTATGCAGCCAAGAAGAGACAAAAAGCATATTTTGATGCACATGTGAACGATAAGGGCTTGAAAGCGGGAGATCTAGTCCTAGTCTACACCTTGAAGCAACATGCACGGAAGTTAGAGAAGAGAGGCTATGGACCAATGATTATCAATAGGATCTCCACAAGTGGAGCAGTTCAACTAGCCACTTTGGAAGGTGACATTCTACCAAGTTACATAAGTGGATGCAGAGTCAAGTTATATCAAGAACCCCTCACAGAGGAGATGTTAAATCAACTCAATACGACAAAGAAACGTAAAGAAGAGGAAAAGCGAATTCGAGAAGAAGCACAGGCAGAAGCTTTAGAACACATCCAACGAATGAAATTGAGGAGACAAGGTAGAGATCAGCCTATGCCTGACACTCAAGAAGCTCTAGGTTATCAGATGGCCATGTGCGAGGCTTCAGGTGAACGTTCCCATAGGATAGTTGATCGGCGATCTTTTGTGACCCTAGAAGTAGGACAAAGAGGGAGTGCAAGGACCGTGAGAGCCTTAATTGACTCCGGAGTAGCGACTAGTGTAGTACGACTTTCTTACTGCCAAGAATTGCAATTGAAGGTCAATCCTATAGAGGCATATCTCATAGGATTGGGAGGTGTGGAAACCCCTTGCATGGGTGAGGTGGAACTTCCCCTCTACATTCAAGAGGTTCTAATGGCAGTCAAAGTGCTAATATGTGAAGACGAGGATCTTACCGAGCCTCTTGTCTTGGGCCAAGGCTAGATCTATGATCATGCAGTCAACCTCAACGTAAGAAGTGGACTTCTTCAGGCTTGGGTAGGCCAAAACTACATCAGGATTGAACTACAAACTCAAGCACTCAGGCCACTAGAAAAGACACCAACTCCTGGTCCCTCCAGGAACCCACGTGAAGATAATGATGCTATTCTTGTCCAAAGTTCTATGGTGCAGAAGATTGTCACTCTTGACAAAAGTGCAGCAAACAAAGAGGAGTTCCCTTCTTTTGCAAAGAGGATTCGAGGAAAGCAAGCCGGGCAACACACGACATAGGGGAGGCCAATGATCAAGAGGCATGAGCACCAGCCTGTACAATCTAGAGTACCTCATGTCATGAAGCAGATCTGGGTACGCAAGGGTGAACAACCCTTAGCTTTGGAGGCTGGATCCCAGAGATGGACCAAATGAGCTACAGTGTCGAGGATTACAACGTAGGAGTATCCTAGGCATCCATCTAGACAAACCATTTCTATTTGGGTCCCAAAGCGGTCAATGAAGGCTATTCCAAATGATAGATGGATATGTTTGCCCAAGACCTGCTTACGAGCTCAAATAACTACACCTCCATTCACAAGATTGAATCAACACCCACAAGCACCCTTGGCACAAATCATAGGGCAAACACCTACACTCCACACCATTACATCCTTGGTCACACATAGGAATGTCGGGAAATGGGTACCCAAAAGGTCCCAAATCCAACACAATCCAGTCCACAAACCTTTACATGTTATCACTAGTAAAAGCTGCAATTCCACAATCAAAACTTGGAACCTTAAACCTCATATCAAACCCCCTGACCCACTCTTGAAAATCCATCCACTCTGATGTAGGAGCATTCTGAGTACATTGCACACCCAAAAGTATGCATCTAGGATGAACCCTAACCTACTAACCAACATTCACACACATCACAAACATCTCACCCACTAACCATTAACCACTTGGAATGTCATGTTAGTATTGTGGAGGGAACACCATAACATCCTGTTTCCTATGCAATGCTAATGTGCCTCTCTTCTTCTAGAAGATAAGCATCACCAGCTACACGTAGTCTCATGGCAGATGCAGTAGGCTCAAGCTCACAAGCAGGATTAAGTACTGCAAGGATTGATGTGGACAGTCTACTTATTGATGTGCCACCAACTGAACGACCTGTAGAGTTATAACACCTCCAGCAAATACCTATACCGGATCCTCCCACAGGGATCACAGAGAGAGTCCATGCCAATTCTCATTGGTTCAATGGCATGCCCGGTCCATTAGGGGAGGCTAAGTATATCTGGGAGTCCAAGTGCGAGTATGATAGATCATTGGTCCGATTCTAATTCTTCTCCAAGGAGTTTGAGACTCTCCAGAACACACAAGATCTTCAGACCATATGGCAATGTGCAAGGCTAGCAGAGTACTTCGAGGCACCCTTACCCAAACCAGATCTCGTTCGATGCTACTATCTGGTCGCAACATTACAGGCTAATGCAGAAAAGGAAAAACCAAGAACGTTCGTTCTTCCTTCTTTGCTGGGCAACGGCGAGTTGAAGAGGTTCGAAATTACCTTGGAATTGGTGAGCTCTACTTTGAATATGCACGGCACACATGTACCTTCTGAGAAGGATGCCCTCATTCCAACTAACATGAAGGACAGGAAACTACTGAAGCTGAAAGATATGGACTCACACCAAATGTGTCTATCCCTCTCCGTATGTGCATGCAACATTTTGCTTTTCCTGGTCAAGATTGATTCACACAACCTCACAAAAGAATATGGTTCGCTCTTTACTTGGCGGAGATAGGTGCGTTACCGATTAAGCTTCCTGTATGGATTGTGGAGCAATTGTATGAAGCAAATAAAAGGTCATCTAGAAAACTAGTGGTGAATGGCTGTTGTGCAATCACACGCATTATCTATAGATGCTTATCATATGATGTACCCATTGAACGTGCTTTAACTTGGGCACAACTACAAATGTTTAAGAGACTCAAAACTGCCACACATCAATCCAAGCGCATGAGGGGCTTGATTCCTTGTGTCGAGACACGTGAAGTTCTGACTACTCCGGAAGTCTAGCCATGAGGGGAGGCCACTGTACCTCCCTTTACCATTAGAATACGTAGGTCTGGATCTGAAGGTACATCACAAGCTGCCCCATCGGCTCCTCCTATCCCATCTGAATTTGAATTTTCCACGATTGGAGATGTTGAAGGGATGAGCACCTTTGACTTCAAATCATTCTTGAAGAATACCCAACTCTCCGATGTCGAATTCTTCTCGGACATAGAAGAGCAGGGCACCTCTTCCCAAAGACGGAGGAAATCCACAGAAGGCCGCCATGTACATTGGGATGACGATCAGCAGGGTCAACAACCAGGACACCTAGAAGAAGAAGAAGCAAAAGAAGAAGAAACAACTGAAGCCCCCAGCTTATACAACAGAACTCGGGAGCCTATATCAAATAATGGAACGAGTGCAGTCGCAACAGCTGCTCATCGAACAGAGCAGTTGGGTGCTCATGGCTCAGCTATTGGGTCGAAAATAAGCGTTTTTATGTGAAATTAGGGTAAAAAATGGGGGAAAAACTATTTTGATGAAGGATTTGAGATGGGAAAAATTGGTAGCCCCTTTCCTTCTTCAATTTCATACCTCTAATCCCCTTTAATTTGGTTTTCTTTGGTTGAACTTTGACTGCTTTGAATCTAGAATTTATCCTTTTTGAGCTTCCTCCAACACTCCCCCCTCCATACTTTTTGTCATCCTCGACAAATGTCTTTATGCGTGTCCATGATGAGTGTGGGTGCTAATGTATAATGTCAAGTGTTGAAATTTGGCATTGCAGTATGATAGTCAGCACATGCCAAAAACTTCTCAACAAGTATATTTATTTAGAGATTGTTTTTGGAATTTTATGTGTACCCTTGAAAAGAAAAATAACTAATGTGCTTAAAGAAAATAAAAATTTGGAGAATGAGGGTGTGCATGAGATTTTGATCCTCCAAAAAGAAAAACAAAAAATGCATGGTAAAACAAAAAGAAGATTCATTGGATTGGAGGGTTGTGCATGTAGTGAGAAATACAAGAAAATAAGGCTAGTTCCATGACTTGTTAATAAAAGAAAAATTACTAGAGATGGACTGTGGAATTATTCATAGGGGGACTATTTAGTGCACTATATGGGTTATAAGAAAATTTGTGTGGGTCTTGAGCAATGTGCTCAAGGCTATCAGAATGCCTAACCTACATGATTGGGAAATCTTATTGTTTTTTTCCTTTACTTTAACTAGTCCAACAAGGCATACAATACATAAGATAGGAAAAATCACATCACCTAATGCTAATGCATGTCTCCTTCTCATGATTTTTGTCCTCAGTTGGAAGATAGAAACTTAAAGAACTGATTTTTTGCCAATAACCCTTGATCATCATGTAGGGATGTGCAATTAGGCCTTGTGAATTTCTCCACTTCTATAATCAATACCTTCATAGATATTATTATGAAAAATGAATCACCCAAGTCAAAAGCACAATGGCCTTTATTGAGTGACACATGTTCTCCACATCCCTATGATCTACAGTAAGAAGATAGCATCATGAGAGGAATTCTACCATTTGAAACATTTTTCACAATTTAATCGTGTGCTATCTCCTCTTCTTATCTATGCTAGAAATCCATTCTTAACTCGCATGTATATCTTGCTAACATAGCAAGTAGCTATTGGAAAGCTTTGATACTCGACTGCTTTTGGAGATCTTGTAGTGATATGGTCACTTCATGTTAGATTTACCTTAAATGGGCTAAATGTGTACCCAAGTCAAGACGATTCAAGGACTTGTGCCAAAGAGACTAAACCTCATTTGCAACACAAGTGCATATAGCGGGAAATTGACACACGCTTATATGTCAATCCGATCAAACGACCTAACCAAGTGTATGAGGACATGTGCACACATGATGGAGAATGAAGTGGTTCAGCTGATATGTGTGAGAAAAGACTAATTCACCTCTCTAACTCACTGAAAGACTGAAAGTGTCTGCCACGATGCCACTTACAACAGTTTTTAGTAAATCGAGGATTTCTCCCAGCTCCAACCTCCGAATATAGTGAATAGGGTACTCGTTTCGAAGCTCTCAATGAGACGCATCTATTGAAAGTGTTTCACTCGATTCTGACAACTGTGCTTCAAGTTATGACCAAAATAGTGAACGGTGGGAAGCACCCACACTCACGCCACAACACCTCAAGCTCACACACACACTACAGTAGCTCAAAAATAGTGGGGAGGGGTAGACAACAGTCCTACACACACATTCCAAGCATTACACACACATAGAAGATCAAAGAGAGGATGGAAATCTGCAGGAAAGAGGCAAATTCGAGATTCCAAAGCTCTCCTTGTTCACAATAGCAAAAAGTCCTTACAAAGAGTCACAAAGTGACTTATATACATGTGCCCTAAATTTGGTCCTTTCACACAAGAGACCGGCACTTTATTACTAAAAAGTGAATTTCCTACTAATTTACAAGGGCTATTTTACAACAAGATGGGATTATGCCACTAGAGGACTCCTCTAGTGCATTTACATGGCTTGAGGGAATTCTCTAAGACTTTGAAGAAGAAATCATGCCCATTAATTTGAAAATTTTGGGGCTCTTCTCTTGTGCTTCTTTGCTTCGCAACACTCTCCCCCTCTTTGTCTCTGTCGTCCCTTGACATGCTTTACTTTCTTGTCTGTCACTTGTTTTCCACATGCATCCCTTGATCAGTTTTGCCTGTTTGTCAGACTGGCATTATGTTTCAATGGCCCTGATCTTGATTCTTCTTTCACATCCTCTGGGCCTAATGCATAGCTTTGAGCCTGTTTATTTTGTTGCCACGCACGCTACTAGTGACTAGGAATGTGCTGTTCTTAGTCACCCTTTTCAACTTTTCAACCTCTACCCCTTTCTAACTTTTGGTCTTCTGATTTGTCTTTGTCTTCACACATCTGACCTGTTGTATTGCTTTGAGCCTGTTTATGTTGTTGACAACGCACACTAACAGCGGAAGGATTACTACCTGCCAAATATTGTCTTGCACTTCTTCATGTATAGTTCCTGGCCTTGGTCCGTCCTTCCCATGAAATGTCCTGGTTCTGATTGTTCTTTAATTCCATTCCTCAGGACCTGGCTGTTTCGTGTTGTTTGCCTGATGCATGCCCCTGCGAGGCTTTGGGCAGAGGGTGGTTCTTTCACTTTATGATCTTCCTTCTTTATTGAGCCATTCTTGACTTTGATCTTCTTCTTCTTCTCTTGTTGCTCGATTCCCCTTCTACACGTCCCTCCTCCTGAACTCTGTCGTCCCCGACAGGCTTTTTGTGGCGACGTGAATAGGTCTGTATGGCTGCTTCCTCTCTTTGATTCAGCAAATTAGCGTGACATAACATAAATTCTTTCCACTATTGTGACTTGACGCCATCCTCTAGTGCTTGTTGGTGATCTGCAAAAAAACTTGTTTCATATGCTACCAATCGTGCATTTAGGTTTGAAGTCATCTTGAAAAAAATTTCCGAATTGATTTCGAAGAAGCCGGTGAAAAATGCTTCTTCGAAAGTCTGCATGTATGTTGACGGCAAAAACATAAGTCGGGAATAATATGCCATCAGGGTTAAGCGGCTCGGAATAGTGGAGAGATAAAAAACGAGCACTTCGGATCCTTGTGTAATGCCGATGAAATTCAAAAAAGTGTACTTTGCATGCTGGAAGACTTTAATTACAGTTAATAGCATGCTAAAAATCTTATTGGTCATTTTAATTGCTAAGTCCCGGACAGTCGCATAGCGTGCAATCCAAAATTCCATTGTTTTTACCATATATTCTTCTGTTGGTAGGTAGTTATGTGGCGGACTAGGTAACAATGGGTAATTCAACCATTGATTATTGATGCTCCCCTAGCGCTGTCCTTCCCAAAATTGCGACCAGGAGTGTCTATGGGGTACTGGACAAAATGCTGGATTGACCTGAAGCGCGTGTGGTGATGCTTCCCATTGTACCCGTAATGTAAGATTCTTTTCCAAAACTTTGCGTCTCCATATGGGATCAACTTTTTCGAAGTCTTCCTGTGTATACTTGAAGGTATCATGGCTGAACTGGAGGTTGTGGTCCGGATCCTTATTCGTCGTAGTCTTTATATATTGTCGCATTTGTTCTTTAAGTAGTCCATATGGTATATTAAAAGGCTTCAAAATTTGATCCAGATTTTTGCTTTTGATTTGGGCCTCCTTCATTACCTGGATTATCTGATCTTTGAATTCAGTAGTAAGCTGGGACACCATTAGTGTCCTTTCCGGTCGGCTCAATTCTGCAATGTCCCGAGTATTATGTTCAATGTGGACCTCCTATTCCTCCCTTAGTGGGGAATGATACAAGGAGGGAGAGAGAGGACGTACCTCAGTCTCCTCAGTAGCCTCTACGGATTTTGGAACTACTGGTGTCCCCTCAATTTCCTTGTGTGCTAGTTGATTTTGTAGTTGCTTTATCATTTCCTTCTTTTGCTTAATTTCTTCTTGTGCCTGCAAAATTGTTTCCTTATTCTTCTGTATTTCCTCTGCCACTATCGTGAGTTGATCAGTGTCTTCTTTACAATGCAGTAGGTATCTATTCTCTGTTTTTTTCCATTTTGCCCTAAGAGAAGCAGCGTCTTCCATGTATCTCTTTTCCCATTCGGCAATGGTGGCCTGCTCCTATTTGAGCTGATCTTCATACTTAGCTATCTTTTTCTTCCAAGTCTTTGATATCCTTTTCTGGTATTCCCTGAATTTCAATGGGCTGATCACTTAGAAGAGCTGTCATGAGCTCCTTGTTTCGGTTCCTTAGGTTTTTTGCTTCTTCCATGTATACCTTTATTTGTGATTCTAGTATTTTGCTTCTTGTGTTTATCCTCGTTTTCTCAGCCTCGCTAGCTTCAATTTTTTTTGTTAATTCCTGTAGTTGTGCTTTCAATCCTTCATTTTCCATGGCTAGAGCTTTGCACTGTTGCTTGAACTCTTGAATTTCATTTTGTTTCTGTTGTATTTGTTCTCTAGCAGATTTTAATTGTGCTGAAAGATTCTTACTCTGTTTTTGAAGCTCATGTTTGTCCTGCATTGCTTGATCATAGTCTTCATCAGCCTCAAGCATTAATTGTTGTGTGTGCAGTGCGGTTCTGATCATGTCTTGCACTACGGGCTTGAGCTAAGTGATGTCGACATTCAACCATGACCTCGGTATGCTTGGAGCTTCTCCGGTTTGCACATCTTTTCCTTGCTCTACATGGATGGTTTCATTGTGGGGTTGTCTAATTTGTAATTGGATTTTGGGTTCTTTTTCTTCTTCATCCAAATCAATAATTTTTGGGGCACTCCCTTGAAAGGTGACGTCCATGGGGGAGGGTTCTGCGCAACATGACCCTTATTGGTGTGAAGGGTTCTGCTTCTTCTACTGTCTCTTCTTGAGGCTCTTTCTTTGGTATCGTGATTGACACCTCACACGTAGGTGTTGCCTCCTTGATATGAATAGTGGAAGTCTCATTGATTTTTATCACATGCGTCCCTTCTTGGTTTGCTTCCTTACTCGTGGTATCCTGATCAAGGTGGGTAGTGTTGTCATTCGTTTTTATGCCCTCTTCTTCTTCATTGTAGTTGACTGCATTCAATTCCACCCATTGTCCATCATCCTTTGATTCACTTTGAATATCTACATTTAACAATGAGGTTTCGGGTTCTTGTTGTGCATCCGAAGATGAGCTTGAATTTTCCAACCCTAATTCCCAATAGCGGTGTACTTTTGTGAGCTTCTTTTTGGCCTCTATCTCCTGTTGGGCCTACTGATAATGGTGCCCTTGTACTAGTAAATTGACTCGCCCTTCTATATATTGATGTGTATCCTTGAGGGCTTGAGTTAAATCTTCCTCTGTAATCGGCCTTTGCTCTTCAATTCTTGTCTTTGGAAGCACATGCACTCTCTTTGTTGCTGGAGCTTCCTCTTCCACTTGCTTTACTTCCCTCAATCTCTTTGTGCCTCTCATTCTGGGTTGAGAGCTGGTTTCGATTTCTTCAACAACTTTTACTGCTCTTTTCTTTTTTGGTACTGTCGCAACTTTAACATATTTAGCAATGGCAGTCGATGATGGCATTTCTTGCAGATGCTCTCTAATGCCTAAAGCATGGTAAATCAATATAGTCAGAGCTACGCTGCCATTGAGGAACTTCTTGCTGTTCCATTGCTTTTTTGCCTCGAATAACCTCTCTTGGATGTAAGGAGTCAGATTAATCTGATTTCCAATCTGCTTGATTGCATGTGAGAGCAGTTGGACAATTATCTTCTGAGGGGCCGTATACCGATGCATATTTGGGAAGCAGAAGTGCTGGTGAATAAGTCTGACTTCCTCTTCTATGTCGACTCTGTTAATGTCGGTGAACGTTCTGGTTTTTGCCCCTCAACTCTCTTCGTTCACTACCTTGTTTCCATCTTTTTCCCATCCAAAAGCTTCCTTGATCAAGTCATGTGTAAACTGAATGACTACCCATTCACCTACCTTATCCATCACTCTAGCCTCAGGCACCAATGGATCATGCAGTGCTGGCTGTAATGTGTTCATGACCTGTGTGCACCTTTGAAAGTCGGGCTTATAGATTGGCAATTCAAAATATTTATGGATGCCCACTTTCTTCATGATTGTAATTGTAGATGGGAGTTCATGCAAGACTCTGAAGTCTTGAGACATGATCGAAAATTGATGATCGGTATCCACGGTTTTTATAGTTGCCATGAAGAGATACTCCCCAGCCGGTTGATCTTCTCGAAACTAGTGTCCCTTTGCTTTGGTGATACTATGGAGAGGAAATTCCAATACTTCCTCTTGTACTGTTGCTTCAGAATCTTCAAAAGCCATCTGCACTTGTAAGGAAAAGTGCATTAGCCTCATTGGAAAGCATAGCAATTATGTTGTGCATTGCAGTGAAACGTTGTCGTTTCGTCACTCCGTTTCCCATGGTTCCATAAGTGAGATCTGTTACCATATCTTTTTATTTCTTTCTTGAAAGAAAACAAGCATTAGTGTAGCCGAAGCATTTATTTATGTACATAGTATGTCCATTCCTAAGAGAGTTGAAGCTATGCCCTAATTCCCCTTGGAGAATGTGCACCATTACTGTTACCATGTATATCATGTGCCGAATGCTTGGCCTTGTAATGTGGCTCTATTATGCATACTTTAGGTGCATGTGATACATCATGAGTGCAATTGGAATCTCCATTGTTCCAATGGTCCACTCCTTGCAGTTGCTTGGGTTTCCAAATCCATCTCGTTGTGGCTTTGATATGTTGTTGCATTTCTTTGATTCCTCGGGCTTCCGGTGTTCTCTTGGTTTCCTCTAGTGTCCTTGTATTAGAGGCTCTACTCTTCATGTGTCTAGGACGAGTCTGTTTTTGCTTTGTCATTCGAATGTTTTGATGTAGTGTATCCTCCGGATTGCGCATCTCTTGCTTGGCTGCGTATTTCACCTTCTTGGGAATCCATATCTGCTGTCGTGCTTTCTGAGCTTCAACCAAAGGCTTAGGAATCCATACTTGCAAGAGTATTGTTGTTTCAAATTTTTGTGATGTTGACTTGTTATTCTTCTTTTTCTCCTTATGATTTGGTGATGACATTTCCGATTTCTGCACTTGATCTTTGCGTACCCATTTGAATTTGTTCTTCCCTTGATGTGAATGTCTGAATGTTGTCCTCCACATTGGTGATCCTTCTGTCATATGAGGGACTTCATGAGAGTTGGTTTCCTTATTGTTTGTCCGTTCATCAATTGAATAGGGTGATATCGCCTCTTCCTTGGACACATTAGGGTTTGAGCTTCCTGCTTCCTCTAGATTGGTTTCTGAGGTATTGGGACTGGAATAATGTTCTACTAGCTCTTTTTTGCATCTTCTTGCACTCTCGATGGTTATTGGTTGGAGTAAAGGATTCTCTCCTAATAAACTAAAAATTTCCTTGTGCCCTATCTTGGCTGAAATATAGCCTTGAGCTAGGTTGATGCTTACTTCAGTCTCAATGATCCAATCCTGTCCTAGGATCAAATCTTCTATTAAATCCTCATCTCTGCACACTAATACTCGTTGTTCCATGGAAGAAATTTCCTAGGTAGAGGGATACGTTAGTTGCTCCCATGCATTCTATGATTTGACCTCCAATTCCTATCATCTGAGCTTTTGTGGGCATCATAATCAGTTCAAAATCTTTTATGACAGTATTACGTATGCAACTAAGTCCTGCTCCTGAGTCTATCAATGCATCTATTAATTTGTACTCTGTCTTGCCAATCCCTAGGTTTAGGTAAGGTTGTGACTTGTGAGCTCTATTCGTGTCAGATGTATGGACTTGGTAATTAGCCATAGGGATAGGTTCTTCTCCTTGGAGATATCGTTCGTCTCTTTGCCTAATCCATTCTTTCCTTTTCTTGATGTGTTCTAGGGCTTATTGTCGTGCTTCCTCTCTAATCCGTTCTTCCTCTTTCTTCCTATTTTGAGCACCTACTAGACGTGCTAACATTTGATCCGTCAATGGCTCCATGAACCGTTTAACTCTGCATCCACTTATGTAGTTAGGAAGAATGTCTCCATCTAAGGTGGCTAGATTAACTGCTCCACTAGTAGAGATCCTATTGATGATCAGAGGTCCATATCCGCATTTTTGTAACTTCTTGGCATGTTGCTTTAAGGTGTAAACTAGGACTAAGTCTCCTTCTTTAAGTCCTTTGTCTTTTATATGTGCATCATAATATGCCTTTTGTCTTCTCTTGGCTGCATAGATTCCTGCCACCGCTTGTAACCTAGTTTCATGTAACTTCTCGATTTGGTTTAGTTGTTGGGACAATTCATGTCCGTTCCATTCATACTTTTGGGCTACTCTCAAAGTTGGGATTAAAAAATCAATTGGCAAAATTGCATTTTGCACGTACACTAAATTGAATGGGGTAGTTCCAATAGCCATCTTGTATGCTACTCAGAAGGCCCAAATTGCATGATGCAATTGCTTGTCCCAATCAACCTCCCATTATTGACAATCTTTGTCAATAATGTACATAATACCTTATTGGAACTTTCCGCTTGACCATTGGCTTGGGGATGGTATGGGGCTGATTTTTTGTGGATCACTAAAAATTCATTCATTATGGATTCTATTACTTCGTTAAGGAAGTGCATTCCTAGGTCACTCACAATATCAATTGGTAATCCGAAACGAGTGAATATATGCTGAAAAAGGAACTTAGCAGTGGTTTGAGCATCGTTCTTTCTCATAGCCTTTGCTTCTACCCATTTTGTCAAGTAATCAGTGGCTACTATGATGTACTCAGCATGTGATCCTTTGGCCAGTGGATTAATGGGTCCTATGAAGTCAATGCCCCATTTAGAGAATGCTCTCGCACAAACCATTGGTCTCAATGGCATGTCATCTCTCCGAATTTGGTATTTAGCTCTCTGGCATGTCTCGCAACTTCGTACATATGTTTGAGCATCCATATGTAAAGTTGGCCGCCATCATGAATATGAAAAGGCTTGTTCCAATTTGGAATTTTCAGAATTGGGGCCATGCTTAGCCTCTTTTTTAACTCATTGAATGCCTTTTCGCACTCTTCTGTCCAAGTGAATTGAGTTAAGAGACCATACAGGGGTTTGGCGATTACGGCATACATGTGGATAAACCGACGGTAATATCCATAGTGTCCCATAAATGCTTGCACCTCTTTCACATTCTTTGGTCTAGGAAGCTCTAAGATGACCTTAAGGTCATCTACATATACTTCCATGCTCTTTTTCAGAAATTCCTTGAAAACATAACACATCAATCGTTGGAAAGTAGCTGGTGCATTAGTGAGTCCAAAAGGCATCACTCTGAAAGCATAGACTCCCCATTCGGTCGCGAATGCGGTCTTATGTTGATCCTCAGTAGCAATAGCTAGTTGATTGTATCTTGAGAATCCATCTAAGAAGCTATATACTTCTTTTCTTGCTACTCTTTCCAATAGATGGTCCGTAATGGGTAATGGGTAGCTATCACGTATGGTGGCTGTATTGACCTTTTTCAAGTTAATGCACACTCTCATTTTTCCATTCTTCTTAGGCACAACTACTAGTGGCGATACCCACTCGATGTGTTCTATCTCATAAATGAAGCCTACCGCTAGTAGTTTGTCTATTTCTTCCTTAATTTTAGTTGCATATATCTCATTGTATGTATATGGCTGTTGTTTCGATGGTTTTGCATCTGCCATCATTGGTATCCTATGAGAACAAATCGAGGGTTCCACGCCTTTGAGATCCTTATACATCCATGCGAACACGTCTCGATATTCTCGGATCAGTTCTATTAACTCTTCCTCCTCTTCCATCGACACATCTTTGCCTATGTAGGTACTTCTCTCTTCTCCCTCTTCCACTGTTACTATGATATTTTTTGTTTGTTCTTTGTTGTCGTATGCTTCTCCATCTCGAGCCTCTCGTTTAGGCATTTGAATAGCTATCTTTCTCTCCTCTACTTCGTATCTTTTAAAATGTTCAGGAACTTCAAACAAATATGGGTTTGGCCCAGTTTTACTCATTTCTGCTTCTTGTTCTTGTACTCTGGGAGCGGCTTCTATTGCCAAGATCTTTGTCGGTTCTTGTTTTTCTTTGGTTCGAATGGTGTCCAGATATCTCTCTTCAGAATCGAATTCTAGTTCCATTTCTATACTCTCATATTCCTCTTTCCATTCCTTTTCCAAGATTTCTCCTTCTTCTACTTCTTGAAGGACAACCATATAAAGATTTACATCATAGCCTTCCTCGTCTATGCACTCATTCATTGTCAAGACTTCTTCATTTACACACATGTCTAAGGTTGCTAGGATTTCCATCCATCCATGCGGTTCAAAGGTTTCATCAGGAAAGATTTGAGGCATGTACCTTGGGTCCTCTACAGGTCGGTAGTTAAGATGTCCTATTGGCCACGCCTATCTTTTACTGTCCTCTTTCTTGGCTTCTTTGCACATCCATAATTGGGCGTCCTCGTGCATCCATGATTGGTCACTTGTTCCAGCACTATGAATAGATAGATTGTCTTCCTCCTTGTGTATGGGATTCCATTATAGTGGAAGAACATCTCGATATGCAAATGTATGCAAGTTTATCTTGGTTGTATTTCCTTGATGTTGTAGGTACAACGAATCTCTTCCCCAGTCTTGTACTACTCGCATTTGTCTCATGAAAGGTCATCCTAATATCATCTCGTAATTATTAGCCTTTTCGAACTTACAAATTGCTAGTGTGTGTTCAAATTCAACTCCACAGGTATTCAATTTGATTCTTTCCAGTATTCCTAAGGGTTTCTCCACATGACCATCTGCTAATTGGAGCTTCATGCATGTGGGTAGTAAGGCAGGCTTTCCCCATTTCTCCCAAATTTCCTTGGTGGCGATTCCTACCCCGGCTCCCGTGTCTAGTATAGCCTTGGTCATGTACCCATTGTAAGTGACATGTAGACATGTATTCCCTTCGTCTCCTTCACTAAACTCTCCCACTTTATCAACTGGGTTTTGTATTTTAGATGTGTTTTCTTTTCCCCTTCCTTCCTTTTCTTCCTTCTCTTGCCCTAATTCTAATTGACTCGCTAATTGCCTCCATAATTGTGGTTTCACCTGAAGTAATTCTTCCACGGTTAATTTGCATTGTACTTTTGTCTTCTTAAGTTGTGTTAAATTGTGTGAACTCTTCTCTGACTTTCCTTTTTCCTTTTCCATGTACTGTGGGTGCTCGTATTATCATCGATTCCTTTTCGTATTCTCCCCTGTAATTAGGCAATGTTGAAATGCTCTGGGTTTCTTCTCTATTTCTATCAAGTCTTGATGCTTCCTCATATACTTCGTCCAGGTTGGGGTTTGGTTGATAAACTTCCACATCTATTTCCTCAAAAGGAGGCTTAGTCACTCCATTCCTCTTCCATTGTTCTTCTCGGATTCTATTCCATAATTCCTTCGGCCATTTAGCTTCTAGGTCAGGTATGGTCGACATTAGTTCATCTTGAGTTCTTATTCGCTCTTGCTTGTCATCCTTCCCTTTAGGTTCTTTATCCAAGGCTTTGACATGCTCTTTATATTGATTATCTGGTATTCTCGTCTCTAAGAGGGCTAGAATATTCTTTTCTAGGGTTGCTTGTGCAACCTCTATAAGCTTTCGACATATTGCTAGCCTTTCTTTTTCTAATTCTCCTTGTGGGTAAAGCTTTTCATGTAGTTCTACTTTCCGTCCAGTCTTAATTCTAGCTTGGTAAGCTTTCAGCCACATGTCTAGGTCGTCTGATTTTGGGTCTGCTAAAATGGATTCTGGTTTCTCTACTTCTTGGATAGGTGATGGAATGGGCACTTCTTTCTGAATTTCCTGTTCTTTTTGTTCTTTCATACTTCTAGTTTGTTTCTTATTATCTTGAATTTTGTTTTTCATCCATTTATCTTTGAGTTTTTCTCTTCTTTCCTTCCATTTCTGTGCTTTAATGTTCTGGGTATTCTCACGTGGATCCTCAAAATCTTCAACTATTTGAATCTTGGGGCTTACCGTTCTTTTGCTCTCTTGTTCCTGTTCTGATTGTTTTCCTTTTTGTTCTTTCATTTGAGCTCTTGTAATGGCCTTTAAAGGTACAATACATTCCTTATCACTTCCAGATGCTTCTATCACTTCAATTACATTAATTGGTGGAGAGTCTTGGACTTTGGTTGGATTCTTAGGGCAGTCCTTGAAAAGATGTTCCTTTCCGCAATCATTGCAATATCTTTCCCAAGTCCTAGGGGGTGGTGAATTGTAAGGCCGAGGACATTCTCTAATAAAATGGTCTCCTCCACATCTATAACAAGGTCCTCTCGGCACATGTGGTCTAATGGGTGGTCTCATGGGTGGCGGTGCTTTAGGAGCAGTATACATTAGAGTTGCGACCTCTGTTCCATAGCCCTGGTCATAGTTTTCATATCCATAGTAAGCCGGATCATAAGCTGATTCATACTCTAACATGTTGGCTTCATATGGATAATGATCTCCTGGGGCAAGCTCATATCCAGGGTTCGTTGATTCCACATTGATTGTCATCGATGCTGGCACTATGGCTCTTTCCAAATTTTCTTCTGGCTGAGCATACTTCATAGGTACCACTTGTTGAGGTTGTGACAGTTGTGGCCCTAACACTAGTTGGGGTTGTGGATATGGTGCTGGTTCATAAGGTCTTGGTGCTCTTGCTGGTGTTGGATAGGGATTGTATCTGGGCATCTCTCTGCCTGGCTCTATAGGTGGATATCCGTATGGTCGATACTGTGGTGGTTGTAAGAGGCGTGACTGCCTATTGAATGGATAGTTCTCTGTGGTGTGATTAGTGTATTTTTGTTCTATGTGGCAATACAAAGCGGTTCCTTGTTGGTGTTGTCTGTTGTAAGGATATGTCTGATGTGCACCCGTCCCTCCTCGTGCACACATGTGAGTGGGGTGATCTCCTCCACATAGACTACATCTCCGTAACATGGGCTTCCTTAAGGCTGGCTGCGGGTAAGTTCTTTGTCCCTGGACTCCTAGTTTCTTTGCTAATAGCTCCGCTAATTCTTCCATATTACTAGAGTTGGATGTAATGGTACTCCGAGAGTCTTCTGATTTAGTTGGGCTGGGCGTGCTCTTGAGGTCCTCAGCTAGATTATCTTCTAGATCAATGCACTCTTGAAGACACTCACTTAGGGTTCGTAACCTCTTCACATAAACTAGCGTTCTTAGGGTTCGGTTCGTGAGTGCATCCAAAAATAATGAGATCATTTTTTGCTGAGTGGGCCTCTCGGTAGCTGGGCATCTATCCACATATTGATTGAATCTCCGTGCAATTGTTTTCACTGTTTCATTAGGATTTGTTGAAAACTATGGATTAAAGACGCAAAATTGTGTTTAATCCCTCTCTTAGTGAATTCCCCAATGAATTCTTGAAAAAATTGCTCCATGTTTCCAAACTGATTAGGATCTAACAGCTGGAACCAAGTCAGATCCGTTCCTGTGAGGGTGAGTCCAAAAGACTCATACTGCACAAAGAAGTCGTCTACTTGTTCTGCTCTTAGAACTTGTTTAAATTCAGTGATGTGATCGTAGGGTTCTCCCAATCCATCATAATGATTTCTTTCGCACTTGGCCACTTGAATAGGTCTCAGTCTTCTCATTGGTTCTGGCGGTCTAAGCATTACAGGGAAGGCAAGAATTGCTGGTCTAACTGGGGGTATTCTAGGCTGCCCTCCTACTGGTGGTCGGTACTGATTACCTACTCCTGGGTGTGTCTCATCGTGTGCTTGCACTCTTGGAGTCGCAAATTGTACATGAGTACGGTTTGGAACACTTTGTTGGCTAGTTTGTCCTGACGTGGTGTGTTCTGTCTCTTGTTGATTTCCAAAGGGGTTCTACGAAGTAGTTGCCTGATCTCTCTAAGGGAATACATGCAATCCCATGTATTTCAGTCGAGCTCTGTCCAAGGCACTAACCAACCAATATCTTCTTTGATTTTTGTCTAGGTATGTGACTCTAGTTTTGTCTTCTGGATCCTTCAGCTCATAAAATATCATAGGGCTTTCTTCTCTTCTTGGAGCCGGTAAGTCTGTTTGAAGTAATGCGTCTGATCCATGGATCATATAGACTTCCAACAGGTAGTCATCTTGAGGTATCAAGTCTCCTCTCAAGATTCGTGTTACTTGGGATCTACCTCTAGGGGTCATCACTAGTTCCTCAGGGTTTGTTCTTCCTGGGTTTTCTTGTTCCACTAACTCTCCCCTTTCATTGATCATCTTGGGAAATTTAGTCACTATGTATATGTGACCTATCTTGTCGATGTATGCCCCTCCTTCGTACTTAACAGCAGGTTTAGGCACAATCATGGCATCCATGGAAGTCACCATTCTAGCCACATATTGGTTTAAGCCATCCAGATAGATGGGGATCTCATGGGCATTAGTAGAAACATACTGCAAGGAGGTACGGTAGTCTCCTTCTATAGCGGTCATGAAGTTTCTACCTGGAGTTGGGCCATGCATGTCTTCTGAGGCAATTGGTATCTCCTCCTCGGAGTCACTAGAGGTGTTTGAATAGGCCAAGCGGTGACTGACTTGAGCGGCACTCCCAACAGAAGATATGATACTTCTTTGGCTACTTAGCACTCTTCCTGACCTCAAGTTCATTCACCCTCCTAAGGCTCTCTAGGTCTCTGGAACTCTTCTTGAGTGGCTCCTCAAATGCCTCAAGTTTGCCCTACAAATACTTCACAAGATCTGGGTGATACCACACTAGGCGATACTGCACCAGGCGATACTGCACCAGGTGATACTACACTGGGCGATACCAAACTGGCCACGATACAATACCAAAAACCTAGGCAATACGATACTTGTAGTAGCAGATGATACGATATAGCACTTGGCCACGATACGATACCGACTTCACTGATGATATGATACCACCCGGGTAGACGATACGATATCAATGTCCAAACGCGATACGATACCTTAGGGGTCCACGCGATACGATACTGAAACAGTCAAGCGATATGATACTTGAAGCAGTAGACAATATGATGCCACTTTTTGGACGATACGATACCAAAAAGGGCACGATACGATACTGGAGTTTGCCCCGATATGATACTTGAGTAATAGCCGATACGATACCAGTCTCTTCGCACGATACGATACCACTTGCAAAGGGACGATACGATACCAAATTGGTATCGCGTTACGACGCCTGAAAGTGGGACGATAACGATACTTGGGAACTGGACGATACGATACCAAATGCTACGACGATACGATACCACTATTGATGCATGATACAATACGATACTAGTATGGTATTGCAATACTAGGTGGGACTCGAGACGATACGATACCACAAGTGGATCGATACGATACGACTTTGGTAAAGTGAGATCGCGATACCAACCCCGTGATACGATACCACTAGTGGTATTGCGATACTAGGGCTGGTAACCGACGATACGATACTTCGGCGAGTATCATGATACAAGGGAATTTTTGGTATCACGATACCAAAAACTCAACCGATCGCGATACTCAAGCCAAAATACCTCCAAATGCAAAAATTTTTACACCCCCTTGCTCCTCTCTCACCCCTCTTCCCTCCTAGCCTACTGTCTCTTTCAAGAAAGCTCAAAAAACGAACAGTCCCTCCCCGCGATACCGAATGTGCAATTAATCACGTGTTGGTGCACTTTTAGTGTGTTTTTGCCAAGGAAATCTTGTGGAATCTTACCTTTGTGATGTCTTGATTGCAACTTGTGCTCAATACCTAGCTTTGGCAGCCTGTAGCACACGATACCACACTCGCGATACCGATCGCTGCTCGCACACGATACTAGAATGCAGGAAAATATCAAATGAGTTCAAATTTTTGGGTTTTTATACTTTTTGATGGTAGAAACTGAACTTCACTAGTTTTGGCACATTTTTTGGGCTTTTTTTGGTAACCTTGGCCTACCCCTACTTCACTTCTCTTCTCCTCTCCTCTCCTTCTAACCTAACCCTAACTCCTTCTTCTCTCCCTTCCTACTAACCCTAAACCTAGAAACTCATTACACACACCTCCGGGATGTGAAGTAACAAGTGCTGAAGTGATTGACCACTTGCCACGGAACGAGTTCACTTCTACAAGTACGATTTCATCACACTCGATCTATAACCATCACGAAGGCACCTTGGTTGAGTGTTCCCCGACGCAACAAAAACATGTGTACCCAAGTCAAGACGACTCAAGAACTTGTGCCAACGAGACTAAACCTCATTTGGAACACAAGTGCATATAGTGAGAAATTGACACACGCTTATATGTCAATCCGATCAAACGACCTAACCAAGTGTATGAGGACACGTGCACACATGATGGAGAATGAAGTGGTTCAGCTGATATGTGTGAGAAAAGACTAATTCACCTCTCTAACTCACTGAAAGACTGAAAGTGTCTGCCACGATGCCACCTACAGCAGTTTTCAATAAATCGAGGATTTCTCCCAGCTCGAAGCTCTGAATATAGTCAATAGCATACTCCTTTCAAAGCTCTCGACGAGACACATCTACTGGAAGTTTCACTCGATTCTGACAACTGTGCTTCAAGTTATGACCAAAATAGTGAATGGCAGGAAGCACCCACACTCACACCACAACACCTTCAAGCTCACACACACACTACAGTAGCTCAAAAACAGTGGGGAGGGGTAGACAACAGTCCTACACACACATTCCAAGCATTACACACACATAGAAGATCAAAGAGAAGATGGAAATCTGCAGGAAAGAGACAAATTCGAGATTCCAAAGCTCTCCTTGTTCACAATAGCAAAAAGTCCTTACAAAGAGTCACAAAGTGACTTATATACATGTGCCCTAAATTTGGTCCTTTCACACAAGAGACTGGCACTTTATTACTAAAAAGTGAATTTCCTACTAATTTACAAGGGATATTTTACAAGAAGATGGGATTATGCCACTAAAGGACTCCTTTAGTGCATTGACATGGCTTGAGGGAATTCTCTAAGACTTTGAAGAAGAAAAATCATGCCCATTAATTTGAAAATTTTGGGGCTCTTCTCTTGTGCTTCTTTGCTCTGCAACACTAAACAACTAGTTTCTTTGAAGACCTTGTAGTGACATAGCCTCATCTCATGAATTGGTTGCTCACCTTGACAAAGATAAATGACTATGGACAAGTAGGTGGTATGATGTTTTACTCCTAATTAATATGTAAATGTACAAGAGAACAATGAGCATTTGCACTGGAAATAGTTGTCCAAAAGAAGAAGATTTTGATGCTCCTTCATTTGTAACTCCCATAAGTATATGGGTGATGGTTTCTTGCAAGGAATATGTGAGTACAAATCAAAGTATACATGTGTTATATCTTCACATACAAGCTTTCACTCTTGTGCATATGATTAGAACAATTATGTCTTATGCAAGGCCATGTAATGTGGCCCTATATCTAGTGCATACTTGAAGTGCAATTGATCTTTTGGTGAAAGTGATAGGTTTATACATGAAGCACATGTGTATTGCATAAAGAGGTATCTAATTCTAGATAAATAAGCTATGTATACTTGAGATCCTATCTCAATGAATCATGAAGTGTTGGATGGCCAATATTACTTTTGAATATATAAAAGAAACAACATATATGTACATATTTACAATGGATGGCTCCTCCTTCCAAACATATGCATGAATTACAAGATCATGAGGTCTCAATCATGATAATTTGAAAAGTAATGCCTTTAATTACTATGCATGCTCCTTCATGGTGAGTGGTTCCCTAGGGTGAGTGACTGATGAACAAGTGGCCATGGCGAAAGGAAGATGAATGGGACATCTCTTGAGAACCCACATAGTGCATATTTTTTCCTCCTTGGTTTCAATTGAAATAGGCAGTCAATTTTGAATGATCCTAGGCTCTGCTTGTTGTGTTTGCTTCCTTTAGGATGACATATATGCCTCCAACCATGCACATCTCCATACATATGTGACAAATGGCATGTGAATCGTGTGGAAGTCTTGACTTAGTATGGTGAAATGGTGGTCTTATTTCATGATCTTGATGTGGACTTGGAATATGTCATTCCTTCATAGGTTTTTCCTTCTCTCAACCAATTACCCCTTGCTTTAACTGCACATCCTTTATGTAAGCTTGCTACTAACATGCTAGCTTGGGCTTTTTTTGAAGTCATCTATATCTAGAGCCCCGTAGACTTGTTGGTTTGATCAATAATAAAAGCCTTTCTTTGAATGCAATTTATGAAGACATATTTCAAAAGGGATCCATGATGATTGCCCTTTTCTTTTTGTGTGTATGCGTTAGTGTCGATTGTTCAAAATTGTTACAATAAAATTCCATTTTTGAAAGTGATTGTTAGTTATTTGATAAAGGAATTAAGTCTAGTGGTATCCTAGAAGTACAATTTACAATCCTTTTGATTAAGGGAAATGTGCACCACCATATATTTATTGCAAACAGAGTGCCAAATGCAAGGCCTTGAGTGCAACTTTTAGCTCCCATGTTTACAATAGGGAGCTTTAATTTGTTTTGGAGATCTTCAAGCACATCTCAATGATTCATCTAGATTCCATTGTTGTTGACCTGATGCTCTTCTTTTCTATGGTTTGAAAATCCTTTCCTTAGTTCATGAGATTTCGATGGTCTTGACGTGCCTATGTTCCTAGTGTTGATGTTGGATATGGCTTCTTGATGATCCCTCTGCCACAAGAGTTTTCATTATTCTGATTGTAACTAATTTCATGCTTTGTTTGGCAAGTACATTACTTTGAGTTTGTTGTCTTGCTTCGATCCATTCCTCTCTCCCTTATATTTTTAGAATTCTCTTTGGTATCCGTACTTGTACACACTTCCATTGAGATTCCATTAGGTTTCTTGGTACCCATACTTGTCATTGTTTGGTTGTTGAGACTCATTGGCATAATAATATTTTTGTTGTTCCATGTCCTCACTTCTTTCTTGGTTGGTTTAGTGTTGGTTTTGGGATGAACTAGAGTTTTTGATTTTGGAATCCATATTAGCTTTGTTCGAGGCATTGTTTTGATGATTGGAAAGATTCCTTGGATGATTGTCACTACTTCCTCTAGGATATCTCTCCTCTTGCACATTCTCTACCTCTCCTTGTAGACCTAAAGGGATATTGATGTTTTGAGGTGAATTTACCGAAGGATGTTACCATTAGTGTCCATTTGAAAGGCCAAATGGCCACCAGACACTTCATTGTATATGTTCTTTAATAAAACATATAGTGGTCTAGTCAGCCACAGGCTGTAAGTTTGACTGCATCTATAAAGCCTAAGAAGTCTATGTTCATGCTCCCCGTGTACTATGTTTTCTACTTATTCTGTAGCTCTGTGTAGAGTACTGTGTACGATGCTTGTAGCTCAGTTTTCTACACCGAAGGTATCATCGTGGAGCTCTTGAGAAGGAGAGCACATTGTGGTACATCACCATCAAAATACTTCACTACTATCAGAGCATTTTGACACGAAAGCTTTGTTCCTTTTGTGTGACCAAAGCGAGCACCCACCCGCCCAAGGCATCCTCCAAGACTTACGACTAAGGTGATGACCAAGGCATATACCTTGGCATACCTTGTCATCTGAGTCATTGAATTCATCGTTGGCGCCGTTGGCTGTGTTGAGGAATCACTCACGAATTTGACATACAAACAGATATAAAAGACAAAGAAAAGAAGCGGAATCTTCAGAAAATTAAAAGCCTCAGTTTTACAGCGTGCGGAATCAGTCCGTTAACTAGAATCAAGAAGTGTACGAGTAACAGAGCAATAAACCGCGGTGGGCGCAATAATGCGCGCATAACGTGAATTAAAGAATGAGAGCGGGAAGCACGAAGAAGAAAAGTGTATATATATACACCAAGGATTGAAGGACTAGGATGGTGTGTGAATGAGAAGAAGAGGATTATGAGAGATTGCGCATGAGTGAAGAGAGAGTGAGAAGTTCTCAGAAGACGCCATAGATCGCGTATGTACAGATGAATAACAGAAACTTGGAATGTCAGGTATTCATCTGAGAGGGATGGTAATAAGAAACTACTCAGTGTAAGAGAGTTTCTACAGCTTGAGCAAGAAGAGGCCAAGCCTGTTTGTACACATCTTCTCTAATAGAAAACACATGTTCATGTGGAAGATTGCGCGCTCTGTTCGCATGTGAAGAATCTGAAGTTTTTCGAGTTACGGTAGAAATTTGGTTAACCATTAACAGTTACAGTTCGTTACTAAACGTGTCCCTCGGTACTCTCTAAGTAAACGAATGTCTCAGTCAAAGATATCTCAGTAAACGCATTTTCGGTCAGTTATAGTTTTCTCAGAAAAAGCGAGTTTTCCGGTAGAACAACGAAGTATATCTCGCAGTAGAATTCGAAGCTTTGTATGAGAGATAGCTCATCTTGTAGCTAGACGTCTCTACTTTAAGCTGATCACAGTTTCCGGTGGAATGGATATGTACACACAGTATAAAGTCTAACCGGAAAGTGGCACTTCAGAAATGTGAAGTTTTCCTTAAGAAGTTCATTCAATAAAGGAAGTTTACGTATCACTTTCTTACTTCACATAACTCATTTGAAGTAATCACGAGCAGAATCAAAGTTCATTCCGGTGATATTCCAGTAAAATTTCGGTGACATCCAGTCACAATCCGATGAAGTTCCGATGGAATTCAAGTCGCAATTTAACAGAGTTAAGCGACATTAATCCTGCTAAGCTACTGTTGATTACAGAGGTGTTCTATATCACTCTAGCTTAGCTCTCTATTCGGCGGCGCGGCAATTTCCGCAGGCCTGACAAGGTTCAAGCCTTTGCCGTGACGACCTTCATCAGCGATATCGGAGCAAAAGATAATCGCCCATAAGTGGTATCAGAGCCGGTTAGTCCCACAAGCGGCATCAGAGCCAAAAGACTCTCAAAGGCAACGTAAAGCAAGCAAGAAGATCATGGCACATCATGTCCAAATTGACAAGCTTGACAGAGATAATTGTCCCGCGTGGGTAATGTGTATGGAAGCCTTACTTATGAGTAAGGACTTAATGATGTATGTGACCGGAGAAGAAAGGAAGCCGACCTTCGAAGATGATAGCCAACCGGAAAAGCAAGAGTTAGAAGCTTTGAAGCTGTGGCAGAAGAAAGATGCAACGGCAAGAGCCTACATTTACAACACTGTTTCAGATCATCTACTACCGCACATTAGAGGTCTGGAGAAAGCAGAGGACATATGGAGCGCATTGGAAGACCACTTCCAAAATACTACGAAAGCTAGAAAGGCTAGCTTATGGTCCGAGTTCACAACGTTCAAAAAGAAGCCAAGTCAAAGCATTAGTGACTACGTCACTAAAATGAAGGATCTAGCAGATAGTCTTGGATCCATAAAAGAAGATATCAAAAATCACAGATTGATAGCGCAAATACTAACAAGGTTAAGAGGAGATGAAAGGTGGAAACCTTTCGTACTCTCAACTGAACTTTCTTTAAATCACTTTGTACCAGATTTAAATCAGTTGCTTGGTTTGATGCTCACATATGAGCAAGATCTGAAAGGAGATGGAGATAAAGGACAAAGCTCTGCAATGTACATGAAGAACAAGAAGAAAGACAAAGGTAAGTCAAAAGATGAAGAAGAGTCGAGCGCTCAGGCTTATTATGCTAGAGGTAATGGCATCGGCAAAGCAAGAGGTTTTGGAAGAGGAAGAAGTAGTCAGAATACCAACAAGAAAGCTTGCTGGATTTGTGGACTAAGTAATCATCTGGCGCATGACTGTTGGCACAACCAACAGGGATCAAATCAAAATCAGAACAGTAATAGCAGAGGCAGAAGCGAAAGATATCAAGGTAACTTCCAAAAAGGTAGACAGAATCAAAGAGGAGGCTATGGTAGAGGTGGAACAAGAAGTTGGGGACATGGCCAATCCTACAACACCACCTACAACAACTACGCAAATGACACACAGAATGAAAATCATACATCATTGATGATGAACTCAATCAGCACATCTGATAACGAGGATCTAAAGGTATTTTACATTGACTCTGGATGTTCTAATCACTTGTCAGGAAACATGGAACTAATGTCAGAACTGGAAAAAGGATGTTCGAGTCATACTGTTCAAACAGGTGACAATACAAGACATAGCGTACATTCAATTGGAAAAGTGAAGTGTAAGAGTGGAGCAGATTTGCTAACCAATGTTTTGTATGTTCCGACAATACCAAAAAATCTGATTAGTGTGGGACAGATAGTTGAGAAAGGTTTTCAGGTCAGATTTACAAACAAATGAGTATTTGTAGAAGATCCCGAGAATGGATATAATCAGATCGTCTCTGGTCAGAAAGAAGGAAGACTCTTTAGTTTAAGAGTACAAGGGAACATTGGTCAAGCGTTGCTCACATATGATGAAAAGGTGATTACAGAACTTGATCTCTGGCACAAGAGATTAGGTCATTTCAATGAAAAAGGAATCAAAGCTATGATAGCAAATTAGTCTGTACTGGGATTACCGAACGTACAGAATCAATATATGATTCACAAATGCGAAGCTTGTCAGATGGGAAAAGCCCACAGGTTACCTTTCCAGAAGAAAGGATTCAAACATGATGGTGTGCTAGAACTCATACATACAGATGTATGGGGACCGACAAAGGAAGGATCTATTAGCGGATCAAGGTATTATGTCCTTTTCATTGATGATGCAACAAGATGGATAACTCTTTATGTTTTGAAAGAGAAATCAGAAGTGTTTGGAGCTTTTAGACATTTTCATGCATATGCTGAAAGACTCATAGGTCAAAAGCTTAAAAGACTGAGGTCTGATGGAGGTGGAGAATACTTCTCCCGAGAGTTCAATGATTATCTTTGGAATGCAAGTATCAAGAGAGAAATAACCTGCAGGTATACACCACAACAAAACGGTGTAGCAGAAAGAAGGAACCGAATTCTAGTCGAGTTTGCACGAGCTATGCTGAAAGAAAAGAATTGTCCAGATTATCTTTGGGCTGAAGCCGTAAATATAGCTACATACTTGGTAAACAGATTACCGTGTACAACATTAGAAGGAATGACCCCTTATGAAGCCTGGTGGGGAAAGAAGCCAACACTTGATCATTGTAAAGTGTTTGGATCAGTCGCTTATGCTTATATACTGTCTCAACTGAGACATAAGCTTTAACCGAAAGCAGAGAAATATGTGTTCGTTGGATATGATGAAAAGCAGATGGGTTACAGGTTATGGAGTCCTCTAACCAAACAATTTCCTGTTTCCAGAGATGTAACATTTGATGAACATAAAAGCTGGTATGCAGATCAGAGTCATACAGTTGAAGAATTCGAAGAAGAGATAAAAAGAAAAGAAAAAGGTAAATCAATCGTGCAGGTGAATAAAGATGAAGATTATACGCAGGCAAGTACGTCCAGGACCGGATCAGGTATGAGAAACGAAGATGAAGAAGTGTATTCAGATACACATGAAGAGTTTGAACCAAGAAGGTCAAACAGGAATAGAAGACAACCGGAAAGGTACTCGTATGATACATCTTATATAACTCAGAAAGATTATGCATATATGGTCAAAGATGATGATGAACCTCAGAGCTATGATGAAGCTAAAATCAAGAAGCAATGGAAGAAGAATTCAGCGCACTGGAAGAGAACAAGACTTGGGAACTTGTTCCTAAACCAAATGGTAAGAAAATAATCGGAAATAAATGGGTTTTCAAAGTTAAGAAACTTGTAGATGGAAGGATAGCCAGACATAAGGCGAGACTGGTTATCAAGGGCTATGCTCAGATGCATGGCATAGACTATGACGAGACGTTTAGTCCGGTGGCAAAGATGTCAACCATAAGGACAGTGATTGCTATAACAACATCGAAAGGATGGAAGCTAAGTCAACTAGATATAAAGAATGCATTCTTGAATGGATATATATCAGACGAAGTCTACATGGAACAACCAGAAGGTTTCGTAAATTCCATATACCGAGAACATGTGTGCAGACTAAGAAAAGCACTTTATGGACTGAAGCAAGCTCAAAGAGCGTGGAACTACAGACTTGTGAAGTATCTCAATGAACTTGGATACCAAAGTTCAAAGGCAGATGCAAGTCTACTCATCAAAAGAACAGAAGAAGGAATGATCTACATTTGTATCTATGTAGATGACATAATAATTACAGGTACCTCAGATGCAGGAATCACAGAGGTAAAGAAACTGCTCGAAAAGGAATTCAAAATCAGTGACCTGGGAAAGTTATCATACTTTCTAGGTATGGAAATCACATATACAGATCATGGTGTATATGTTACGCAAAAAGGGTATCTCCTAAACTTACTGAAGAAGTTTAATATGGAGAATTGCAGAGAAGCTTCAACACCGCTTGAAGTAAATCATAAACTCAGCAAATATGATGGTACAGAGTGCAAAGATATGAAGAAGTATCAGTCGTTAGTAGGAAGCTTAATTTATGCTACGCTAACACGACCGGATCTCAGCTATCCAGTGGGAGTTCTTTCACAGTTTATGCATTGTCCGACAGAGCAACATTGGGTTGCAGGACAAAGAGTTCTTAGATATATCAAAAGAACTATAAAGGAAGGATTATATTATCCTTTTACATCAGATATAAAGCTGAGAGCATTCAGTGACTCAGACTGGGCAGGAAGTCAAGATGACAGAAGATCGACACATGGGTATATGATATACCTAGGAGATAAGCTAGTAAGCTGGTGTTCAAAGAAACAGCATACAGTAGCTTTATCGTCAATAGAAGCCGAATACAAAGGATTGGTAGAAACCACAAAAGAAGTAATATGGATGCAGACCTTACTCAAAAGCATGGGGATTGATCAAGGTATACCAATTATACATGGAGACAATATGAGCTCACTGTATCTTGCAACAAACCCAGTATTCCATGCACGAACAAAGAACATAGAAATTCAGTATCATTTCTTGAGGGAAAAGGTAATGGAGAAGGAGATAGAAATAGTCTACACTCCTACGAAAGATCAGATAGTAGATATCTTGACAAAAAGCTTGGATGGAACAAAGACAAGCAGATTCAAAGAAATGGCAGGAATAAAAGAAAGAAAGATATATGAAAGACCGGAAGAGGTCAAATTAGTGATTGAGGGGGAGCTGTTGAGGAATCACTCACGAATTTGACATAGATACAGATATAAAAGAAAAAGAAAAGAAGCGAAATCTTCAGAAAATTAAAAGCCTCAGTTGTACAGCGTGCGGAATCAGTCCGTTAACTAGAATCAAGAATTGTACGAGTAACAGAGCAATAAACCGCAGTGGGCGCAATAATGTGCGCATAATGTGAATTAAAGAATGAGAGTGGGAAGAGCGCAGAAGAAAAGTGTATATATATACACCAAGGATTGAAGGACTAGGATGGTGTGTGAATGAGAAGAAGAGGATTATGAGAGATCGCGCATGAGTGAAGAGAGAGTGAGAAGTTCTCAGAAGACGCCATAGATCGCGTATGTACAGATGAATAACAGAAACCTGGAATGTCAGGTATTCATCTGAGAGGGATGGTAATAAGAAACTACTCAGTGTAAGAGAGTTTCTACAGCTTGAGCAAGAAGAGGCCAAGCTTGTTTGTACACATCTTCTCTAATAGAAAACACATGTTCATGTGGAAGTTTGCGCGCTCTGTTCGCATGTGAAGAATCTGAAGTTTTTCGAGTTACGGTAGAAAGTTTGTTAACCATTAACAGTTACAGTTGGTTACTAAATGTGTCCCTCGGTACTCTCTAAGTAAACGAATGTCTCGGTCAAAGATATCTCAGTAAACACATTTTCGGTCAGTTATAGTTTTCTCAGAAAAAGCGATTTTTCAGGTAGAACAACGAAGTATATCTCGCAGTAGAATTCGAAGCTTTGTATGAGAGATAGCTCATCTTGAAGCTAGACGTCTCTACTTTAAGCTGATCACAGTTTCCGGTGGAATGGATATGTACACATAGTATAAAGTCTAACCGGAAAGTGGCACTTCAGAACTGTGAAGTTTTCCTTAAGAAGTTCATTCAATAAAGGAAGTTTACGTATCACTTTCTTACTTCACATAACTCATTTGAAGTAATCACGAGCAGAATCAAAGTTCATTCCGGTGATATTTTGGTAAAATTTCGGTGACGTCCAGTGACAGTCCGGTGAAGTTTCGGTGGAATTCAAGTCGTAGTTTAACACAGTTAAGCGACAGTAATCCTGCTAAGCTACTGTTGATTATAGAGGTGTTCTATATCACTCTAGCTTAGCTCTCTATTCGGTGGCACGGCAATTTCCGCAGGCCTGACAAGGTTCAAGCCTTTGCCGTGATGACCTTTATCAGCGATATCAGAGCGAAAGATAATCGCCCATAGGCTGCACACGAGGGAGGACCTCAACAATCAAGGAAGATAGAGGTTCCCCATACTTCCCAAGAGGTCACCCATCCTATATTCCCCTCGGAACTCGCTTAACCTATTGGGGTTAGACGTCTGTGGAAGCATGTGAACAACACAAGGAAGAAGAAGAAGCTTGAAGCACAACACACAATACTGAATATATTACCACTAGAATGTACAAAGATAAGTAACCCATTAGGGCTATAGGCGTATATACAAGCTAGGGGAAAAAACCTCCTAAAGAGGGAAAAAAATGCCTCGGCGGTCCTAGTGTGTTCACATGCATCACTACCTAAATATATCAACAAATCCCCCCTAGGAGTGATGCGATGAAGAAGGGGATGACACTCATGTATAAGGAAGTGCCAAGCTATGTGAAAATCACTCCACAAAAGGAAGTAAGCCCAAAGCTTTGCGGAAAGCTTCAAACTTCTCCCAAGGCAGAGCCTTTGTGAAAAGGTCTACAATGTTCTCCTGCCTGGGCACATATGTCAAGCTGATCTCTTCAGCAAAGAACCTCTCCCTGACATAATGATAATGCACCTCAATGTGCTTAGTGCGAGCATGGAACACAGGGATCCTCACAAGCGAGCATGGAACACAAGGTTCCTCGCAACTGCCAATGTGATCTGATTGTCAATGAAGATGGTGGTGGTAGAAGACTAACCAACACCCAAATCAGCCATAAGGCATCTAAGCCACACACACTCAACAGTCACTGTGAAAGCTTCCCTATACTCAGCCTCACAACTAGAAGTGGCCATAGTAGGCTGCTTCTTGCTCAACCAAGATATGCAAAATGAGGCATGAAAATCAGCCCTGAAATCAGCAATATGCTTCTCAATAGGACCAGTGAGCAGCATGTCGTCAACATAGACAACAATGATCAGAAGCACATCATTAGCACGCTTAACATATAAGGTGCTTTCAGTTGAACTGTTCTCAAAACCATGTGCAACCAGATAGGCATGTATCTTCTCATACCAAGCACGCGGTGCTTGCTTTAAACCATCTAATGCCTTCTTTAACCTGCACACCTAGTTTTCATGCCCTTTCTGCACAAAGCCATGGGGCTGAAAAACATACACTTCTTCATGCAAGTCACCATTCATAAATGCTATTTTAATGTCCAACTGATGTACATTCCAACCATGATGGGCTGCAAGTGCACAAATGCTCCGAACAGTAGTCATACGGCATGTAGGTGCAAAGGTCTCATCAAAATCAATGCCTCTTTCCTACGCATAACCCTTTGCAACAAGCCTAGCCTTATACCTGTCAACTGTACCATCAGGTTTACGCTTCAGCTTGTATACCCACTTAGTGCCAATGGCCTTCTTGCCAGGAGGCAAGTCACATAAAGACCATGTACCATTCTTCATTATAGCATCATATTCAGATTGCATAGCAGCCATCCAATTTTTTGAATTCTATGCTTCATTAAAAGAAACACGCTCATTTTCATCATAGAGACTAGACGCAGCCATAGCATAGCAATCTGATGCAAAGGAGACACTATGAGAGCCTGAACGAGTACGATATGACAAAGGTGCATCTAATTTGCTGTCACGCAAAGTCTGCACCAGCCATTTTGGCATAGTTTTTGCCTGCTCAATATCAGTTCTCTCATCAACAAGTGCATCATGTAAATCTGCATCAGAAATGGAATGATCTACATCATCATATGAAACTTGCAAAGGCTGAGAAGTTTCCTCATTAGGACCAACACTAGACTGTCCACTTGTAAAAAGAGGCATCAAAGTATCATACATGTCTTTGGAGCTAACATATGTTTCCTTAGTACATGAAAGCAATGATTGAATAGAATCTTCCACAAAGACAACATCACCGCTAACCAGAATGCGTTTAGACTGTGGGTGATACAGACGATAGCGTTTACTTTCAGAACTGTACCCAACAAAAATACATTTTACTGCCTTATCATCCAATTTTCTGCGATGTTGTTCAGGCACTAGTGCATATGCCAAACAACCAAAAACATGCCAATGAGCAACAGATGGCTTGTGGTCATGCCAAGCCTCATATGGAGTGATAGACTACAGCGCTTTAGTGGGACACCTGTTCAGTACATATGTTGCACACATGACAACCTCAAGCCAAAAACTATGTGATAAAGCCTGACTTTTGACCATGCACCTCGCCATCTCCATGAGTGACCTTCTTTCGTTCAGCAACTCCATTCTGTTGAGGTGTATAAGGCACTGTACACTGGTGTTTTATCCCACCTTCAGCCAAAAAATGCATTAAAATCAGAAGACATATATTCCCCCCCTCGATCAGAATGGAGGGTGCCCATTTTACATGCTGATAGATTCTCAACCAAAACCAAAAACTGTTTAAAGCACATGAACACTTTGGACTTTCCTTTGAGTGGATATACCCATGCATGCCTGGAAAAATCATCAATGAAAGTCACGAAGTAAAGGTAATTTCCAAAAGAGGGTGTCTGCATAGGACCACAGACATCACTATGTACAAGCTGCAATTTTTGTGTAGCCCAAACTGAACCATCTTTTGGAAAGGAGGAACGCTGCATTTTGCCCAAAATACAGCCTTCACAAACATGTTTTCCAGGTGCCTCAAGTTTGGGAAAAGAGGACACCATTTCAGACTTCTGCAGGCGTAGCAAACTAGCAAAATTCAGATGACCAAAGCGTGCATGCCAAAGCTTTGCATCTGACATAGCTTGAGAATCATTTACAGCATATGCCAAATCATTTTCAGATCTTTCATAGTCTATGAGCTTATACAGCCTACGGCATAAAATGCCAGAAGCAATAATAACATCGCCATTTGACACATCGTGAACTGTACATCTGTCATCAACAAATTTCACAACCAAGCCAATCTTGGCTAATGCAGAAACTGATAACAGATTCTTCTTGATCCCTGGCACAAATAAAGCATCTGACAAAGTGAAAGAACTACCATCAGCAGTAGTCAAAATGATCTTACCAACTCCCATAACATGATAAGAGGAGTTGTTGGCGCATGTAACAGTATTCCTTGTAGGGGTAGGCTCGAGTGAAGAGAAGAAACTGCGCTGCGAGGTAATATGTTTGGTCGCCCCACTGTCAAAGTACCAAACATCTGAGTCTACTGCAGACATGCACTGCTCATGAGAAGATGGGTCAAAACTACAAATAGTAGTGAACCCCCATTCTTCTTCCTGCACAAGATTAGCAGACTCCGTTTTTGGTGTAGAGGCTTCTACAACAACCATTCCAGCCTCTTTCTTCTTTGCCTCTTTTACAGCCAGTTTTGGACAGTTCTTTATGATATGATCATTCCCTTTACAGTACTTACAAAACAAAATCTGCTTTTTTGATTTTTTCTCATCTTTGTCTTGGTTCTTCGAATGTGCAGCATTTGCAGATTTCTGCTTACTAGTAGAAGAACTCCATTTTCCTTTGCCCTTCTGACTAGCCAAGAAAGCTTGATCTGCAACACGCACAATGCACCTGTTATGCCTGGACTGATCTTCCTGCAACATAACAGAGACTAACTCCTCAAGTGACAAGGCATTTGGATTGCCTTTCAACATCAACCGAAGAGTAGAAGCAAAACTCTGATATGAATCAAGAAGACCATTCAGAATGGTCTACACAAGTGAGCTATTTGGTATAACCTCATCAGCAGAAATCAACTATTCCTTCAAGTCTTTGATCTTTGTTAGGAAACTGTCCATAGAATCACCTTCATTCATGTGCTCACTCTCCAACTGTTTTCGGAGGTAAGCAACACGAGCCTCATTCCTAGCTTGGTACAATGTGGTAAGTGTATCCCAAACATCCTTAGCTATTCTGCAAGAGCGAATATGAGGAATAATGGCATGTTTGACAGACAAAGCTATCAATGCATGTGCCTGGGCATCTCTGCCATCCCAACGAATCTGCTCTGCAGTAGGTGCAGTAGAAATAGCAGCACGAACAGGAATCTGACAATATCATCTTCGACACCGTCTTCATCAGCTCCAGCACCTGTATTCGCAGTACCTGTTGTTACAGGTGTAACATGACGTCTTTCAACCCCCTGCACAATGTTCCATAATCCTTTTGCAACCAATACATGTCGCATCATATAAGCCCATAATGGGTAGTTGGTACCATCCAACTTATCCTCAACAGCCAACATACAGAATACATCACTGCTTTTAGCCATGGCCAGTGTCTAAAATACCTTGATGCAGAAAATTGATTGTATCTCAAAAAGTTGAACGAAACTGCCTAGACGAGTTCTGCTAAACCTGTAGCAAACTTCGAGACGCTTATACTGGCGAACAGAAACAGGTATATACCTTTGGCACAAAAAGACAAAATAGCCTGCACAAGCACTACGATAGTGTGTTCGGAGGCCGAAACGAGCTCAAATCGCGATTTCGGCACGATAGAGAGAAGCTGTTTTGATCTTGGAAACACCCTGAGTGTGCTCACCAAAATTCATATGATTCTGAAACTGCAAACGAAGGAGTGTCGACGGCGCCCTAGATGAAGCGATGACCTACTCTGATACCAATTGTTGGAGTTAGACGTCTGCGAAAGCACGCGAACAGCACAAGGAAGAAGAAGAAGCTTGAAGAATAACACACAATACTATATGTATTACTAGAGAATGTACAAAGATAAGTAGCCCATTAGGGCAATAGGCGTATATACAAGCTGGGGGAAAAAAACCTCATAAAGAGGGAAAAAAGTGCCCCAGCGGTCCTAGTGTGTTCACACACATCACTACCTAAATATATCAACAAAATGCATATGCCATAGAACCAAAAACATGGAGATGAGCTACAGATTTGTGACCATGCCAAGCCTCATATCGAGTGATAGATTGCAATGCTTTAGTGGGACACTTGTTAACTACATATGCTGCACACATAACAGCCTCAAGCCAGAAACTATGTGGTAAAGCCTAACTCTTGACCATACTCCTCGCCATCTCCATGAGTGACCTATTGTTCCATTCAACAACTCCATTTTGTTGAGGTGTATATGGCAGTGTACATTGGTGTTTTATCCCACGTTCAACCAAAAATGCATTAAAATTAGAAGACATATATTCCCCCCGATGATCAGAATGGAGGGTGCCCATTTTACATGCTGACATATTTTCAGCCAAAGTCAGAAACTGTTTGAAGCAAATGAACACTTAGGACTTTGCTTTCAATGGATATACCCATGCATGCCTTGAAAAATCATCAATGAAAGTCACGAACTAAAGATAATTTCCAAAAGAGGGAGTCTGCATAGGACCAAAGACATCATTATGAACAAGCTGCAATTTTCCATGTAGCTCGAACTAAACCATCTTTTGGAAATGATGAACGCTGCATTTTGCCCAAAATATAGCCTTTACATACATGTTTACCGGGTGCCTCAAGTTTTGGCAAAGAGGATACCATTTGAGATTTTTGTAGGCATAACAAACTAGTAAAATTCAAATGACCAAAGCATTCATGGTAAATTTTTACATCTGACATAGCCTGAGAATCATGTACTCCATATGCTAAATCATTCACAGTTTTTTCATAATCTATGAGCTTATATAGCCAACGAGATAAAATGCCAGAAGCAATCAAGCTGAAACTGATAATAGATTCTTCTTGATCCTTGGCACAAATAAAGCATCTAACAAAGTGAAAGAACTACCATCAGTAGTAGTCAAAATGATCTTACCAACTCCCATCACAGGATAAGAGGAGTTTTTGGCACATGTGATAGTATTCCCTGTAGGGGCAGACTCCAATGAAGAGAAGAAACTATGCTGCGAGGTAATATGTTTGGTCACCCCAATATCAAAGTACCAAAGATCTGAGTCTACTACAGACATGCATTTGCGCATGAGAAGATGGGTCAAAACTGGAAACAGTAGTAAACACCATTCTTCATCCCGCACAAGATTAGCAGATTTTGTTTTTGGTGTGGAGACCTCTGCAACAACCATTCTGACCTCTTTCTTCTTTGCCTCTTTAGTAGCCAGTTTTGGAAAGTTCTTAATAACATGATCATTTGCTTTACAATATTTGCAAAACAATTTTTGCTTTTCTCATTTCTTCTCATCTTTGTCTTCCTTCTTCGATTGTGTAGAATTAGCAAATTTTTGCTTACTAGTTGAAGAGCTCCATTTTCCTTTGCCCTTCTGACTAGCTAGGAAAGCTTGATCCCCAATACACATAATAAACATGTTCTGCCTAGACTGATCTTCCTATGACAAAATAGAAACTAACTCTTCAAATGGTAAGGCATTTGGATTGCCTTTCATCATCAAACGAAGAGTAGAAGCAAAACTCTGATATGAGTCAAGAAGACCATTCATAAGAGTTGGCACAAGTGAACTATCAGGAAGGACTTCATCAACAGAAACCAATTGTTCCTTCAAATCCTTGATCTTTGTCAAAAAAACTGTCAATAGAATCACCTTCATTCATGTGATCACTCTCCAACTCTTTTTGGAGGTAAGCAAAACGAGGCTCATTCCTAGCCTGGTACAATGTGGTAAGTGTATCCCAAGCATCCTTAGCTGTTCTACAAGAGCAAATGTGAGGAATAATAGCAAGTTTGATAAACAAAGCTATCAATGCATGTGCCTGGGCATCTCTACCATCCCAACAAATTTGCTTTGCAATAGGTGCAATAGAAACCACAACACAAATATGAATCTGTAGAACATCATGATCTTTGACACCTTCTACATTAGCATCCGTACCTACAATTGTAACAGTTGCAGGTGTGATAGGATGTTTTTCAACACCCTGCACAATGTTTCACAGTCCTTTTGCAACCAATACATGTTGCATCATATAAGCTCATAACGGGTAGTTGGTACCACCCAACTTATCCTCAAGAGCCAACATACGGAATACATCATTGCTTCCAGCCATGGTCGGTGACTAAAATACCTTGATGCAGAAAATTGACTGTACCTCAAAAAGTTGAACATAACTCATCAAACGAATTCTGTTAAACCTATAGCAGACTTTGAGATGCTTATATTGGGGAATCAAAATTGGAATATACCTTTGACACAAAAAGAGGAAATAGCCTACACAATCACTACGATAGTGCGATCGGAGGCCAAAACAAGCCCAGATCGCGATTTCGACACCACAAAACGAAGCTGTTTTCTGAGACTGCAACCAGAGAGGTGTCAATGATGCCCAAGATGAAGCAACAATCGGCTCTGATACCAATTGTTGGAGTTAGACATCTGCGGAAGCACATGAACAACACAAGGAAGAAGAAGAAGCTTGGAGCACCACACACAATATTGAATGTATTACCACGAGAATGTACAAAGATAAGTAACCTGTTAGCGCTATAGGCGTATATACAAGCCGGGGGAAATAACCTCATGAAGAGAGAAAAAAGTGCCCCGATGGTCCTAGTGTGTTCACACACATCACTAACTACATATATCAACATAACCATGGCAATCTCTTTCCACTAAGCTACACTCTTGTGGTGTCTGAAGAAGGGGAAAGACTAAGGTTAACATTACCTTGAACATGTTTTGGTCCCTCAAAGCTTCATTCTTTGCTTTCAAAGCCTGTTTTCTGAAGCATTCTTGGAGCCATCTTAGAGTACTTTTGTGCATAAGTCTCTTCACATAGGTTCAAGAACATCAAGAAAAGTTTTTTTTGTACATCTCTGAAATTAAGTATTCACCTTTGGGGACCATGTTTTCAGCCACACTCCCAAAACTACAGGTTTCTCGAAAAGTTTTCAATTGTGGTGGGAGCAGCCATTGCAAATTTATGCAAGTTTTTTGAACCTGAACAACAGAGTTGATAGACACTTGCAGGTGTTGTTGGCTAGTTTTTGGGCTCTACATTCAATTTTTCAGTGTCATTTTACTACATATATTGAGCACATACACACTATGTATGATTTTGTGGATACAACTTATGTACGTCCATGTGGTCATTGATATAGCTATTATGCTTTTGCATAAATCCTTTTTCGTTTGATAAAGAGGGACGTGGTGAGGTTTTCTTAACTAGGGACACACCCAAATGTTAGGGTCTCTTTGGTGATGCAGGTGGAAAACTTACCTGGCCTCGCCATCGAAGATGTATGATAGTTGTTCATAGGTTCTCGATAAGCCTAGTTGGCTTCTTTTGGGTAACAGATTATATGTAGTGGAGTCACTGATTCACTATGTAGGTAAACATGTCAGTACTTGCAGGTTTATGAGGTTTGAACACTATTCATATGGTCATTTTATAGAGGATACTCTGGCAAATTTTTTTCTAGATTTTTTTCTAGTTTTGTCAACTATATAGTGGTCGATTTACTCCTTGATTCACTTATTGGTGTGAGCACATTAATTCTCACATAATCCTTTTGGTTGGCCATTACTGTCCATTAATTCATTTTTCTGGAAGGACTCTTCTAGTTTTTTCCTAGAATCTGACACTTGGTCACTCTTCTTTGAGCCTTAGTGGTATTTTTGAGCTCCTCTAGCTCCATTATCATTCTATTTAGTTCTCTATCATCATGGCACCAAAGGTCTTAGGCACATTTGGTGGATTAGGGTCTAGTGCGAGTGTTCCGAGGAGGAGCTATAACTTGCAAGGCAAAGAACATTTTGAGATTCGAAAATTTGATGGCTCAAACTTTGCTCTATGGATGAATCAGATTAAAGATGTGCTAATTTAGAGGAGGCAATGAAAGGCAGTAAATGGAATCTCAAAGAAGCCTGTTGACATGGACGAAGATGATTGGGATGAGTTAGATGGAATGGCGAGGTATACCATTTGATTAAACCTGGCAAATAATGTTTACTTTATAGCATTAGACTATGAAAGTGCAGAGGAACTTTGGAAGAAGTTATGCAATACATATGAATTATTGTGCCAACTGAGGCTCTTATGGCTGATTCTCTTTCCCACATGTGGCTGCTATATTCTGGTGCTTCTTTCCATGTGACACCACAGAGAGAATGGTTCTCTAGTTATGCAGCAAAGTCTCTTGGTACTATGAGACTTGGTGACCCTTACCAGTGTGCCATTGTGGGGATTGGAGATGTGGTTGCATAGTTCGTTGATGGTTCAAAATTTACTATACATAATGTACGCCATGTACCTCAGTTATGATGTTGTAGCTGAAAGGACGAATAGAAGTATTCAGGATAGAGTAGTCTCTATGCTTCATCATGCAAATCTTTCACAAGGCTTTTCGGCAGAAGCAGTATTGACTACAATTCATGTGATTAACCTTTCACCTACTACTGCCAAAGGTCTGAAAGTGGCATAAGAGTTATGGAAAGGGATGCCACCATATTATGATCATCTTTGATTTTTTGGGTGTGAAGCATATGTTCATATAGCCAAGAATCTTAGACAAAATTTGGACCATAAGTCAAAGAAATGCATTTTTCTTGGATATGGTCGAGAAGGAAAATTTGGATATTGCTTATGGGATCTTGAAACACAGTCAATGATCATAAGTAGTGATGTCATTTTCAATGAGTCTAAGATGCATAAACAACCCATTAAGGAGGTTGAAGTGATAAAAGTGTTGTTTAGGATACTAGTCCTCCAGTTAGCATGCATAAACATTCTACACATAGGGACGTTCAAGAGAATGTTTGATCAAATCAGTTTGCAAATAGTCCTAATCAACAACCATTGAGATGCTTTGCACTTGTCTCACATCCACTTGATAGATATGTTCCAGGTTTAGATTTTTTTATGTTAACAGATGCCGGTGAGCCTTCTTGCTACAAAGAGGCTATGCAGACAGAGGATCATGTCAAGTGGGTGTGCCATGAAGAGTGAGTTGGATTCTATTCACAAGAAAGGTACTTGGGATTTAGTACCTTTGCCAAAGGGCAGGAAAGCCTTACCATGTAAATGGGTATATAAACTAAAATTCACATTAGATAGTGCTTCTCCAAAGTATAAAGCACGACTTGTTGCGAAGGGTTTTAAGCAACAACATGGTGTTGAATTTGAGGAAATCTTCTCTCTAGTGGTCAAGATAACTACCTTGCACATGTTGCTTGGATTCGTTGCAATGGAGGACTTAGAGCTAGTCCAAATGGATGTGAGAATCTTACAGACGAGATCTATATGGAACAACCAGAGGGTTATGTAGTTCCTGGCAAGGAAAGTCTAGTTTGTAAGCTCAAGAAGAGCTTGTATGGACTTAAATAGTGCCCTAGACAATCGTACCAAAAGTTTGATGCTTTTATGAAGTCTCAAGGCTATTCTCGAAGCAATGAGGATTATTCTTTCTACATAAAGAGATGCTTAGATGCCAGCTTGATATGCGGGATACTTTGTGTCGATGATATGTTGATTGCTAGGAAGTCCTCTTATGACTTGTCAATTCTCAAAAAGGAAGCCAAGTCAAACATTTGATATGAAGGATTTGGGGGATGCCAAACATATTCTTGGCATGCACATTACTCATGATAGGAGTAAAAGATGCATATACTTGTCTCAAAGTGAGTACCTATCCAAAGTACTTCATAGGTTCAATATGCAGGGTGGAAAGGCATTGAGTACACCTTTACCCACATATGTGAAATTGAGCAAGGATGATTGCCCCAAATCAGATGAGGAAAATGAATTCACGACCAAAATTCCCTATTAGTCTACTGTTGGTAGTCTCATGTATGCTATGGTAGCTATGAGACCAAACATTGCATTTGCAGTGGGAGTTGTAAGCAGATATATGTCTAATCTTGGCAAGAAACATTGGGAAGTGGTCAAGATGATTTTGAGATATCTGAGTGGCATTGGTTCTACCACAGGATAGCTTTCGAGACTATTGTCACTTGATGGGGGCTACTTGATTCATGCTCTTACACAGTCACTTGTATGCTATGTAACATGCCCATCAAGTGGGAGGTATAGTTTGTATACTTACACTCAGGTATTCTTTATCATTCTTTATTTTTCCCCCATAGTTACTTTGGCCATATTGGCCTTTAGTGAGAGATTGTTATCGTTAGTGTCCATGTGAAAGGCCAAATGACCATCATACACTTCATTGTATATGTTCTTTAATAAAACATATAGTGGTCCGGTTAGCCACAGACTGCAAGTTTGACAGCATTTGTAAAGCCTAAGATTCATGCTCCTTGTGTACTATGTTTTTTGCATATCCTGTAGCTCTGTGCAGAGTACCATGTACAGTGCTTGAAGCTCAATTTCCTACATCGAGGGTATCGTCATGGAGCTCTCAAGAAGGAGAGCATATTGTGGTGCATCACCATCAAATAACTTCAAAGGAGATTGATTGCTAGTAGTAGAGCATGTAGTCAAATAAAGTTCATGTAGGCAAGTACATGCAACAATAGAAGAGGCTCTAGGATAGGAGTCATCGTTTCTAGGTTGTCTCACTGGATGCTCATGCATTGAAAGTATTAGGGCATCATCATTATGCTCGGTTAGGTTTCTTTCCTCTAGAAGACTATGTACCTCATTTCCTTCTATCCTAACAAATATAAATCCTTGTGCAATATTAAGGGAAACCTTGTTTTCATAAATTCAACCCTATCCTAAAATAAGTTCTTCCATAAGGTCCTCATCCTCACAAGCTAATAGGGTATGTCATATGGACACATTACCTAGGTGAAGCAACATAGTCACTTACCCAGTAGATTTGATGTGGTTGCCTCCTATTTGTATCATATATGCCTCTACTCGTGTGATCTCCAAATATAATTTATGTAATAAGGAGGCTGTGGTATTGCTTAAGGCCACACCCAAATCTACTAGAGAATCTATCATTAAGCATTCTTCCTCATTGAATCACAACTTAATGTATGGTATTTTGCCCACTAAACTCCTTTTTGATACCATAGTGGTATGATAGGTTTCTATGTGTATGGACTATTCATAGCTCCCTGGTCCTTCATCATGTTCTTGTATCCACTCTTTATGTTTTCATATCTTGTCTAGTGCTTTTTTCATACCTTCTTCATGCATACACTCTTCCTCTTGTTTAGGATTCACTGCTCCAAAGAGTCTCACTAACATACGTTCCACAAGGGGCTCAAGTATACCTTTTAACTGTATGGCCACTTATGTACGTTGTGTAGGGTGTTGAAACATGTCATTTGATGCCTACAAATAAGGGTTATGCTCGAGAAAGAGGCATTGATTTTGATGAGACCTTTGCTCCTACTTGCTGAATGACTACTATTTGTAGCATATGTGCACTTGTAGCTCATCATGGTCGGAATGTACATCATTTGGACATTCAAACTCAATTTCTGAATGGTGATTTGCATGAAGGACTGTATGTTTTTTTTAGCCCCGTGGCTTTGTGCAGAAAGGGCATGAAAACAAAGTGTGGAGATTGAAAAAGGCATTATATGGTTTGAAACAAGCACCATGTGCTTGGTATGAGAACATACATGCCTATCTGATGGCACTTAGTTTTGAGAACAGTCTAACCGTGAGCACCTTACATGTTAAGCATGCAAACGATGTGCTTTTGATCATTGTCATCTATGTTGATGACATGTTGCTCACTAGTCCTCATGAGAAGCAGATTGCTGATTTTAAGGCTAATTTGCATGCCTTATATTAGATGTCAAACTTGGAGCATTTGCATCATTATTTGGCCATTCAATTTATGAAAGTTGATGGTAGAATAGGTTTGTGTCAAACCAACTATATTGACACATTATTGCAATGTTTTGGCCTTGAAGATTGCAATCCTATAGAGATAAGTTTATGATTGAGTCTTCATGATGATGGAGATGCATTTGATGCTGTTCTCTATCAACACGCTCTTGGATGCTTGCTTTTATTCATTTCTCAGCCAAATATTCAGTTTGTTGTCTCACAGATGAGCAAGTTTATGCATTGCCCATGTGTCAAGCATTGTCATGCAGTTAAGCGTATCTTTTGCAGCTTGAGTGGTACTAGGCTACTTGGATTGTTTTATCCCAAGGGGGGATCACTACCACCAAATTTACATGCTTTTTTGACTATGATTGGATTGGTTGCTATGACACTTATATGTCCACTAGTGGCTTTTGCTTCATGCTTGCTAGCTCATGTATATCTTGGTTGAGCAAGAAACAACCTACTATGGCCACTTCCAATTGTGAGGCTGAGAATAGGGAAACTTTCATAGTGATTTTTGAGTGTGTGTGGCTCAGATGCCTTATCACTGATTTGGGTGTTGGTCAGTCTTTTGTCACCACAATCTTCACTGATAGTCGGAGCACATTGGCAATTGCGAGGGACCTTGTGTTTCATGCTTGCACTAAGCACATTGAGGTGCACTATCATTATGTCAGGGAGAGGTTCTCTGTTGGAGAGATTAGTTTGGCATACATGCCCACACACTAGAACATTGTAGACCTTTTCACAAAGGCTCTGCTTAGGGAGAAGTTTGAAGCTTTCCAAAAAGCTTTGGGCTTACTTCCTTTTGTGGATTGATTCCACAAAGCTTGGGACTTCCTTAAACATGAGTGCGAGCTCCTTGTCCACCACATCACTCCCAGGGGGGATTTGTTGATATACTTAAGTAGTGATGTGTGTGAACACACTAGGACCACCGGGGCACTTTTTTCCCTCTTTAGGAGGTTTTTCCCCCTTGGCTTGTATATACACCTATTACCCTAGTGGGCTACTTATCTTTGTACATTCTCTTGGTATTACATTCAATAATATGTGTTGTGCTCCTAGATTTTATTGATATATTTAGGTAGTGATGTGTGTGAACACACTAGGACCGCGGGGGTACTTTTTTCCCTCTTTAGGAGGTTTTTTTCCCCCAGCTTGTATATACGCCTATTGCCCTAATGGGCTACTTATCTTTGTACATTCTCTAGTAATACATTCAGTATTGTGTGTTGTGTTCCAAGCTTCTTCTTCTTCCTTGTGTTGTTCGCGTGCTTTCGCACATGTCTAGCTCCAACAATTGGTATCAGAGCAGGTCGTCGCTTCATCTAGGGCGCCGTCGACACTCCTTCGGTTATAGTCTCAGAATCGCACGAATTTTGGTGAGCATACTCAACGTGTTTCTGAGATGAAAATTGCTTCGCTCTGTGGTGCCGAAATTGCGATCTGAGCTCGTTTCGGCCTCTGAACGCACTATCGCAGCACTTGTGTAGGCAATTTCTTTATTTTGTGCCAAAGGTATATACTAGTTTTTGTTCGCCAGTATAGGCATCTCGAAGTCTGCTACAAGTCTAGTAGAATTTGTCTGGGCAGTTCTGTTCAACTTTTTGAGATACAATCAATTTTCTGCATCAAGGTATTTTAGTCACCAACCATGGCTGAAAGCAATGATGTATTCCGTATGTTTGCTTTTGAGGATAAGTTGGATGGTACCAACTATCCGTTATGGGCTTGTATGATGCGACATGTGTTGGTTGCAAAAGGACTATGGAACATTGTGCAAGGTGTCAAAAAACGTCCTATCACACCTGCAACTATTACAACTGCAGGTACTGAAGCTGATGCAGAAGGTGTGGAAGATGATGATATTCTGCATATTCTTGTTTGTGCTGCGGTTTCTGCTGCACCTACTGCAGAGCAGATTCGCTAGGATGGCAGAGATGCCCAGGCATATGCATTGATAGCTTTGTCTATCAAACGTGTCATTATTCCTCACATTCGCTCTTGCAGCATCTAAGGATGCTTGGGATACACTTACCACATTGTACCAAGCTAGGAATGAGGATCATGTTGCTTACCTCCAAAAATAGTTGGAGAGTGAGCACATGAATGAAGGTGATTCTATGGACAGTTTCCTAACGAAGATCAAAGACTTGAAGGAACAGTTCATTTCTGCTTATGAGGTTATACCAGATAGCTCACTTGTGCAGACCGTTCTGAATGGTCTTCCTGATTCATATCAGAGTTTTGCTTCTACTCTTCGATTGATGATGAAAGGAAATCCAAATGCCTTATCATTTGAGGAGTTAGTCTCTGTTCTATTGCAGGAAAATCAGTCGAGACAAAACAAGTCCATTATGCGAGTTGCAGATCAAGCTTTCCTGGCTAGTCAGAAGGGCAAAGGAAAATGGAGCTCTTCAACTAGTAAGCAGAAATTTGCTAATTCTGCATATTCGAAGAAGGAAGATAAAGATGAGAAGAAATCAGAAAAGCAGAAATTGTTTTGTAAGTATTGTAAAGGGAATGATCATATCATAAAGAACTGTCCAAAACTGGCTGCTAAAGAGGCAAAGAAGAAAGAGGCTGGAATGGTTGTTGCAGAGGCCTCTACACCAATAACAGAGTCTACTAATCTTGTGCAGGAAGAAGAATGGGTGTTTACTACAGACTACAGTTTTGACCCATCTTCTCATGATTAGTGCATGCCTGCAATAGACTCAGATGTTTGGTATTTTGACAGTGGGGCGACCAAACATATTACCTCCCAGCATAGTTTCTTCTCTTCACTCGAGCCAGCCCCTACAGGGAATACTGTTACATGCACCAACAACTCCTCTTATCGTGTTATGGGAGTTGGTAAGATCATTTTGACTACTACTGATGGTAGTTCTTTCACTTTGTCAGATGCTTTATTTGTGTGAGGGATAAAGAAGAACCTGTTATCAGTTTTTGCATTAGCCAAGATTGGCTTGGTTGTGAAATTTGTTGATAACACGTGTACAGTTCATGATCTGTCAAATGGTGATGTGATTATTGCTTCTGGCATTTTATGTCGTGGGTTGTATAAGCTCATAGACTATGAAAGATTTGAAAATGATTTGGCATGTGTAGTAAATGATTCTCAGGCTATGTCAGATGCAAAGCTTTGGCATGCACGCTTTGGTCATCTGAATTTTGCTAGTTTGCTACGCTTGCAGAAATCTGAAATGGTGTCCTCTTTTCCCAAACTTGAGGCACCTGGAAAACATGTTTGTGAAGGCTATATTTTGGGCAAAATGCAGCATTCGTCCTTTCCAAAAGATGGTTCAGCTCGGGTTACTCAGAAATTGCAGCTTGTACATAGTGATGTCTGTGGTCCTATGCAAACACCTTCTTTTGGGAATTGTCTTTACTTCATGACTTTCATCGATGATTTTTCCAGGTATGCATGGGTATATCCATTGAAGGCAAAGTACAAAGTGTTCATGTGCTTCAAACAGTTTTTGGTTTTGGCTGAAAATCTATCAGCATGTAAAATGGGCACCCTCCGTCCTGATCGAGGGGGAGAATATGTGTCTTCTGATTTTAATGCATTTCTGGCTGAACGTGGGATAAAACACCAGTGTACAGTGCCATATACACCTCAACAAAATGGAGTTGCTGAACGAAAGAACAGGTCACTCATGGAGATGGCGAGGTGCATGGTCAAGAGTCAGGCTTTACCACATAGTTTCTGGCTTGAGGCTATCATGTGTGCAACATATGTACTGAACAGGTGTCCCACTAAAGCGCTGTGAGGCTTGGCATGATCGCAAGCCATATGTTTCTCATCTGCGTGTTTTTGGTTGTTTGGCATATGCATTAGTGTCTGAACAACATCGCAGAAAATTGGATGATAAAGCAGTAAAATGTATTTTTGTTGGGTATAGTTCTGAAAGTAAAGGCTATCGTCTGTATCATCCACATACTAAATGGATTCTAGTTAGCCGTGATGTTGTTTTTGTGGAAGATGTTATTCAGCCATTGCTTTCATGTACTAAGGAGACATCTGTTAGCTCCAAAGACATGTATGATACTTTGCTCCCTCTTTTTGCAGGTGGACAGTCTAGTGCTGGTCCTAATGAGGCAACTTCTTAGCCTTTGCAGGTTTCATGTGATGATGAAGATAATTCCATTTCTAATGCAGATGTACATGATGCACTTATTGATGAGAGAGCTGATATTGAGCAGTCAAGAACTATGCCAAAATGGCTGGTGCAGACCTTGCATGACAACAAATTAGATGCACCTCTGTCATATCGTACTCGTTCATGCTCTCATAGTACCACTTTTGCATCAGATTGCTATGCTATGGCTGCATCTAGTCTCTGTGATGAGAATGAGCCTGTTTTATTTGATGAAGCACAAAATTTAGAAAATTGGATGGCTGCTATGTAATCTGAATATGATGCTATAATGAAGAATGGTACTTGGTTTTTATGTGACCTGCCTCCTGGCAAGAAGGCCATTGGCACTAAGTGGGTATACAAGCTGAAGCGTAAACCGGATGGTACAATTGACAGGTATAAGGCTAGGCTTGTTGCAAAGGGTTATGCATAGGAAAGAGGCATTGATTTTGATGAGACCTTTGCACCTACATGCCATATGACTACTATTCGGAGCATCTGTGCACTTACAGCTCATCATGGTTGGAATGTACATCAGTTGGACATTAAAATAACATTTCTGAATGGTGACTTGCATGAAGAAGTGTATGTTTTTCAACCCTGTGGCTTTGTGCAGAAAGGGCATAAAAACTAGGTGTGCATGTTAAAGAAGGCATTATATGGTTTAAAGCAAGCAGCACGTGCTTGGTATGAGAAGATACATGCCTATCTGATTGCACATGGTTTTGAGAACAATCCAATTGAAAGCACCTTATATGTTAAGTGTGCTAATGATGTGCTTCTCATCATTGTTGTCTATGTTGATGACATGCTGCTCACTAGTCCTATTGAGAAGCATATTGCTGATTTTAAGGCTAATTTGCATGCCTCATTTGAGATGTCTGATTTGGGGCATTTGCATCACTATTTGGGCATTCAGTTTATGCAAGTTGATGGTGGAATGGCTTTGTGTCAAATGAAATATATTGACACATTATTGGAGCGTTTTGGCCTTGAAGACTGTAAGCCTATTGCCACTCCTAGGGAGACAGGTTTACGATTGAGTCTTCATGATGCTCGAGATGCATTTGATGTTGTTCTCTATCAGCAAGCTGTTGGATGCTTGATTTATCTTGCATTCTTTTTGGCTACCATAGCTATTTCATACTCACGCGAGGTCACACAGAGATCATGTTCGTTCTTCTCCTCCCAGCCACGCCCGAGCTGCCCTTGTTCTCTAACTAATTAGTTAGTCAATAAAGATTCACTTGAGAGTTCTAATAGGCTCTCCTCTCAAGTCCTCTACCAAGTGAGGTAAGATGCCTCTAATGATGCCATGACCCATATATGCCCTCTCACTCAAGAGAGTGTGCATCTATAATATGACATGTCCTTCCCCTTGAAAGCATTTTCCTCCTCGAAAATGTAGATGAAATGTCCATAATGGTAGAAGTAGGTGCTCGGAATCCCTTGAACCCCATGTACCTATGTACATGGTCATCTCTGTGTATGTTGTTTCCCCATATCCTTCCCCTTAAGAAGTCTCATATGAGATCATCAAAAAGGTGGGAAACCGTCTGAGTGGCGTCTACTATCTCCCATGTACTCTTTACTTCCATACTAGCACTCCCATGCCATACAACTCATGACCTAAGTCCATATGATGTATACTTTATGGAGTAATAGTATAAGAAGCAAGTGTAAAGTGCCAAACTTATAAGCTTGACCGTATCATAATGGAGATAATAAACCATAGAATCCTCTGAAGTATAGAACAGAGTCCCATAAAAAATGACTACAAACCCATCTAGGACTAAATGATAGATTGCCCTCATAACACTCCAGGTTTTCCTAACCTTGAGTGTGCTCACAAGTAATAATTTAATCTAAACTACCTTGTGACTATGCAATTCCATCATCTAGCTCATGGTAGTAAAATGCAATCTCTACATTTCACCAACCAAGAAATCTATAGTTTTTCATCCATTACCTTTGGACTAAGTTCTATTGGAAGAGCATCTATTGGCACTTGTGCAAACTCTAATATTTCTCTTCCTTGTAGTTTGCCATATGAATGCAGAAAGCATTCCCTTTGAGATTCAAATAATCCCTAAGTACCCAACCTCCTAACTGATGTTTACTCATCATACTCATGATGGAACACCAACTAAGAGTTTGGTAGCCTAATAGGTTAGATATATCCCTATCTCCTCGAAACTCAAAAGAGAAGTGTCATCAATCTGCTCCGAGTCTAACTAATGTCAATAACTAGATTATCTCATGTAGTCAAAGACTGTCATTGAAAATAGCATAACTGCTTCTCTCTAGAGTTGACAAGTGAGACTCAATCTAACCATCATGATTAATTGATCTCCCTCTTGCCTTTGATAGAAGAGTGCCACTTCTATCTAGACAACCTAAAAGTGAGAAAGTGAAACTCTCTCTCTCTCTCTATTCAATCTCTTCTAAGGAAAAGAGCTCTAGCAGTGGAACCTATTCCACTTTCCCTTTCCCTTTGAAAGAGATTTTTTTGAATCCAATTATTATACTCATCCATAACTGAAAACATGCACATAAGTTCTCCATGTTTTTTCCTTCCAAAATAGTGGAGAACGAAACTCCCATGTGAAGGAAAATTATACTGAAAAGTAGAGTAAATGAATTCCTTCTGAAATAAAGACTAAGAGATGTTTCTGAAACACCTCTTCTGTTTAAAGGAAAACATACTCTATTCTTCTCGTATGAAGAAATCATGTTTTCCTTTCCTTCTTTCTCTCTCAAAGAGCAGGAGCTAAAGTGAGACCATTGAACTAAAGTGAGATCTCTCATGGATCTCTCAGCTGATTCCCACTTTCTCCTTTCTTTAAAAGAGAAACTCATGAACTCATTTGCTCCTCTTTTCCATGACTAATACATAATCCCTCATTACACATATTCCTATGAAGATGGAGAACAGATCTCCCCTGACTAATGAAGGTGTATGAAGTGAAGAGTAGAGAAAATAAATTCCTAATAAGGGTCAAAGCCCTCTACTAAAAAGGTCAGCAATGATGTGACATGATACCGTAAACACATGTGTATCCATACTAAAGAGCAATCTCTGCCAACCATCCTCTGTGCATGGATCTATACGATCCAATCAACTAATGGAATTATCCTTCCTGAAAAACTGAAAATGAGTATGTGACATGGTGATAAAATCACCTATCACATTCTCTACTAGAAGAATAAATCTACTAAGAGCTCTCCTCTGATCTAGTGAGACATGACACCATGAATGATGAGTCCTTTTCTCCTTGGCCATAGAAGAAGAGTGCTCAAAGGGAAGTCATTTCCACCATCCCATACTAGTGAAAACATCTTCCAATTCACGGTGTGATACCTACACTAAACCGAATATATATATTCCATACATATGTAATGGAATATACAGGTGGACTCTAATGAATCCCATATCCTAAAATCATATCATTTGACTCAAATGAGTCCCATGTCCTCGAACTAGTTAGTTTGGTTCTATTCAATGTGTGACAATGGATATCCCTTTGTATTCCAAACCAACTTGTTCCTAGGTACAAAGACTAGGTCTAAGTACCTCTCTGTAGATCCCGATATACATATATGTATTGGGTACCCCAACTACTCTTAACTAAGGGATCTATGCTCTAAATCATAGAACTAGTGCCATGCCTATGGCCTTCCTAACCATCATTCGAATCACATATGCACCCGTCGATGTTGTCTCATGAAACCCATCTCTATGATCCCATCTATTTGGTTTCCTTAATAGTGTAGCAGAAACGCTTCACTACTTGGTCAAGTGATGTGCATGAGTGAAACTAGTCACTCTTTGGGTATTCCTAATAATACCTCATAGTCTCCTAATCATACTGTGAGACTCTTGTGAAGATAAGTGAATCTTCACTACGTTGGAGATTATCAAACTGTATCTCCCGTGCCTCTATGCAACTTCCTAAACCTATAGGATTGCTTGTGCACATTACTAATGGTGAAGGTGTCCTTCCATTAGCAATGCTATGGTCTAAATCCATAAGGATTATGTGTACGGATCCTGTTACTACTGAAGTTGTCTTATGTATAATACTATGATGGTAATAAGTCCATCAAATACATGCTTAGAAGCATGCCTACACCTTATTGAAGTTTGCAGAAAGGGCATGTTACCATGCCATAACATTCTTACCTAAAGGCAAGTGCATATATAATGCCATGAGGTAAGAAAAATTTTGACAGCATTTCCCCAGGAAATGGAATCTCAAAAAAATTCTAACCAAAAGCTCAGTGGCACACAGGCCACCCAATAACATAAGGCTTGACAGGCCCATGGCATGCATGCCATAAACTCATATATAGACTCCATAACCTGCAAAAACATAAAAGCAATTGCTAGCAACCATTCTCTATGTTGCATAGCCATATACTTTCTGTAATTCTCTTTCCTGTAAACAATCAAAAAGTGTACTTCTTGTCTATTGATCCATACTTAAAGAATTTAAACAATGATCAACATTTGATGTATGCAATTCAATTTATGCATGTACATACAAAGCATGCCATAACATAAAATAAAATGTCTAAAGCATAAAGCATACGTCCCTGAATAGTTTTGATTTTTGAATTGCATGCATCCAATCCTTCTCAGGGAGCTTCAAGACCTCTGCACCTTCCTCCTCAGGTCCTAACATAAACTTTGAAGTGTCCAAAAATATCGGATCACTTCCCAAAACATAAAGCATGGTCAGGTGATTACTAAAATAATGCAAATTTGGTCAAAAAATTTAGACCTGCAAAAACCATTTTAGGACCTACAAACAATCAAAAACTAAAATATATAGCATGTGTAAAGAGCCCGAAGTGAAATTACTCAAATCGCCTTCCCGGTTTGAAAGATATGGCTCCCGGAAGGTAGTCGCCAAAAATTATTCAGACTTTGCAGAGCTGTACAGACCTACAAAAATACATTTTTTTCCAAATTTTCTTTTTATAAACTGAAAGTAGACCTTGTGCTCTTTGAAACGAGCCATAGCACGTCCAATTTGGAGTTTTCTAGCCCAAGGTATGGCCATTCTAAGCAGGACATGCCAAACTAGTGGACTGTTGGAGGGGCTGGAAAAAGTGAGAAAAAGTGATTTTTGGGGTGCCCCAAAACATTCTTCCATCAAGAAAATGCTAAAATTCTATCCATACCCTCAGAGAGTGGTATATGAAGATGCGTAGGCCTATTTTCACCTTTCCAAATCCTCCCTTCGTGCATGCTAATTCGCTCCCCAAAAGCGGCCTAACTAGTGGACTGTTGGAGGGGCTGGAAAAAGTGAGAAAAAGTGATTTTTGGGGTGCCCCAAAACATTCTTCCATCAAGAAAATGCTAAAATTCTATCCATACCCTCAGAGAGTGGTATATGAAGATGCGTAGGCCTATTTTCACCTTTCCAAATCCTCCCTTCGTGCATGCTAATTCGCTCCCCAAAAGCGGCCTAAATCAAGATTTTTACTTTCATGTAAAAACTTAAATGGGAGCTCTTAGCAAGCTTCTAATCGACTCTAAATGTGGATTTCTCTTGGATTTTATACAATAATCCATGGAAAGCCTCTTAAATTGTATTTTTCCTTACTCCCAAAAGTGGAGTTTAATAAAAATTAACATCTAAATTTTTTTTCAAAAAGGATGGAAAGGGGGTATTTGAGGAACTAAAATTCCTCTTTAACTTATCATTTTGATGAATCTAATGATTCGCCTATGAAGTCCATACACCATACTCTCAGTATATATACTTTTTCCCATCCATCCATACCTAGTGCACCTCTTTTTCCCTCTCCCAAAATGGGAATTTCTTAGATTCAGGTGCTGAAATTTTTTCTCAAACTGTGATGGAAGGGGGTTTTGTGGAGTTTCAAACTCCTATCATACTGAGGTATATTTTATATTTCTTGATTGTATATGGAAGTCAATACACTAGACTATAGGTGTCCATGATTTTTCTCATCAATCTAAGAAAAATCCCGCTTCATTCCCCTTCCCCGAAATGGCTACTTATCCAAAATAGCTCCTGAAATGGCTCTGATACCACTCTTGCATTCTTTTTGGCTACCATAGCTATTTCATACTCATGCGAGGTCACACAGAGATCATGTTCGTTCTTCTCCTCCCAGCCACGCCCGAGCTGCCCTTGTTCTCTAACTAATTAGTTAGTCAATAAAGATTCACTTGAGAGTTCTAATAGGCTCTCCTCTCAAGTCCTCTACCAAGTGAGGTAAGATGCCTCTAATGATGCCATGACCCATATATGCCCTCTCACTCAAGAGAGTGTGCATCTATAATATGACATTCAAGTGAGAGGGCATATATAATATGACAATTTACTTATGCATTTCTCGACCAGATATTCAGTTTGCTGTGTCACAGATGAGCAGGTTTATGCGTTGCCCAGGAGTCAAGCATTGGTAGGCAGTTAAGCGCATCTTTTGCTATTTGAGTGGTACTCGACTACTTGGGTTGTTTTATCTCAAGGGGGGATCACTATCGCTAGATTTGCATGCTTTTTCTGACTCTGATTGGGCTAGTTGCTATGACACTCGTGTGTCCACTAGTGGCTTTTGCTTCATGCTTTGTAGCTCATGTATATCTTGGTTGAGCAAGAAGCAGCCTACTATAGCCACTTCCAGTTGTGAGGCTGAGTATAGGGAAGCTTTCACAGCGACTGTCAAGTGTGTGTGGCTCAAACGCCTTATGGCTGATTTGCGTGTTGGTCAGACTTCTGCCACCACCATCTTCACTGACAGTCAGAGCGCATTGGCAGTTGCGAGGAACCCTGTGTTCCATGCTCGTACTAAGCACATTGAGGTGCATTATCACTATGTCAGGGAGAGGTTCTCTACTGGGGAGATGAGCTTGGCATATGTGCCCACGCAAGAGAATATTGCAGACCTTTTCACGAAGGCTCTACCTAGGGAGAAGTTTGAAGCTTTCTGCAAAGCTTTGGGCTTACTTCCTTTTGTGGAGTGATTTCCACATCGCAAAGCTTTGGGCTTACTTCCTTTTGTGGAGTGATTTCCACATAGCTTGGCACTTCCTTGTACATGAGTGCCAGCTTCTTGTTCACCGCATCACTCCGAGGGGGGATTTGTTGATATATTTAGGTAGTGATGTGTGTGAACACACTAGGACCGCTAGGGCACTTTTTTCCCTCTTTAGGAGGTTTTTTTCCTCCGGCTTGTATATACGTCTATTGCCCTAATGGGCTACTTATATTTGTACATTCTCTAGTAATACATTCAGTATTGTGTGTTGTGCTCCAAGCTTCTTCTTCTTCTCTGTGCTATTCGTGCGCTTCTGCACACATCTAACTCCAACAGCTTCTTCTTCTTCCTTGTGCTGTTCGCATGCTTCCACAAACCTCGAACTCCAATAGAATGGTACTTCTTCTTTATGTGATCTTCCTCTGGGAAAAATGGCCATTGGCACTAAATGGGTATACAAGCTAAAACATAAGCCTGATGGAGTAGTTGATAGGTATAAGCTAGGCTTTTTTTCAAAGATTATGCTCAAGGAAGAGGCATTGATTTTGATGAGACCTTTGCTCGCACATGTCAAATTACCACTATTTGTAGCATTTGTGCATGTGCAACTCATCATCGTTGGAATGTACGTCTGTTGGATAAATGGTGATTTACATGAAGAAATGTATGTACTTCCTCCTCGTGGCTTTGTCTAGAAAGGTCATGAAACAAAGTGTGCAAGTTGAAAAAGGTATTGTATGGTTTGAAGCAAAGACCACGAGCTTGGTATGAAAAGATACATGCCTACTTACTAGCACATGGTTTGGGGAATAGTTCAACTAAGAGCACCTTATATGTTAAGCATGAAAATGACATATTTATGATCATTGTCATATATGTTGATGATATATTGCTCATTGGTCCTAATAAGAAGCATACTACTAAATTTAAAGCTGATTTGCATGCCTCTTTGAGATGTCGGATTTGGGGCATTTGCATCATTATTTGGGCATTCAATTTATGCAAGTTGATGGGTAGTAGCTTTGTGTCTATATATATATATATATATATATATATATATATATATATATATATATATAGAGAGAGAGAGAGAGAGAGAGAGAGAGAGACATTATTGTATCATTTTGGCCTTGAAGATTGCAAAACTATTGGTACTCCCATGGAAACAGGTTTACAATTGAGTCTTCATGATGATGGAGATACATTTGATGTTGTTTTCTATCAGAAATTTGTTGGATGCTTGATTTGCATATGTAAAATTCCACTTGATATTTAGTTGTTATCTCAAGAGTTTATGCATGGCCTAGGTGTCAAGCATTGGCAAGTGGTTAAGCGCTTCTTTCACTACTTGAGTTGTACCTGACTAGTTGGATTGTTTTATCCCAAGGGGGGATCATTCATCATAGCATATTTACTAAGAGTCAAAGAGCATTGAGAGTTGTGAGGAATCCTATGCTCCATGCTTGCACAAAGCACATTGAGGTGCACTATCATTATGTGAGGGAGAGACTCTCTATCGAAGGGATAAGTTTGGCTTATGTGCTCACATATGATAATGTTGGAGACATTTTCACAAAGGCTCTATCTAGGGAGTGGATTGATTTCCTTCCACATAGCTTGACACTTCCTTATACACACTCCCAAGGGGGATTTGTTGATATATTTTGGTAGTGATGTGTGTGAACACACTTGGGACCATCGAGGTACTTTTTCGCTCTTTAGGAGAATTTTATTTCCTCACCTTGTATATGCCTATATCCCTAATGGGTCACTTAATGTTATACATTCACTTGGTGATACATTAAGTATTGTGTTGTTCTCCAAGTTTTTTATTCTTCCTTGTTCTATTCATGTGTTTTGCAAACCTCAAACTCCAAGAATTCCTACTTGCTAGCACATGAATTTAGAATAATCCAATTGACAAAACCTTATATATTAAGCATGCAGATGGTGTACTTCTGATCATTGTTAGATATGCTGATGATATACTAGTCTATGGTCCCTTGAGAAGCATATTGCTGAATTTAAGGCTGATTTTCATTCCTCTTTTGAGATGTTAGATTTGGGGCATTTACATCATTATTTGAGCACTCAATTTATGCAAGTTGATGGGGGAATAACTGTGTGTCAAAGAAAGTACATTGACACATTATTGAAATTTTTTGGCCTTGAATATTATAGACCTATTGCCACTCCCATGAAAACTAGTTTAGGATTGAGTCTTCATGATTTTGGATGCATTAAATGTTCTTCTCTGTTGGCAGTAGCTAGAGTGGTCCTTGAGGCATGACAAGACAAGGGAGCATGAGGAAATGGAGTCAAAGAGAGTCAAGGCAAAGGGAAGGACAAGCAAGACCCATTCAACAAGGATAAGCAGGACCCATCATGATGAATAGATACACGATTGACAATTTGAAATTTATGTCAATCATGACAGATAGGCCATCAAGTTTGATAGCCACTCTCCATTGCATGATAGAGAAGTGTCCATCATGATGCACAACTCCATCATGATTGACAGCCCATGACTGACAGCCTATCCATCACAAAAAACAAACCCCAACAATCATGATAAATAACTATTTTCAGCCAAAAATTAGGGTCATTACTTTTGTAAAATTCGAAGCTAAAACTGGATATTTTCTCAAGCACTTGGAGCTCTTGAGCAAGGAAAAGGGGTTAGCTCACGTATAGATCATGCTTGGGGAGCATACTTCCTAGACATCCAAGCACTTATAAAAGCTATAGACTTGAGGTTGGAAGAATTCCTAACCCCCTCAATCAATTTCTAGACTAGGCTAAGTTTGATTAAAGGTATTGATTAATTAGGGTTACGCAAGCACAACTCAAGTACAAGAAGATCTAATCACTCAAGTTCAAGTATAGTTAGAATCCTAATTCAAAAGACTCTAAGCCAAAAAGAACATAAAATCATGGATCACGCCTCAAATTATGATATAACTCAAGTATTCCTAATGACAAGACTAATTGGACAAGATTCAACACCCAAAAGGGAACTTAAAAAGACCAAGTGATTATGACAAAAAGAACATTGCAACCCAGTTGTACTTGGGAATCATTGGATTAATAAGCAAGGCATATGAACCTTAGATCAGGAAGACACCTAGGTCAGGATAGACAAAACATTAGATCCTTTAAAGCTAGTGTCAATAACACAACTAGGTCATGGGCTCAACAACCCTATGTGCTAAGTTCTAAGACTAGTGATTTAGAAATGTCATTTAGCATGGAACGACCCTCAGGTAGTTCAGGCATAGCCTATTTATAGACACCAAAAGGTCCCTATAAGACTCAATTGGAATATATAAGAACCCACTGATTATGTGCTCACATCTTTGGGCATGTTCTGCAAAGATCGGTTGTGCAACTCAAAATCCCTGATCAACCCTTCGGACTTGAACACCCAGTGGTCAAATTTGAAGAGGAATCATATATTGACAAGCAAGGAACCATGTATGTGGCTACCAACTTACCAAACAAGACATATGAGTTTGGAATTTTCATTCTAAAGAATGAGATAGTAGACCTAAAACAAGGAAACAGAGGCCAAGAACCTCGAACACCTCGTGGAAAATCCATCTTGATTAGGATCATCAACCTAGAGTGGCCTCAGGATAACAAAAGTATTGAACTATTCTTGAATAGGGATACAGATGAAGGCTTTGGGATATTTAAACTGGATCAAGCCAATTAAGTGGCTAGAGTCACAAAATATGAGTTTAAAGACCTTGGGATACCAATCAAGTTTATCTATCTAGATACCACTTGAGAGAAAATATTTGTAGTAATGGAGCATGGTAGGCATACATACACTTGGAAGGGCGAATTGGTTTTCCCTCCACCAAGATCTAATGTGTCCCATGGCTAACAAGGAGCTACATTACCTCAATTTTAGGGTACCCACAAGGAAAGAACCAAAGAAAGACTTGAAGTGAGCTTTGCAAACCCCTTAGGAAGAGATTGATCAAGATTGGAGATAGATATAACAAATTCAGAGAGGTATAGAGGTCCAAGAAAACAAAGAGGCATGGATGAGTTTCCCTTGCCAAGACCTAGAGAATGCCCTAGGATATTGTGATCTACTCAACTCGTTAAGTCCATGAAGAACTACTTTGATGGCACTAGAGACCCATACAATCATGTAGTACAATTCAAACAAGTACTCATAGTTGAACAAGTTGATGATTTTTCACTCAATACTATGCTTTTGGCCATACTCCCAAGAATACAGCCTTGACATGGTTCTAACCACTATAGGAAGGTCAATTCAAGAATATAGACCAGCTGCTAGAAGCATTCATAACTGAATTCTCAATGAGTGGTATCAGACACAATACCTCATCCTTGATACATGACTTCAAGCAAACACCTCAGGAAATAGTCTGTTTAGCAAGAAGCAGATTTAAGCAATACTTGAAAAGGTGCCCTATTCCAAAGTTACCCACAACAACCAAACAAGTGGCGTTGTTCTTGGATGGCTTGTTAAGTGCCAAATTACGGTCATATGTCTAGTTGAAGGAAGTTAGGAACATAGAACAATGTGTGCGCATGTGTAGGGACATAGAAGATAACTTGGGCGATGACCTAGAGTTTGCCAAGATTTGCAGAGACTCAGATAGTATGACCAGTTTCACTTCTAAACCATCTACTTCAATGATGAGTTGGAAGAGAAAGTAGCCAAAAAATTAGGAGTCTCAGGCAAGCATACCCCTTGGATGGTCTCAATGAAATGATGTTACAAGTATGGAGGAGACCACATGGCAAACATTTGTCCAATCATGGTTCAACCCTAAGGAAACACTAATCGCCAATACTGCACCATTGAGAGGAGATACACTAACCACATTGCATAGGATTGCCCTTACAACAAGCAAGTTGTTAGGCAAATTATCCACATTCATATCAATAGCAAGGGAAATACCAAAATTTGTGTCAACCACAACAATACTTTAGGTCCCAACAACCATATGAATCTCCATACCAAAATCATCAAAGACCTCAACCCGTGCTAGAACAACACCTCCACCTCCAACCAATGTGATCCTAGTAAAATGTGCATCAATTGAAGACAACTTGAGTAGATCCCTAGTTCTCAAACCAACCAAGACATATGAGACCCCAAGCACCTAGAGGTCCATGCTATAGGTGCCAGGGAGATCACTTCATTCAAGATTGTTTAAGTCCCACCCCAAGATAACCCCATGTAGTTACCATGCAAGGCTTTTGTCTAGATTGCAGTAAGGAACACCTCCTATGGGATTTCCCAAAGAATCCATCCAATGCATAGAAGATCACACCGATCAATGTTATTCAGTTGGTTGTAGACTATAGTGGGAGTATGATACCTACAATTCCAATGCAAGTAGTAACTGTTGGAGATTCACTCACTAATTAGATATAAAGACCTGAAGATGAGAGTAGAGAATAGAAGCAAGTGAGCTCAGATAGAAAGCTTAGAAGCGCATCTGTAGAAGACGCCAGAGATTGCGTATGTAGAGATGAATAATAGAACCTGAACTGTCGGGTATTCATTTGAGAGAGATGGTAAGGAATACCTACTCAGAGTAGGAGAGTTTTCCATAGCTATGAGCAAAGTGAGGCCAAGCTATTTTGTACACATCTTCTCTAATAGAAAACACATATTCATGTGGAAGTTTGAGCGCATTCTTTGTGTGTGAAGAAATCTAAGTGATTTCATGTTACTATGAAAGTTAGTTAACAGTTACAGTTTTCTTAGTAAACGTTTTCCGGTACCTCTGAGAGTACTTCTAAGAGTTAGATCTCACAGCATAGTGTAAAGATTTTCATTGGTGATAGCTCATCTTGAAGCTAGGAGTCTGAACTACAAACTGATCAAAAGTGTTTTATGAAATGGGACATGTACACAGTACAAAGTCTGACCGTAAAGACATCCAGAACTGATGAAGTTTTTTCTCAAACTTCAAAAAGAGTTCATTCAGTGAAGGAAGCTCAGGTATTACTTCCTTACTTCAATTATAACCATTTGAAGTAATCACAAATAGAATTGCAGTTGATTTCGGTAAGGTTACGGTGACAGTCCGGTAACATTCCGGTGAAGTCCGGTGATATTCTGGTGGTTTTAAAATACAGTTTTGGGAAAATTAAGTGATGGAAAGATTATCTAACTGTAAGCAAACACAGTAGTGTAAATTTTGAAGTAAATCAGTTCAGAATTAAAGCTTGAAAGAAATGCAAAGCTTTCTGTAAAGTGAATTTTTGAAGTTCACTAAAACAGTAGTAAAGTTTTCAAGTTGCTAAGCTACTGATGATTATAGAGGTGTTCTAACATCGCTTTAGCTTAGTTCTAGTTGAGGCGTGGAAATTTTCCTCAGTCTTGTTAGTGAACAAGCTTTTGCCGCGACATCACATAACCTCAACAAATAGTACAAGAGCTCAACAGTTGATGATAGTTGTTAAGAACTCAACAAGTGGTATGAGAGCAGAAAAGGTTCTGAAGAACAGAAAGATCCTCAAGAGTAAACGGAAGCGCAGATACAAGAGAATTCGAAGAATTCTTCACAAAGGTGAAAGCTGAGGTGATCAACAGCAAACAGAATCAGAGAAGTGTTCCGAAGTCATTCTCAAGAGTAAAGGTTTGTAAAAGGTAAAACCTTTTATTATTACACTCACCGAAAGTAACAGAAACAAGAAGATTATGGTAGATCATATTTCTATTGACAAATTGGATAGAGATAATTATGCCGCATGGGTAATGCGCATGGAAGCCTTTATTATGAGTAAGGAATTAATGATATATGTGACAGGAGAAGAAAAGAAGCCTACTTTCGAAGACAACAGTCAACCAAAGAAAGAAGAGTTAGAAGCCTTGAAGTTGTGGCAGAAGAAAGATGCAACGACAAACTACAATACCATTACAGATCATCTACTACCGCACATTAGAGGTCTGGAGAAAGCGGAAGACATATGGAGTGCATTGGAAGATCATTTCCAAAATACGATGAAAGCTAGGAAGGCTAGCTTATGGTCAGAGTTTACAATGTTCAAGAAAAAGCAAAGCCAAAGCATTAGTGATTATGTCACTAAGATGAAAGACTTGGCGGACAGTCTTGGATCTATTGATGAAGATATCGAAGATCACAGGTTGATAGCACAAGTGCTTGCAGGACTGAGAGGAGATGAAAGGTGGAAACCTTTCGTACTCTCAATTGAACTTTCTTTAAATCATTTTGTACCAGATTTAAATCAGTTGCTTGGACTAATGTTAACGTTGAGCAAGATTTGAAGACAGACGGAGATAAAGGACATAGTTCGGCTATGTATGCAAAGAATAAGAAGAAAGGTGATAAAGGTAAAGAAAAAGATGAAGAAGACATGACTACTCAAGCAAATTTTGCAAGAGGAAGAGGTAATTTCAGAAGTAAAAATAGAGGTAATACAAAAGGAAGAGGTAATTAGAATAACAACAAGAAGGCTTGTTGGATCTGTGGATTAAGTAATCATTTGGCTCATGATTGCTGGTATAATTCTCAAGGATCAAGTCAGAATCAGAACAATAACAGTAGAGGCAGAAGCGGAAGATATCAAAGAGGCAGACAAAGTCAAAGAGGTGGATATGGTAGAGGTGGAGCAAGAAGTTGGGGACAGAATCAGTCTCACAATACTACCTACTACCACTATGCGAATGATACATAGAATGACAATCATACAACGTTGATGATGCATTCGATAAGTGTGTCAGAGAATGAAGATGTAAAGGTATTCTACATTGTTATCAGGAATTATAGAATCATTTGTCAGGAATTATAGAATTGTCATTTGTTCAAATCATTTGTTAGGAATTATAGAATTGTTATCAGAACTGGAAGGAGGTATGTCAAATCATACAGTACAAACAGGTGATAACACAAAACATAATGTAAGGTCAATTGAAAAGGTAAAGTGTAAGAATGGAGCTGACCTACTAACAAATGTTTTGTATGTTCCAACAATCCCGAAGAATCTGATTAGTGTGGGACAGATAATAGAAAAAGGTTTTCAAGTCAGGTTTACAAATGAAGGAGTATTTGTTGAAGATCCAGAGAAAGGATACAAACAAATTGTTCATGGTAAAAAGGAAGGTAAACTTTTTACTCTTAAAGTACAAGGTAATGTTGGTCAAGCTTTGATCACACATGGTGATAAAGCATTTACAGAATTAGACCTCTGGCATAAGAGGTTAGGACATTTTAATGAAAAAGGAATCAAAACTATGGTGGAAAAACAATCTGTATGAGGATTACCAAATATGAAAAATCAACATATGATTCACAAATGTGAAGCCTGTTTGATGGGAAAAGCACACAGGTTACCATTTCAGAAAAATGGTTACAAACACGATGGTGTGCTAGAGCTCATACATACAGATGTATGGGGACCGACAAAAGAAGGATCTATCAGCGGATCAAGGTATTACGTTCTTTTTATTGATGATGCAACAAGATGGATAACTCTTTATGTTTTTAAAGAGAAGTCAGAAGTGTTTGGAGCTTTCAGGCATTTTCATGCATATGTTGAAAGACTTATAGGACAAAAACTCAAAAGATTAAGGTCTGATGGAGGAGGAGAATATTTTTCTCGAGAATTCAATGATTATCTATGGAATGCAGGTATCAAAAGAGAAATAACTTGCAGGTATACACCACAACAAAATGGAGTAGCAGAAAGAAGAAACCGAACTCTAGTTGAGTTTGCAAGAGCAATGCTAAAGGAGAAGAATTGTCCAAACTATCTTTGGGCTGAGGCTCTAAATACAGCTACATATCTGGTAAATAGATTACCATGTACAGATTTAAATGGGATGACCCCTTATGAAGCTTGGTGGGGTAAGAAACCAACACTTGATCATTGTAAAGTGTTTGGATCAGTTGCTTATGCTTATGTACCATCACAACTTAGACATAAGCTTGAACCAAAAGCTAAAAAATACGTGTTCATCGGATATGATGAAAAGCAGATGGGTTATAGACTATGGAGTCCTCTAACCAAACAGTTTATTGTTTCCAGAGATGTAACATTTGATGAAGGAAAAAGTTGGTATACAGACATAGAGTATAATGAAGAAACAATTAAAGAAGAGATAAGAAGGAAAGAAAAAGGAAAATCACATATGCAGGTGAATGAAGATGAAGATCATATGCAGGCAAGTATGTCCAGGATCGGATCAAGTATGAGAAACGAAGATGGACCAAAATTTGATGAAGATGTGTATTCAGATACACATGAAGAATATGAGCTAAGAAGGTCAAATAGAGTAAGGAAACAACCAACAAGGTATTCCTATGACACTTCTTATTTGACTCAGAAAAACTATGCTTACTTAGTAAAGGAAGATGAAGAACCTCAAAATTACAGTGAAGCAAAAGGTAAGAAACAATGGGAAGATGCAATGACGGAGGAGTTCAATGCACTGGAAGAGAACAAGACTTGGGAACTTGTTCCAAAACCAAATGTTAAGAAAGTTATTGGAAATAAATGGGTTTACAAAGTTAAAAGGCTTGCAGATGGAAGAATAGCCAGGTACAAAGCTAGACTCGTGGTCAAAGGCTATGCTCATATGCATGGCATAGATTATGATGAGACATTTAGTCCAGTGGCAAAGATGTCAACCATAAGAACATTGATTGCTATAGCATTATCAAAAGGATGGAAGCTAAGTCAGCTGGATATAAAGAATGCATTTTTTAATGGATATATATCAGATGAAGTTTACATGGAACAACTTGAAGGGTTTGTAATTTCCTGTTACCCAGATCATGTTTGCAGATTAAGAAGAGCTCTTTATGGATTGAAGCAAGCTCCAAGAGCTTGGAATTATAGACTTGTGAAGTATCTCAATGACCTTGGATACCAAAGCTTAAAGGCTAATGCAAGTCTACTCATTAAGAGAATAGATGAAGGTATGATCTACATTTGTATTTATGTAGATGACATTATAATCACAGGTACCTCAGATGAAGGAATCAAGGAGGTAAAAAGATTACTTGAAAAAGAGTTCAAGATCAGTGACCTAGGAAAGTTATCATACTTTCTTTGAATGGAATTCACATATACAGATCATGGTGTATATGTTTCGCAAGAAAGGTATCTCCTAAACTTACTAAAGAAGTTTAACATGGAGAATTGCAGAGTGTTGGGAAAGATGGATGAATGCTCCAAGAGACTGATTAGGTATTGCTAAAACTTGCTTTGTACCAGCCCTCTTTTGCTTTAGGCTTGATAAGTAGACCTCCTTAGCTTTCCAATGACACCATAAAATGGCCTATGTACTTTGGAAATGATGTGTGTAATGATTGAACCAAAAGAGATAACTTTGAAACTCACAAACTCAAGAAAACATTCTATTTATGTCTTCACACCTGTTCGGTATTTTGCTCAGTATGACCAGCATAGTAGGAATTGGAAAATTTTTCCTTTCAGATATATCTAATTAGCTTAGTAAGCTAACTATTCCAAGTGGAATGATGTCAAAAGATAAACTATGCTAAGAAATTTAGCAAGTTAAGCTATACCTCCGATTTTTTAGGATTGTAGCAGATATTGACCAGTGATCACCTCGATGCGTATTTCTCTGAAATGGCTGAATAGAATCTCTTAAAACTTTGATAATATGTAGAAAACTTTGAGTTGAATCCAAAAAGCTTTGAATCACTGAATTTGATGGAGAATTACTGAGATATGCACTTCACAAGTTGACAGACTTTTGAGCAGTATGACAGAGAACTCAGAGATGAACAATGTGAATGTATGTATTAATGGACACTTGTATACAAATCCATTGGCATGAAAATCATTGCCTAATGGTGTAGATAGGTGTGGGCTATAGTGTAGGCCTCACACACACTCAAAATCAGTAATGAGAAGCTTGAGAGTGATGAGTTCTACCCGCGAATTTTCCATGTCCATTTTTATAGAGAATGAGTAAGAATTTGAATTCAAATTCAAACTTTTGGCTCCCTATGATCAAGCTCCTATATCCTAGGAGATATTCCTTCAATCAAAGATCTTCCTTTTTCCACGAATCCTCTTGGTAGGTGATTACAAAAGATTCCAAGTCAATTTGACTTTTACAATGAGATAAAGTGGTAATTAACCACTAGTACTAGTTCCTATGCTTCTTCACATATGTAGGGTCTTCAAGATGTCTTTCAAGCCAAGTGTTTAGGCTTGTGATTTACACCAACAACTCCCTCTCAAGCCAAACATTTTGGCGTGGTCTTCATCTTCAATCTTCATGTATATCCTGCAATCCAATCATTGCTTTGAACCTGCAAAGTTTGGTTCCATCCAAAGCTTTAGTCAACAAATCTACACATTGCATGTTGGTTGATACATAGGTCAGTTGAATATCTTTGCTTATCAACTTCTCTCTCACATAATGGTAATGGACCTCTATATGTTTGGTCCTAGCATGATATATAGGATTTGCTGCAAGGTGAAGAGAACTTGTATTATCTCCAAAGATTATTGGAGACCTAGTATATAAACCCAATTCTGTATACAAAAGCTTAATCCAAATAGCTTCTTGTGTGGCATTAGCCAACCCTCTATACTCTTCCTCTGTAGAAGACAATGCAACAGTTGGTTGCTTCTTTGCAGACCAAGATATTGGCTTATCACCTGCAAATGAAATATATCCAGAAGTGCTCCTCCTATCATCCTTGCATCCTGCCCAATCTGCATCTGAATATATCTTGATATCAATATCTGAAGTGTAAGGAAAATACAAACCATGATTCTGTGTACCCTTGAGATACTTCAAGATTCTCTTGGCAGCCTCCATGTGAGGTATCCTTGGCTTGTGCATAAATTGACTTAGCACACTAACTCCATATGCAATAACTATCCTTGTTAAGGTAGCATAGTTTAAACTACCCACCATACTTTGATAACATGTAATGTCATTGACTTCATCACCTTCATGGGCACTTAGTTTTAGGTTTACCTCCATTGGAGTGCTTGCTACTTTGGCATCTTGCAAGTGAAACTTCTTCAACATATCCTGTATGTATTTTTTCTTAGTAGTGTATACCCCTGAATTAGTGTAGACTAACTCAAGCCCAAGAAAATACTTTAATAGACCAAGATCATTGATCTTGAACTCCTTCATCATCTGGCTCTTGATTTGTCTGATTCCATTTACATCATTACTTGTAATTATGATGTCATCAACATAAACACAAAGGTATATTACCTCTCAATTAATTCTCTTGATGAATAGAGAAGTATATGCCTTGCTCATAACAAAACCTTGATCTTGGAGGTATGTAGTTAACGTATAATTCCATGCCCTAGGTGCCTGCTTCAATCGATATAAAACCTTTTTTAATTTGCAAACATATGTTACCTTCTTAGGGTCCTCATAGCCAGGAGGTTGTGACATACATACCTCCTCTGAAATCCATCCATTCAAGAAAGCATTCTTGACATCCAATTGGTATATATTCCAATTTTTTGATGCAGCCACACTAACCAACACTCTGATAGTTGGCATCTTGGCCACAGGTGAGAATGTCTCCTCATAGTCAATGCCTTGGGTTTGTGCAAAACCCTTGGCTACCAATTTGGCTTTGTACCTATTAATTGTGCCATCAAAATTTCTTTTAAGTTTATAGATCCATTTGGATCCTATTACCTTCATGGAGTCCTTCTTGGGTACTAATTCCCATGTATCACTTTCTTTGAGTGCTTCAATCTCCTCTTCCATAGCTTCTTTCGATTCTGATTTGGTTATGGCTTCCTCAAATGATCCTGGTTCTTCATTTGACAAATCTTTGGCAAGATAAATAGAATGTTTAGTAACAAGAGATGTATCGTACCCATATCTGATAGGTTTTTTGATTTCTCTTAGTGATCTTCTGATTGATTGAGTTGAAGATTCAGGTATATCTTCAAGCTTCTTCATCTTCATTTTTCCCTTTAACTTCCATGCCTTGAACTCTTCAAGATTGATAGTGTCTTCATCATCTGAACTTGTGTCTTCATTTTGAGTTGGTTCCTCCTTAGAAAGACTTGGAAACTCCTCTTCCAAATCATAGGGTAATTTAACCTTCTTGCATTCATTCTCATACCAAGAATCATTTTCATCAAAAATAACATCTTTGCTTACCATGAATCCCTTATTGGAAGGGTTATAAAACCTGTAACCTTTTTTATTTAGATCATACCCAATAAAGATGCACTTTTCAACCTTTGGGTCTAGTTTACCTCTTATCTGAGAAGGAATGTGTACATATGCTACACATCCAAATATCCTGCAATGGTCTAGTGAGGGTCTCTTACCATGCCATGCTTCATAGGGTGTCATCCCATCAAGGGATTTAGATGGTAACTTGTTTATGAGATAAGTGGCAGTAGAAACACTCTCTGCCCATAGATAATTAGGTAATTTTTTCTCATTCAACATAGACCTAGTTGTCTCAACAATCAACCTATTTCTTCTCTCAGCTACCCCACTCTGTTCAGGAGAATACCTTGTGGTGATTTCTCTTTTGATGCCTTTGTCCTGCAAGAAGTTTTCAAATTCATTGGAGAAGTACTCACCTCCTCCATCAGATCTTAGTCTCTTCAAATTCTTTCCTGTCCGATTCTCAACAAGTGCAAGGTATTTCTTAACGCAATTAAACACCTCATCTTTATGCTTCATGAAGTACAATACAGTCCATCTGCTATAATCATCAATGAAAGACACATAGTACCTTGATCCTGAGACTGAGGGGTCTTTGCTTGGTCCCCATACATCTGTATGGACAAGCTCTAGTTAATCTTCATGCATGTAGCCTTTCCTTGAGAAGGGTAACCTGTGAGACTTCCCAAATTGACAAGCACCACACTTATAAATCATATGTTGCTTGGAAACATTAGGTATTCCAAGCACACATTGGTCCCTGCATATTTACTTCAAGGTTCTTTCTCTTATATGCCCTAATCTTTTGTGCCAAATCTCAAGTTCTGAAAGTGTTTGATCTTTATAACTGTATAGTGCAATATTCTTTGTGTCTTCCAACTCAAAAGTGAAAAGTCTACCTGATTTTTCTCCTTTAGCAATCCTCTTGAACCCATGTCTTGGATCCTCCACAATGCTCCATATTGGTTGAATCTAACCTGCAAGCCTTTCTCCACAATCTGTCCAACACTCATCAAATTTTTTGTAATGGTTGGTACATAGAGTACCCTGCTCAACAAATTCTGATTTCCATCACAAGTTTTAACATTTCCAACTTTAACTACTGAGTGCTTGGTGTCATCACCTATTTGGACTTGATGCTTACCTTTTGGTTCCTCAAGATCAGAGAGTAGTACTACATTGCCAGCCACATGATTTGAGCATCCTGAGTCAATGTAGAGTAGGTGATCATCATTTGTACCTGATTTTGAAGTCATGTTCATGATCAGAAGAGAGTCATCCTGCTCCTCTGTGTAGTTGTTGTAGTCCTTCCTGGATTTGAATCCTTCTTGGTCGTTGCCATTGTAATTATTATTGTAATTGTTGTTGTAGTTGTTGTTGTAGCCTTGGTGATGATTAAATCTACCTCTTGACTGTGAGTATCCACCTCTTTAGTATCCTCTTCCTCTCTGATTCTTGTAATTCTTGAAACACTCATCTGTAGTATGATTTGATAAACCACAAATGTTACATGGTGAGGAGCTATAGGATCTCCCCCTACCTTGCTTACCTCCTCTGCCCCTTCCTCTTGATGATCTACCTCTCCTTGCATAGTTGGCTTGGGAGGTAGTGCCTTCATCTTCAACCTTCTTGTTCTTGCCTTTATCTTTAGACTTCTTATCAGTGTATAGGGCAGAAGAGTTATTAACTTTGGATTTATCTCCATTCTTGTTGAGCTTTGCTTCATGAGTAAACAATTGTCCCATGAGAGTTGTAAGATCTGGAATTTGCATGTCCATGTAGAGGTCCATGGCAGTGGTGAAGCTTTCCCATTTGTCATCAGCCTTGATCCCATTGATCACTTGCCTTACAATCTGCTCTTCTTCAATCTCTTCTCCTATGCTTGCTAACTGATCTGCCACATCTTTAATCTTGGTCACAAATTCTGAAACAACTTGCTTAGGTTGCTTCCTTAATGTTGTGAATTCAATCCACAAGTGATTTTTCCTAGCCCTTGTGCTGGAGGAAAAATATGATGACAAGGTTTCCAAAGTCTCTTGGGATGTCTTACAATTTCTAATATGTGGCAAAAGAAAATCAGAGATGGAGTTGAGTAAATAAGACCTTGCCAATGCATCCTTAGCACACCATGTGTTGAGCTTTTCATGTTCTTCCTTGGTTGGTAATCCTCTTGTTTTGAATGAGGGCAATTCCTCATCTCCTGAGATGTATCCATAGAGACTCCTTCCTTGTAAGTAGGTCTTCATCCTTAGAGACCATGCTTGATAGTTGTTCCTGTCTAATTTATCAATAAATGAAGGAAAACCATCTCCCATTTTACCTTAATTTGCTTTGATACCACTGTTGGGAAAGATGGATGGATGCTCCAAGAGACTAAGTAGGTACTACTAAAATTTGCTTTGTACCAGCACTCTTTTGCTTAGAGTTGAAGTAGACCTCCTTAGCTTTCCAATGACACCATAAAATGGCCTATGTACTTTGGAAATGATGTGTGTAATGATTGAACCAAAACAGATAACTTTGAAACTCACAAACTCAAGAAAACCTTCTATTTATGTCTTGACACCTGCTGGGTATTTTGCTCAATATGACCAACACAGTAGGAATTGGAAAAATTTCTTTTAGAGATATCTACTTAGCTTAGTAAGATAACTATTCCAAGTGGAACGATTTAGAAAGATAAACTATGCTAAGAGAAATCAATTTAGCAAGTTAAGCTATACCCCCGATTTTTTAGGACTGTAGCAAATATTGACCAATGATCACCTCGATGCGTATTTCTCTGAAATGGCTGAATAGAATCTCTTCAAACTTTGAAAGTATGTAGACAACTTTGAGCTGAATCCAACAAGCTTTGAATCACTGAATTTGATGGAGAAATGACTGAGATATGCACTTCACAAGTTGACAGACTTTTGAATAGTATGACAGAGAACTCAGAGATGAACAATGTGAATGTATGTATTAATGAACACTTGTATACAAATCCATTGGCATGAAAATCATTGCCTAATGGTGTAGATAGGTGTGGGCTATAGTGTAGGCCTCACACACACTCAAAATCAGTAATGAGAAGCTCGGGAGTGATGAGTTCTACCCGCGACTTTTCCATGTCCATTTTTATAGAGAATGAGTAAGAATTTGAATTCAAATTCAAACTTTTGGCTCCCTATGATCAAGCTCCTATATCCTAGAAGATATTCCTTCAATCAAAGATCTACCTTTTTCCACGAATCCTTTTGGTAGGTGATTACAAACGATTCCAAGTCAATTTGACTTTTACAATGAGATAAAGTGGTAATTAACCACTAGTACTAGTTCCTATGCTTCTTCACATATGTAGGGTCTTCAAGATGTCTTTCAAGCCAAGTGTTTAGGCTTGTGATTTACACCAACACAGAGAAGCTTCAACACCGCTTGAAGTCAATCATAAACTCAGCAAATATGATGGTGCAAAGTTTAAAGATATGAGAAATATTTAGTGGGAAGATTGATTTATGCTATGCTAACAAGACCAGATCTTAGTTATGCAGTAGGAGTTCTCTCAGAGTTCATGCATTGCCCGAAGGATCAACATTGGGTTGCAAGACAAAGAGTTCTTAGATATATCAAAAGAACTATAAAGGAAGGATTATATTATCCTTTTACATCAGATATAAAACTGAGAGCATACAGTGACTCAGACTGTGCAGGAAGTCAAGATGACAGAAGGTCAACACATGGGTATATGATATACCTAGGAGATAAGCTTGTAAGCTGGTGTTCAAAGAAGCAGCATACAGTAGCTTTATCGTCAACAGAAGCAGAATATAAAGGACTTGTGGAAGCAGCTAAAGAAGTGATATGGATGCAGACCTTGTTCAAAAGCATGGGTATTGATCAAGGTATACCTATCATACATGGAGATAATATGAGCTCCTTGTATCTTGCAACAAGTCCAGTATTTCATGCAAGAACAAAGCACATAGAGATTCAATATCATTTCCTGAGGGAAAAGGTAATGGAAAAAGAGATTGAAATAGTATACACTCCTAAAAAAGATCAGATTGCAGATATTCTGACAAAGAGCTTAGATGGAGTAAAGACAAGCAGATTCAAAGAAATGGCAGGAATAAAACAAAAGAAGAATATATGAAAGATCAGAGGATGCTAATTAGTGATTGAGGGGGAGTTGTTGGAGATTCACTCACTAGTTAGACATAAAGACCTGAAGATGTATGAAGGATAAAGAAAGATGAAGAAAAGCAGAAACAAAAACAGTCAGAAAAATCAAAGCCTTAGTGAAGGGACAAATTCACGACTGTAATATAGTTCATAGAAACTTCCATAAATACGAGTTTTGAATCTCGGGAAAACATGTATATATAAGAGAGAGTAGAGAATAGAAGCAAGTGAGCTCAGATAGAAAGCTTAGAAGCGCATCTGTAGAGACGCCAGAGATTGCGTATGTAGAGATGAATAATAGAACCTGAAGTGTCGGGTATTCATCTGAGAGAGATGGTAAGGAATAACTACTCAGAGTAGGAGAGTTTTCCATAGCTATGAGCAAAGTGATGCCAAGCTATTTTGTACACATCTTCTCTAATAGAAAACACATGTTCATTTGGAAGTTTGAGCGCATTCTTTGTGTGTGAAGAAATCTAAGTGATTTCATGTTACTGTGAAAGTCAGTTAACAGTTACAGTTTTCTTAGTAAACGTTTTCCGGTACTTCTGAGAGTTAGATCTCACAGCACAGTGTAAAGATTTTCATGAGTGATAGCTCATCTTGAAGCTAGGAGTCTGAACTACAAACTGATCAAAAGAGTTTTATGAAACGGGACATGTACACAGTACAAAGTCTGATCGTAAAGACATCGAGAATTGATGAAGTTTTTTCTCAAACTTCAGAATGAGTTCATTCAGTGAAGGAAGCTCAGGTATTACTTCCTTACTTCAATTATAACCATTTGAAGTAATCACAAACAGAATTGCAGTTGATTCCGGTAAGGTTACGGTGACAGTCCGATAACATTCCGGTGAAGTTCCGGTGATATTCTGATGGTTTTAAAACACAGTTTTAGGAAAGTTAAGTGACGGAAACATTATCTAACTGTAAGCAAACATAGTAGTGTAAAGTTTGAAGTAAATCAGTTCAGAATTAAAGCTTGAAAGAAATGCAAAGCTTTCTGTAAAGTGAATTTTCGAAGTTCACTAAAACAGTAGTAAAGTTTTCAGATTGCTAAGCTAGTGATGATTATAGAGGTGTTCTAACATCACTTTAGCATAGTTCTAGTTGAGGTGTGGCAATTTTCTGTAGTCTTGTTAGTGAACAAGCTTTTGCCGCAACATCACATAACCTCAACAAATAATACAAGAGCTCAACAGTTGATGATAGCTGTTAAGAACTCAACAGTAACTATAGCTTAATTCCTACAATAAAATCAAGGCATAAGTCAAGAGAAGAACACAAACAATAGTGAGACTAAGAGCATAACTAAGAAGAGAATGAGAGCTTGGAAGGATAGCCATGAAAGGATGAGGAGACAATGTACAAAGAAGATGAGTGAACTTGAAGAGAGATCAAGGGAAACTAAAGCTAAATTGATAGAGATCATATCTCATATGCACCCTCATAATTCACCATCCTCATTACAAACTATCTCACTAGACCACCACTGCTTATAGTAAAATCGATCCTAGCAGATCCTACTCTAGAGGATCTTGACATGATGTTTAAAGCCCATCAAGCCAGAATCCAAGAAGGGCCAAATGTGGCAGCATTAGATAATTGTTATCCCATACCTGACCTAGAAATTGAGAAACCAAACTTTGTGCCAAAATGGTGGAACTCGCTCAAACTATGCTTGAGGCCAATTGTCTTTTCAATCGCACTAATTCAGCCAAGAACCAAACTTTGTGCAAAAATGGTGGAACTGGCTCAAACTATGTTTGAGGCCAACCGTCTTTTCAATTGCACTGGTTCAGCCAAGGCACAATTGCACTTTGATGGATTGCTAGAGAGTCTAGAGAATATGATAGCCAAATCTGGGAACTCAACTACATCGAAGGTAACTAATGATAGAAGTGAAAGGATAAGCTTGCCTCCCAAGGAAGCGTATGCTCCTAATTCCACCAATCTAGAATTCTCTTCTTCTATAAATCAATACTCACAAGAATTCGTAAGAGAGATTCAAGAGGAGAAATGGGCAAAAGAGAGCAAGAATCCACCACCCATTGAAATTGTGGACAATCTTCATGATCAATTTCCACAAGACATTCCCTCTCTTTATGAAGAACAGGAGGATGGACAAACTAGTGAATGATTGGACTTCAAATCCAATTCCCTATAGGAATTTCCTCAATTCATAGGTCCATGGGAGTCCAATTCTATTAAAATGAGAGCCCCTACTATCATGTTAAGCAACAAGGAGTCAGTCATACCTAGAAACATAGATGTAGTAAAGAATACTAAGGTACAATGTCATCTCACCTTAGAGGAACTATTCAAAGTGAGACCAGATTCATAGAAGCATATAACAAGTCAAGTGCCAAAAGTAAATAAGCCTCCCTCTCAGGTAGGGATGCATCAACAATCCCAGAGATACCCTTGGACAAGATAGGAGATATGAGTGAAGGAGAAGAAGAAACACTTATCTCCCTATTACCTATTAGGACCATACCACCAAGGTAATTTTGGACTTAGGCGTAGGAGTTTCCATTGCTACCACCTCCTTATGGAAGCATTGAGGCAAGCTAGAACTCAATTCAACAAGGATGAAACTACAAATGGTAAACGGACACATTGAGAAGTGTATGCAATCATTGCAAAGCCTCTGTACAACCTTCTAACTAATTTTGAGTGGACCGACAAGTGCAAAAACTCTCTTAATGAGATTAAGTGACGACTATGTTGAGTGCCAATCTTAACCACACCAAATTGGAATAAGCCATTCCATGTTTGCATGGATGCATCCAATTATGCTATCGGGTGTGAGATTGCACAACTTATGGGTGAAGGTAACATTGATCTTCTAATAGCTTATGCAAGTAGGCAAGTAAATGCGATTGAGCAAAATTATACCACCATAGAGAGAGAGAGAGATAGAAGGATAGGCATGTCCTATCTGGTTAAGAAGTTTAGAAATTATCTACTTACAAATAAGTTTAATTTTTTTTACAGACCATCAAACACTACTTTGTCTAGTGAATAAACCTTGCAATACTAGCAGACTAGTAAGATGGTTTCTCTTACTAATAAAATATGACTTTGAAGTAGTTGTCAGGAGAGGTAGAACCCACCTTAGGGCAGATCACCTTTCTAGAATAACCTTAGGAGAGTCATCGCAAGGAGTTTCAGATGAACTTCCTGATGTTTACATATTCAACTTGGAGGTTGGTGGAAGAAGATGAGTACACGAAATGGTTTCAATTAGCACATATAGATGCACTGAAGCAACATCATTATAAACATCAAAACCTCCAAACTCTGCAAAGATTAGGCATATATTGGCCGACCATGGAAGCAGATGTCCATAGGATGTGTAAGGATTTTCCAACTTGTTGCAATAGGCCACTAGTAGAACATGTTACTCTGTATCAAGTATTAGTAATGCCGGATTGGCGACCAGTGGAGCCATCCAGTTAGCCAGCTAATGGTGATATACTAGCAAGTTACATTAGTGGATGTAGATTGAAATTATATCAAGAACCCCTAACAAAGGAAATGTTGAGTCAACTCAATAGAGCGAAGAAGCTCAAAGAGAAGAAGAAAGACGAATGTAAGAAGAAGCTCAAGCATAAGCCTTAGAATGCACTTGATGTATGAAATTGAGAAGACAAGGTAGAGATCAACCTAGGCAATGTGTTCATGAGGCACCATGATATCACATGGCTATCCCTCACATAATAATTGATAGACATCCTTTTCTTACCTTAGAAGTAGGATAGGGCAAGAATGAGAAGAGAATAAGAGCCTTGATTGATTCATTTGCAGCCACTAGTGTAGTTAGATTTTCTTATCGTCAAGACCTGTAGTTGAGCGTCAATCCTATTGAAACTTATCTCATAGGATTGGGAGGTGTGGAAAACCCTTGCATGGGTGAGGTGGATCTTCCCATCTGATTCAAGATGTCCATATGATGGTTAAAGTGCTAGTGTGTCAAGATGAGGACCTCACAAAACCTCTTATCTTGTATCAAGATTGGATCTATGACAATTCGATCAATCTAAACCTAAGAAGTGGACTCCTTTAGATTTGGGTGACCTAGTAGTGTATTACAATCAAACTAGCAAGTTGTGCACTCACTGAATCGAGTAAGGCACCGATTCCTGGTCCTTCCAAGAGTACCATGAAGATATAGTTGGTGTTCTTCTTGAGATTTCAATGATGCAAAATGATGCAACTATTAAGAAAATAGCAGAAGCAAGAATGGAACCCCCTTCTTTTCCAAAGATGGTCAAAAGAAATCAAGAAAAGAAACCCAAGAAATGGATGGAGTAGACAACCAAATCTCATACTCAGAAATTAGTCAAAAATAGGAAGGCTCATGGAGTAAAGCAGATTTGGAGGTGCAAGAGTGAACAACCCTCAATCCCCGTAAGAGGACCATAAGTATTTACCAAACAAACAACACAATCAAAGAAAGCAAGAGTGAGATATTCCAGGAGACAACCTACACAAATCATTTCTATTTGGATACCTAAGCGGTCCATGAAAGCTAACCCCAATGCTATACAAATATAGGTTCCTAAGACTTGCTTACATGCTCGCCTCGAATAAACTCCTAGGTTTGAATCAATGCTCATGAGAACTCACCCCACCAACATCTAGGTTGAATGCTATTATCACCACATCATGTAAAACTACACCTGGGGTTACTTGGACATGGGTACCCAAAAAGTCCCATATCTCAGTAGAGTTACTCCTAACACCCTTAAATTTCATAAATGAGAAAATTTGTAATCCCATAAGGGAAATGTGGAAAGTCAAACCTTGTAATAAACCCCTGACCCAATAGTGTAAATATCCTATCAGAAGAATAGATGCATTCTGAGTACATTGCACATCTAGAGTATGCATCTAGGAAATTTACTAGCCTCCTGACATACACTCACTTTCATATAGCACATCACCTTCATTGACTCACTAATCAATACGAACATTGTGTTGGTATTGTATAGGGGACAAGGTATCATCTCATTTCCAATGCAATGCTATATGATCTTCTTCTTCTAGCCAATTCAGGAGCAACAACAACCATTAGAACTATTGAAGAAGTAGCAGGCACCAGTTCACAGGCAGGAACTAGTCATCAAACCATCAATATAGAGAGTCTACCCATACTAGATGAACTTAAGGAACGACCAAAGGATATGAGGGACTTATATATCATCCCTATTCAAGATCCACGAATGGGCCATACAACCCATGTCAGCAAAAACTCTCATTGGTTTACTAAAGTGGTAGGACCCCTCGGGGAAAGATCTTTTATTTGGGAAGGAGATATCAAATACAACGATGTCTAGGGAAAGTACCACTTTTTCATAAGATAATTCGAATGTCTACAAAATATAGTAGAGCTACATCCGATTTGGCAAAAACTGGGTTTGAAAAAGTGTTTCAATGCCAAGCTTCCAAAGCCCAACTTTATGTGTTTCTATTATCTCATCAACTCTCTAACTCCCAAAAAGGACCCTAGAGTGTCGATTACTTTTGTGATCCCATCCTTAGTGTGTGGCAATGAGTTAAAGTAGATTTATTTGCCCAACAACCTCTTACATGAAGCCTTAGGAATGCGGGGTATGCACATTCCCATTGACAAGGATTTTTTGATTTCGGATAGTATGAAGAATAGGAATCTTACAAAACTTAAGGATATGGTGACTATGACACCGAATATCATGTTCCACCTATGGATATGCATGCAATATTTCACCTTCCTAGGGCAGGATCAATTCACAATGCCTCACAAGAAGGTCTTGTTCAGTTTGTATTTAGAAGATATGCAAAACATGACCATCAACCTATTGCACTCAATTATTGATTAGATCTGCCAAGTTCACAAGTAATGGCCACAGAAGACAGTGTTACATGGATGCTATGCTCTCACAAGGATCATCTATAGATTCTTGGCTTATGACATATTCCTTCAATGAGCACTATCTTGGAATAGAGTCAAACAATTTAAAAACAAGAAATCATGTATCCCACCATCGAAGAGAATGAGAGGATCGATACCGTGTGCTCAACCTAGAGGAGCCACGTTGACTCGGCATGTAACTCTTGCATCTCAAAGGGTAGCACAACCATTCACAGTCAGACTACGAAGAAGAAGTACAAATGGACCCAACTTGATTTTTCCTCCTGTGCCATCAAATTTAGAATTCCCTAGTGAAATCTATATAGAAGAGCTTAGTAGTGAAGATTTTGAATGGATTCTCCAAGCTGTGAACTTAGAGTCTGAAGAAGAAGGGGAAGGTGACTATCAACAACAAAAGGAAGAAGGACAACATTGACTGATAGGTGAAGAAGAAGAAGAAGAAGAGGAAGAGCAATAGGAGGATGAAGAACATGAACAACAAGAAGGTAGAGAAACAGAAGGTATCCCAGCCTATACTACACAACTACAAAGATTATATGACACCATGATGATCGTACAAGAGCGGCACTGCATATCATTTAGCATAGGCAAAGCCTTACTTGATCAGATTCTAAGTGAAGAAGGAGTGGATCCCCACTTTATTGAGACCCTCCAACTTCTAACAGAGACCTTAGGAGTGACTAAGGTTGTCCATACAATGTTGCAAAAAGGAAGTATCAATTTCCCAATCATCCCTCGCACCCAAGTCCCATTGAGTGCAGATCCTTATTATTCCACTCTCTGACCCCCTACACTTCCTATCACCATACCACCATTCTGCATTCCATTCATGGAAGCCATCCCTCAATTGCTAGTGTTAGGCCGCCGGATTGGCACAATGTAATTTTATATTTTCATATATCGCATGCACTAAAAGGGCATAGCGAAGCGATGTAACCTTTTTACCCATTAATGAAGATACATTATGGTGTTCTATGGTGGTACAGGAGACGGGGATCGCCAGACTGTGTGTCTGGGCGATTGCAACTACGCTGGAGACGTCGTGTGCAGAGTTTGCATATATTTGGAATATTGTTAAGCCTGTTATTATTGAATTGCCGTAATTTATTACTAACACAGTAACGTTGTCTTAATATTAATAAGTTTAAACAACTGTGTGGCTGATAATTTGCGCGATAACCTATTGTGTGAGGATAACCGTAATCAAAGAATTGCAACAGTGTAACAGAATTTAATGTCTGGACGTATGAATTACTGTTTGGTTAATTGGGAAAATTAAGTAAAGGGCCTCTGCATTGTCAGACCCCTACCATCCCCAAGAACCCGAAAAGAGATTAAAAGTGGATATGACGGAAGTTCCTTTTAACATTGGTGCCGTCTGTGGGAAGATGGCACTAGATCGAGAATAATCAGTAAAGGTAGAGCAGTACGTAAGGCAAGCGGTGCAGAAGTGATATATGCCGGTTACTCGGTCCAGCGAGTCCTATCCAAAGTATAGGAGAGACGAGCATCCCTGGGCAGTTCCAAATCTATTAGGGACATCCCCAGGAGGTAGAAGTACAAGTCATTTAAGCCCAGTGGTAGAAGGATCGGAGCCAGTTAGCAGTGATTCCGGTGCCAGTTCGGTGACACATGATGAGATTCCGGTGGATTCCAGTGTGATTCCGGTGCGTTCTGAAGAAGGTACAGTGACTTCTAGGTGCACAGAGATGCAGTGTGCAGTTAGTCCAACACTATCATCAGAATTCGACTACTTTCGGTGATAAAGTTGCGTTACCGAGTGCGACCATTACCTGTGAAAAGATAACCTGGGGTGGTGAAAGTTCGATAAGTTCTGGTGGGAGTTCGGTACCATTTAGTGGGAATTTGAAGTTTTTCGATGACAATGCAGTACTATCTGGTGGACCCTTATTACGTTCACCACTGTTCGGGGCAAGCCTCTCTAGTTTCGATACCAAAGCTGAGGACAGGTTATTTGATTTGGAGATAAGTAAGAGATTCAACACCATTTTCGAGCTGGAAGGTGAGCAGTTTGACAATACAGATTCTGAAGGACAAGAGACACCTCTTCAACAGACAGATAACAACAACACTACTCACAATAGCACTATGAGTGGTTCACAGTCTCAGCAACAGACACCCCCACAGCCGCAATCGCAGTTCCAGCAATAGCAACAACAGCAACCGCAACCAATTATACCAGTTCGACCGGTTCCAACAGGAGTGACTTACAAAAAGTTCGGTGGATTTCTGGGGGATGATCCCGATGCATATGTCCGCACATTCGAGATAAGCTATGCAGTGTTGAATCATCCACCGGATCCGGCGTACAAGGCCATCGTATTTCAGGCCACTTTAGTTAATGAAGCAGCCAGGTGGTTGACTGAGTATGATATTAATCATTTCGCTAACTATGATGATGTGAGAGATGCGTTTTTACAGAGGTTCCGGTTGAAGAAAAATCTGGCCGAAATCTTTGATTATTTGCAGAACAATCGGCAGAAGCCACAACAGAGTGTTTAGGAATATGCAACACTGTTTAGAAACCACTTAAGGCAACTGCCTCCGGCACATGCTAATCTACCGGACAATGTTATCACCCAATGGTTCATTAACGGACTGAATCCACAGTTGAGACAAATCACGATCATTCGTTGTGTGGGTGGAATGACGTTGGATGTAGTAATTGTGATGGCCTTACAACTGGAGCACAAAGTTGGAGGATTTATGGAAGACTTGGAATGGCTGAAAAGCAAGTAAGAACGTAGCTGATGATCTAGCCAAATAGGTGTATTGTACCAAGTGTAAAAGTCCAGGGCACACCAGTTCTACATGTGCCCTCAACCAGATGTATTGTGCCATTTGCAACACAATAGGACACTCAACGGAAACTTGCGCATATAATGCAAAGGTGCAGGGTAGAGCAGTTATAAACGCCATTATACAAGAACCAGGTCAGCCAGCAACCCATTACATGCCACCACAGATGCGAACCAATCAGCCGCAAGGATATAGGAATTACTAGGATCAGCGGAACACCAATTTTAATTCAAATCGATGGCAGGTGGGTACATCAGCAGAAGGTACCTCTCTTCCACCCCCTCGATGTCATTTTTGCGGCGAAATTGGCCACATCCGTAGATTCTGCAAGGAAGCAGCAAAGTACGACAAAAGGAAGAAGGAGCGACAAAATCCAATGACCAACATGGTTTATATTTCACCAGTCGAGTCACAAGTAGCTGTCGTGTAGACAAGATCGGGTAAGCAGTTGCAACCAGCAGCTGAAGTGTCTGAGCCTGGTATCCGTGAGCAGCAGTGAATGTTTGCAAAGGCTAGTCACTGGACAGCTAAGGAGCCGACTCTGTTTCCTGATCCAATTCCGGTAACACACGTCCCCCTACCGCAGGCAAGATTGAATGAACAAAATTTGGCCGCAACAACATTAGAATCATCATCAGAATCGGTGAGAAGTACGACCCAAACAGATCATGTATGGGATATCCTATCTAGGGCTTCAATCACACTCCCTTTGGGACAGTTGCTCTCCTTAGTGCCAGGAGTCAGGCAGCGATTTCAACAAAGCAGGTTAGCCCCGGGTCTTCATGTACTCCGGCAACCGCAACCATACAACCGGAAATTGATTCTACGATGGATCACTCAGTTCTATTGATCACAATATGGCATAAAAACTAGAAGATTACCCAAGTGTTAATTGATGGCGGTTCGGGTGTGAATATTGCAACAGCAGCGCTTTGCAAGAAATTGGGTTGGACCCAAATTGAACCCGTATAATTTTTTAAACGAATGGAAGACCAATCCCGAGTCCATCCGGTGGGATTAGTATGTAATATTCTGATTACCTTGCAGGGCACCACATTTAAAATGACTTTTGTAGTCCTAGAATTACTAGAATCCAGCCTCGACTACAACTTACTTTTCGGTCGCCCATGGCTCAAGCAAGCCAAAGTTGTACAGGATTGGTCAGCCCAAGAGTTAATTTTCAAAGACCATCACCAGAAATATGTAGTTAAATTGGATGCTATGCAACCCTGTGATCTTCATGCATGACCATACGTAGCGGAGCCGGTCCATATGTTGGATGGATTATCTGATGATGAGGAAGAAGCGTTCCTGAAGACCAATAAGGATCTGATCTCATTAGGTACTGTCGATCTCCAGTCGGTAGCAGACCAGTGGAGTTCGACAGCTTGTACGATCGTACCAGTGACCGGAGATGCAGAAGCAGATGATAGTGTAGTTATGGATGAAGTCACCTTGCATCAACTCTTGCAGTCAGCTGATGATTTGGTAAAACCTCGACAATTTTATGTACCGAAAGATCAATTAGTAACATATAATTTGGGTGACACGGTCAACCCACGACCAGTTAAGATTAAGGCAAGATTATCAGAGACATTCCAAGATGATTTGGTACAACTCCTGCGTGAATTCTCCGATGTTTTTGCTTGGGATTATAGAGACATGAAAGGTCTTGATCCGCGGATTTATCAACATCGGGTAGTGCTCAAACCGGATGCGAGGCCAATCAAACAACCAAGCTACAAAATGAACCCCAATTATGCAGCACAGGTCAAAGCAAAACTTGATCGTTTATTGAAGGTGGGATTCATTGTGCCAATTGAGCATGCTGAGTGGATATCTCCAATAGTGATCGTCCCGAAGAAAAATAAACAGTTGTGTATCTGTGTTGATTATCGGAAAGTGAATGTTGCCACTGTACCGGATCCATTCCCTCTCCCCTTTTTGGACACAATGCTCGACAGGGTAGCAGGGCATGAAATGTATTCGTTTCTGGATGGCTATAGTGGATATAATCAGGTGAGAATGGCCGAACAGGACATACCAAAGACAGCTTTTATCACGAACTAGGGTGTTTATGCTTGCACTCTAATGTGGTTCGGTTTAAGGAATGCCCTGAGTACCTTTCAAAGATGCATGCACGAAGTCTTTTCACCCTACTTAACTACATTTATGCAAGTATATTTGGATGATTTTTCCTTATTTGGCAAGACTTCGGCGCACCTGTATCATTTACGATGCTGTTTTGCAAAATGCCGAGAGTACCGATTATGCTTGAATCTGACTAAATCTGTTTTCGCGGTCTCCTGTGGTAAACTACTTGGACATATTATCTCTGAACAAGGAATACAAGTCGATCCGGATAAAGTCGCAGCCGTGTTGGAGGCACCAATCCCCACGACACCAAAAGAAGTTATGCGCTTTCTGGGCCAAATCCGGTGGCATGGCAGACATTTACGGTGGTTAGCTCATTTAACGACACCACTTAATTGGCTTATGACTAGTGCTCCGCGGCAGTATGATTGGATACCGGAGTGCCAAAATGCATTTGATCGTTTAAAGGTTTTATTGACGCAGGAACCAATTTTGCAACCACCTGATTGGGAATGACCGTTCCATGTCTTCGTGGACGCATCAGATATTGCGATTGGTAGTGTCCTCATGCAACAAATTGACAAATGGTTTCGGCCTATATATTATGCAAGTCGTCGATTAGCCCCTTCCAAAAGAAACTATTCAGTGACCGAAAGAGAATGTCTCGGGTTAGTGTACTCTGTTAAAAAGTTCTGGCATTATTTGTTGGGCCAAAAATTTACCTTCCACGTGGATCATGCCGCACTCGTGTACTTGGTCCGGCAGCAACATTTAGGTGGTAGATTGGCTCAATGGGTTTTACTCTTACAGGAGTTAGACTATGAAGTTATTCATCGACCTGGCACAGCACATGCCTTGGCGGATTTTCTATCTCGATTGGATTCCAGTGAGCCTCCAGTAGGGGTTGATGACACTACACCGACAATTTACATTACCGAACCAATTACTGATGAATCTGCAAAACCTCTTGTTGCTCCTACATACTACAATACGTTGCTAACTTTCCTCACTGACGGGTGTCTCCCTCCTCATAGTCCCCCTGCTTTGCGGTGGAAACTTGCAATTTATAGTCAAAGATTCCGGTTGATTGTAGGTCAACTATACTACATGGATCATACTGGTGTTTTACTTCGATGTACTCCTCCCCATGAAGCAGAATCAGTAATTGTTATGGCTCATTCATTACCCTCTGGAGGACATTTTGCAGCTAATCTTACTCACCATAAAATTCTGCAAAGTGGGCTTTGGTGGCCTACAATGTACAAAGATGTGACTCAGTTTGTGCAACAGTATGATACTTGTCAACGGTCTGGACAGCCATTACAGCAGCACTTCTTTCCCCTTCAACCTGTTTTACCTCTGGAACCCTTTCAGAAGTGGGGTCTAGATTTTATTGCCCCAATCACACCACCAGCGACCCTCACCAACAATCGATACATACTGACTTGTACAGATTATGCCACTAGATGGGCGGAAGCTTCGGCTTTACGGTCTGCCACAGCTGTTTCGGTGGCCAAATGTTTAATGAAGGATGTCTTCCCACGTTATGGATTAGCTCTGGAGCTCATGATGGACCAAGGAACGCATTTTGCAAACAACTTAATGCAAGTACTGACTCAGACTTTGCAAATTGTACATAAATTCAGCTCACCGTACTATCCACGTGCTAATGGTCTAGCTGAAAGTACCAATAAGACTCTGTTGAATATGCTCCGCAAATTGCTTTTGGAATGTCCGGAATATTGGGACCAGTTACTACCTGCAATTTTGTGGGCTTATCGAACTACATACAAGGTAGCTACTGGCATGACCCCGTTCAAGCTTGCTCATGGATTGGAAGCTATTGCACCGATGGAAGTAGTAGTGCCGAGCCTACGAGTTGCCTTAGCTCAAAAATTGATGCCGGAAGAATCTATTCCCTTTCCGCTGGATACACTCAGATCATTGGATGAACAGCGTTGGGAAAGCTTCATGACTCTTCAAGAAGTTCAGCTTCGTCAAGCCCGTACTCATGATCGTTTCCTCAAGACCCCTGTGTTTATGGTGGGGCAACTTGTGTTATTCTATAATGCTAAAGCAAATTGATCTGCTGGAAAATTTAAATTATGGTGGTTCGGTCCATACCGGATTGTTGAACAAGTGGGCCCAGCAACTTTTCGATTGGCGACCTTAACAGGTGTTCTTTTGCTAAAAGTGATTAATGGTTCTAAGCTTCGGTCATATCACCAACCGAATGATAACCGATGACATGTACCTCATCTTGTTCGCGTGTCACTTGTTTTATTTTTATCCCCGTATTTCGGTTGACCACAGACCGTAATCTCCTCGTTTTGATATCTAAATATGATTAATCGCCACCCTGTGTTATTGTTTCTACTCCTGCATGCATGTCGTAATTATGACGGATATCTTTCCAATACGGCGCGATGATTAGGGTTTTCGACCGCCTAATGTTGCGTGTGTGATTACTTAATCTTGTTTCTTTTCTTGTTAATCGCTATTGTGTTTGTGTGCTTGTGTGTTATTTGTTTTCTGTGTTCTTGTGATTACTCGTGCGCGCCATGGAAGCTCTCGCGAATGTCGCCACCTTCCTTGCAGGACGCACTCCTGGAGTGAGTGAGTATTTGCACACCCATGGTCTTCTGGCCTTCGCTGAATTTCCTTGGCATTCAGTGGAGTGTCAACCATTCTATGCGCAGATCATTTCTGCCATCACCTCTACACCTGCTACAGAGCAGTGTTGGCCCATAGCCTGTTTACCATCACGAGTTGTTATTACTTTAGCTTCGTTTGCCAATGCCTCCCGACTTCCTCGAGAAGGATTGGAGAATGGTCCACTTCTTCCGGTAGCCACCATGAAAGATTTATTTCCCAAGCACTCATCTAATGAGTACGCCATTCTGTGTAGACCTGAACCAGAGTGTACAGCTCTGTAATTTTTAGTCGCTATTTTGAATTTACAAAAATGCACCTATGGTATCTCTCGCCCCTTCTATTCAATGATAGACATTGCATCCCGTGAAACTGTCAATTTCACATCCTTCTACTTCCGGCACATTCACCGTGAATGTGTTGCGGTTATCAAACAAGTCACTAAGGGTGACCTTCCACGTTCTCGTCTACCCCATATCCTTACTTTTCTCTTTCCAGCAATCCAAGCCGCGCAACCCCCTCCAAACGCTCCCTTCTTGTTGCATGAAGAATCTACTCATATGCTCGAGGATGAGGAAGATGATGATGCCGACCTGTTGCAACTTTTTCGCCGAAAACGAACATATGTGAGCCCCTCTGGCAGTCAGGTGCAAGGATCAAGTGTTGGCCATGAAGAAGAATTCTTCCACGACACTGCTACATCCATTCATGTCAATTCTTCCGTTCCTTCTTCTCCAACTAAGCAACAAGAACAAGATACCCACATAGCAAACTCTGAAGAAGTTTCTCCTCGGGAGTACTCTCATCAGCAAGATGAGGAAACTGTGAAGGCGATTATAACCGAAATCCTCACCGAAGTAATTGCCAATGTGGATGTCATGCTCGATAAAACGGATGCAACAAATCAGCCTACAACCAGAATAGTGCTGGTGCCAAGCCCTCTTATCCCCCTTCCTCCTCCCATGAACCCCATTGAGCCTGCTGTGACTGAAGTTCCTACTGCTCCATCATCTTCTCCCGATTACTCTCCACCACCTTCCCCTCACCTATTATCAGCCTCGTCATCCCATCCACTTCCTGCTTTTCCGCCTTCGCAAGTTCTTTTCGGCGAGTTAGAATCTATGGGTCATCTTCTCATTCAATTCTCACAGCAATTACCCCATCAGATGAAGATGGAAACAGAAAATATTTGGCAAGAATTGCAAGCTAAAGTGGATTTATTATAAGCAGATATTGCTCCTTTACAGGAAGAAGCTCATGCAGTCAAAGTAGAGAATCATGCTCTGCAAGTGCAATTGCAGCAGTACCAAGCGCAATTAGCAGAACATGAATTTCTGATTGCTCAACGAGATGCAGCATTGGCTGAGTTAAAAGCCAAAGATGTTCTTTTAACTACTCATGATGAAGAGATCAAGCAGTTAAGTCAGTTGGTACAGGATAAGGAAGATGCTCGGATTGCTCTCGGTAATCTTTTAGAAGAAACTCGTGCCGAGCTTGATGAGGTCATGCAGAAAGGACAAGAAATGGCTACTTTGGCTAAGCAGACTACTGCAGAATTACAGGCCGCATTTGCCAGGTGAATTTTGCCTTAAAAGCATAGACGAGTCTGACAATTCAACGTAAGAAAGAATTAGCAGGAATCATGAAAGAAAGAGATGCATATTATAAAACCATCCAATATCAAGCTCAGGAACTGGAACGCAAAGAAAAGCAATTGGGATTTCAAGCAGAAAAATTATCGCGGATTGATGCTCAGATTGTGGATACAAAGTAGCAGAGAGATGCTGCCTTAGCTAATGAATTTTACTTACAAGAAGCATTTTTGCAAACACAGGCAGATCTTTTGATGAGTCAAGTCATTGCGGCGAGTTCAGTACGAATTGACGCACAGTTCGTGGAGCCGAAAACCTTAAAGCTGATGCTGGATTCATTAAAATAGAAAATCACTAGAACCTTTAAATTAGCCGGAACTATGTATATACAAGGCATTGTAGATGAGCCTTAATGTTATTTTCTTTGCGGCTTTGAGTTCACCGTGCATGCCAGTGTTAGGCCGTCGAATTGGCACAATGTAATTTTATATTTTCATATACCGCACGCACCAAAAGGGTGTAGTGAAGTGATGTAACCTTTTTACCCATTAATGAAGAGGCATTATGGTATTCTCTGGCGGTAGAGGAGACAGGGATCGCCAGACTGTCTCTCTGGGTGATTGCAACTATGTTGGAGACGTCGTGGTGCAGAGTTTGCATATATTTGGAATACTGTTAAGTCTGTTCTTATTGAATTGCCATAATTTATTACTAACACAGTAACGTTGTCTTAACATTAATAAGTTTAAACAAGTGTGTGGCTGATAATTTGCACGATAACCTACTGTGTGAGGATAACCGTAATCAAAGAATTGCAACTGTGTTACAGAAGTTAATGCTTGGACGTATAAATTACTGTTTGGTTAATTGGGAAAATTAAGTAAAGGGCCTCATGTCAAAAACTATGGAGGAGAACAAACAACTCCAACAACAAAACCAAGACAACTTGGAAGTAGCCATGCAAGGAACCCCCAAAGCCACTATTAGCCTAACCAAATTTCAAGTTGTTCCTTCCAAAAACATGTGAATAACGAGAAGAGCATGCACACTTCCTAGAGTCATATGTGAAAATGGAAGAAGAATGTAAACAACTCAGGAAGTAGTCAGCCACCACAAGTATATGAGCACTTGAAGCTATTGCCCTACCACAGGATACTAAAGAACTTGAGAGTCTCCAAAAGCAGATAGAGGACTCTCAAGCAAAGTTAGCGCATTATGAAAAACCTCCCTCACCAGTAGTAGAACCGAAACCCAAAGAGCTAGTTGAGATTCCAGTAGAACAGGCATTCAAAGACACCTATGAGGCACAACTAGTACCAGGGGGCCAAGTGGTAGAAGAAGGTCAGGACATATTCGAGATTGAAGTACCTCAATGGCTTAAGCGTGTGGAGGAAATAGGCAGAACACATGATGATTGAGTAGCCATATAAATTTAGCCATTGTTAAATTTCAAAGAAACTATATGGAAGTTAGAGTATTTCCAAAACTTGTCCCATCGATGAATCATCACTACATTTGAGCTTTAGTACGTGCCCTACTTTGTACTTTTCGCTAACTACAATGCAGAGATCAAATGGGTGATCAGAGAGGAACCCCCTTTTGCAACTCATTTTGAACCAAAAGACCCCCCTGAATGAGCACGAAAAGGAACCATTTTCAACCAAACTAGCATGCAAGATAACTAGAAGCATACCCAAAAATGATGTTCACATGGTCCAATGCACCTTTATTCATAGAGTACAATCCATGCTACTGGTTGGTACCATGCTAAGGGCCATGGCCAAAATTTGGATTCAAGGTAAATAATAATAATTTTTGCTCTGACTAGATAAATTATCCTTACTTCTCTCCATGGAGATGAACACCTACTTTTGCCTACTTGATATCAATGATATGCCATTAGACATCAAGATTCAAGAATGTACTTGACATCATCACAAAAATGTGTATGAATATCTTCAAACTCATGATGGTGGTGTTCAAAACATACAGAAATGTGAAGGCTCCGTACATCTCAGTAGTGGGCTTGAATGAAGGGAACTTCAACTTGGTTTATGATAAAATCAGGACTCGTTCTATCCACACCATTTATGCCTAACATGCTAGAATGAAGTATATGCCTACTTGTTATAAGCAAAAGTTTGAGGAAATGTTCCCAATTGGGTTCTGGGGGTACCACTCCAAAATATTTGTTCCCAGATCGATAAATCTTTTGCATCTTTTTGTGGTAGAACATGCCCTCCATGTCAATCAATTATGCATGCATCATCCGTACCTTCCAAGTTTTGTGGATTGGAATGGTTTAATGATTGATTTATGAAGAGGCCTATGACTCAAGAGGAAGAACTTGCGATTGATGTGATGCAATATTACATCTCACACCCTATACCACAAAGGTCTGTTAGGGATGATAGACATGAGAGAGGGGGGTGTTGGTAGTAGCTTGAGTGGTCATAGAGGCTTCACAAGACAAGGAAGCACGAGGTAGTCGAGTCAAAGAGAATCAAGGAAAAGGGAAGGACAAGCAAGATCCAATCAACAAGGAAGTCAACATAGATCCGACGAGTAGGCCAAGCAAATCTTTTTTTATCAAACAATTATCCAAGAGTGATTTTCATCACTCCACTACATTTTACATTCCATTTTTTATAATTCAAGCTCCATTTTGTTCAATTCAACGAGTCCTCAAGCTTAAGAATGTCAGACCTATGTACAAACCAATTTTCATAATTTTTAGAGCTCGTTTGAGCCTCCAAAAAAGCATAGGAACCTAATTTCTAACTAGGCTAGACTCTAGGTCTGAACAAGCCCAAATCTAATAAAAAACTATAAAAGGAGCTAGAGGGCTCATTTATTAGGATGATTTTTTTGAGAATTGAAGAGAATTAAGCACATTGTAAACTTATTTTTGGCTAATCAAAGGTTCCATTGCTCCATCTCTTTGTCTTATCAGATGTACATGTGTGTGTATGTGTGTGTATGTTGGTGTGCTTCTCACTTGCGCACTTGTACTCTCACTTGCTCACGGTCGTCATACCACCATCATGTCTCCTCGAATCAATAATTATGAGGTGGATCTCCTCATGTTGATACTCATCATTGTGCTAGAGTGACATTCTCTATTAGGAGGCTATTGGATGCTTGGTTTACTTATGCATAAGAGGACTTGATATTCAATTTGTTGTCTCCCATATGGGCAACATGGTTATGCTTTTTTTTTGTTGATTCTATCATGGTGCTTAGTTGGCAAAGAGGTGCATAGGTGGAAAATGCATGATCAGACAATGGGCAAATAGGTGGCACACATTTTTCCTTTGGTTGAATTTAATTACACGTGAACCCTCCCTTATGTGGGCATTTTTTGAGAATTCAAAGTGAAAAGTGCAAAGTTTACATAAAGAGAAAATTTTGGGGCCCATTCAAATTTTTATCAAGGAATTTTCCTAAGGTCACTACAAGACAAAAGGCGATATATTTGAAGTGTAGATAAGATGATCTTGGTGAGAAGATCTTGGAGAAAATAGGAAGGAGATATCATTATGAGGAATACGAGAGTTGGGGAATGTGTGCACGGAGTGGGGAAGTGGTTTGCACATCCAAGGATAAGATTTTGGATACACATGTGGATTGCATTGAACCAAAGTGTGTGTATGCAAAGAGAGTCGGCAAGCCAAGCAAAGAGTGTATGAGCAAAAAGGGGATACACTAAGCAAGTGTAACCATAAAGAAGGGAGGACTTCAAGTGACACGGAGTGTGCAAACACTTCTCTGATAGTCGTGGGAGAGCTTGAGAGCCAAAGAAGAGTGAAGAGAGTGATGTATGCTCTTTTGTGTGTTGTAGGTCAATTCATTCCAGGAAAAGGAAACCAAGGCATGGCTAGAATACTACCAATGAGGAGTTGCAGGTCGATAGTGGAAGTTATTAGGATGTCAAGTTCAGTGGAGCTTGAGTCCAAGGGTGCATAGGAACAAGCCATTAGCGAAGGTGGAGAAGTAGCACAGAGGTTGACTACACAAGCACTTGGAAGTACTTGGCTATACCTTTTGTCTTAAAGTGTAACCTATAGTGAGTACTTTTTTCTTATTACTGAAAGAAGAAGCATTTGTAATCTTCTATCTTAATCAAAGCACAGAGAATTTCTAGGTGCAATGTTTCTTTCTTCTTCTCTAAATTTCTCCTACAAAAACTCATGCCCCTTCTGCTAAAGAATTCACCCAAAAAACTTGGCACGTGCAATGGGATGAAGCATCTTGAGTATAGGGGAAGAAAATAACCTCTCAAATAGAAGAAGAAGGAAGTGCAGAAGGTGTCAACACAAAAATTTGAAGAGGTAACTATTTTTTCCTCCTTTAAACTTATCCTAAGCTCAAGAAAGAGGGCAGGTAGCTCATGATTGCAACCCAGTTCCAAAACTTAGGCAACTGAATCTATTTCAAGACCACAAGAAGGAAAGTTGCTTGTAGATCAATTTGTGCATCTTCCTCATCATCATCAATAGGGAACATGGAATCCCAAGAAGACTTAGAAACTTTATTCTCCTAGTTAAACATTAAGTTTCCATCCTTCAAAGGCTTAACACATGAAGACCCTAACAAGGATGTGAAGAGTTTTTTAGCTTTATGCAAAACAAGTGCATTAATAGGAAGGTAAGATGCCTTTTGCATACGCTTCCCAACAACATTAGAAGGATTGGTAGACAAGTGGTTTAGTTGATTCCTTGACACCCATTTTTCAACTTGGGATCTAATGAAAGATTCTTTAAAAAAAAGTGATTCTAATAGGGAAAAGTTTCTAAAAACATTATTGAAGAATTAGATAATCTATGATTGAGGGTTGGGGAGACATTCCCCAAATTCTTTACAAGGGCAAAAGTACTTAAAGACAAACCACAAGATCCTCCACATGAATTTTCTATCAAAAAGTGGTTGGCTGATCCACTACTAGTATCTACAAAATTCAAGTTAAAGGAGTTAATGATTCCTAGAACAACAAGATGAATTCATTACTACAACAATAAGGCTGCATAAAATTAGGCAACAATATGGAATTGGGCCTTTTGGCCTTCCATAATCCATAGAACCTTAGTACCTAGTAGCCCAGTTAAGGAAGGAACTTGAGAACCTAAGAACCAACACACCCTAAAACAAAGAATAGAGTGCAATGAAGCAATTACAACACCAAATTGAAGCTTAGATCTTTAAAAGGAAGAACAAGCCTGAGCGAAAGAGATGGCACAACTCCATCAGGAGTTTTAAGAGCTTCATTTAGGAAGCAAAGTCAAAAGCATACTTTGGTGTAGAATGTGTAGCAATCAAGGCCATGTGGTAAGTGAGTGTCCTTTCTTAAATATAAGTTACTAGATATGTAGGAAGCCTAGCCATAAAACCCAAGAGTCCCACTCAAGAAGGATTCTAGGAAAAGCATATCCGAGACAAGGAGGAGCCCAAACAAGGCCTTTGCCACCACCAAATGTAATGGCCATGCTTCCAAAAGATAATAACCAAAACACACATCCTTGATCCAATTTCAAAAATGCTCCAAGGAGGCCAATTATTTTTTTTAGGTGTGGAGAATGTGGGAATTATTAGAGCAAATGCCCTTCGTTAAAAGGTTCCCCTCCATGCAAAAATTGCTTAGAGGCTAGAGATCATTACACCATGTGTTGCCTAAGGGATGAGGGCTCCACATCTCGACCACATATCCAGACTATCTATGTGGACCAAGAAAATAGTGTAGATGAAACCATCATCCCATAACAAGACATTAGAGTAATTCATCTTGAAGATATTGAATCCATGGTAATCAAGATAAGAAGACTCCCTCATGAAGGACCTAGGTGTTGAAAATCAAGCTCCAACTTTAGGAGCATATGAACCTCTTAGATTGATGACACTTGGAACAACAAGAAGCAAGGACCCAAGCCCAAGTATTCATGCTCAAATTTGAAATTTGAAGGCCCTTCATTAACTCTCAAATCAATCACCTATCACACTTAGGTGTGATGAAGCCTATATTTTAGGAAAAGATCTCCCTATCAGTTAAGAAATCTTTATATAATCATGCTTTCTACTTTGAATTGGCATGATCCCACATGTATTATCACTTAGAAGATTTGAATAACCTAGAAGACCCCTTGCTAAGTAAGTCTCCCTATTTTCTTGAGGATTTTGTTCATATTTTGAGTAGCCATATTGTTGATATATTTTAGTAGTGATGTGTGTGAACAAACTTAGGACCTCTGAGGCCCTTTATTTCCTCTTTAGGAGGTTTTTTTCCTAGCTTGTATATACACCTATAACTCGAATGGATCACTTATCTTTGTACATTCTTTTGGTAATAGATTCAATATTGTGTTGTGCTCCAAGCTTCTTCTTCTTCCTTGTGTTATTGGTGTGCTTGTATAAACCTCAAACTCCAACAATTGGTATTAGAGGACGTGGCCACTTCATCTAGGGCATCATCCAAACCCCTTTGCTCACACTCTCAAAATTGCACAAAACTTGGTGAGCATACTTGGGGTGATTAAGAGTTCAAATAAGCTTTGCTTGTGGCATCAAAATTTTGTTATGAGCTTGTTTTAGCTCTCGAACGCACTCTCGTAGTGATTATGTAGGCAATTTTGTCCCTTTGTTTCAAACATATACAGGTTTCAATTTTCTAGCACACGTGCCTTGAAGTATGCTACAGGTCTAGCAGAGCTCCATAGGGTGTTTTTGTTCAACGTTTTTTAGATACAATCATTTTTCTACGTCGAGATATTTTTCCACTGGCCATGGTTAAAAGCAATGATGTATTTTGTATGTTGGTTGTTGAGGACACATTGGATGGTACTAATTACGTGTGAATGGGCATATATGATGTGTCATGTATTAATAGCAAAAGATATATGCCTATCTTTGAAAAGAGTTGGAGAGTGAGCATATGAATTAAGTAGATTCTAAAGATAGTTTTTTGACAAAGATCAAAGCTAATTTGAAGGAGCAGTTGATTTCTATTGATGAAGTCTTGCCAAATAGGTCACTTTAGAGATAGTTCTTAATATCATAGTTTTGCTTCTACTCTTTGATTGATGATGAAAGGCAATTCAAATGTCTTAATGTTTGAGGAGTTAGTCTATGTTTTGTTGCAGGAAGATCACTCCAAGCAAAAAAAGTCCATCGTGCATGTTACACATCAAGCTTTTTTAGCTAGTAAGAAGGGCAAAGGAAAATGGATCTCAGCTACTAGTAAGCAAAAATCTGCCAATGCTGCACAATCAAAGAAGCAAGACAAAAATGAGAAAAAAACAAAAAAGAAGAAACAGTTTTGCAAATATTGTAAGGGAAATTATCCTTTCATAAAGAGTTTTCCAAAATTGGCAGCAAAAGAGGCAAAGAAGAAAGAGACTAGAATGGTTGTTGTAGAGGCCTCTACACCTAAAACGGAGTCTGCTAATCTTGTACAGAATGAAGAATGAGCATTTACTACCATTTGTAGTTATGACCCATCTTTTCATGAGTAGTGTATGTCTGAAGTAGACTAAGATGTTTGGTACTTTGATAGTGGGGCAACCAAACCTACTATCTTGTAGCATAGTTTCTTTATTTTGCTTGAGTCTGACCCTACAGGGAATATTTTCACATGTGCTAACAAATCTTCTTATCATGTAATGGGAGTTGATAAGATCATTTTAACTACTACTGATGGTAGTTGTTTCACATTGTCAGATACTTTGTATGTGCCAGGGATCAAGAAAAACTTATTTTCAATTTCATCATTAGCAAAAATTGGCTTGGTCATCAAATTTGTTAATGACACATATATAGTTCATAATCTATCAAATGGACAGGTTATTATTGTTTCTGAATTTTATGTTGTGGGCTCTATAAGCTCATAGACTATGAAAAATATGTGAATGATTCAACATGTGAAGCTCAATATTTTGTATCTATCTCAAATGTAGAACTTTGGCATGCATGCTTTGGACATCTAAATTATGCTAGTTTGCTACACCTATAGAAATCTAAAATGATGTCCTCTCTGCCCAAACTTGAGGCACCTTGTAAATGTTTGTGAAGGCTATTTTTTGGGCAAATTGCATCATTCAATTCAAGCATCCCATAAACTGAAGCTTGTTCATAGTGATTTATGTGGTATGCATACACCTTCTTTTGGGAACTACCTTTACTTGGTTACTGTCATTGATGATTTCTCCAAGCATGCATGGGTGCATGCATTAAAAGCAAATTCCAAAGTGTTTATGTGCTTCAAATAATTTGTGGTTATGGTTGAAAATCTATTAACATGTAAATTGGGCACCCTCCGTTCTCATCTAGGAGGGGAATACATGTCTTTTGATTTTAATGCATTTTTTGTTGACCATGGGATAAAACAATAGTGTACAGTGTCCTATACACCTCAACAAAATGGAGTTGCTAAAAGAAAGAACAGGTTTCTCATGGAGATGGAGAGGTGTATGGTCAAAAGTCATGCTTTACCACATAGCTTCTTACTTGAGCTTGTTATGTGTGCAACATATGTACTTAATAGGTGTCCCACACCAAAGCACTATGATCAATCACTCCATATGAGGCTTGTCATGGTTGCAAGCCATTTGTTGCTCATCTGCATGTCTTTGGTTGTCTGGCATATGCATTAGTGCCTGAACGACAACAGAAGGAATTGGATGATAAAGTAGTGAAATGTATTTTTTTTGGGTACAGTTCTGAAAGCAAAGGCTATCATCTCTATCATCAATAGGCTAAACACATTTTGGTTATTCATGATGATGTTTTTGTGGAAGATGCAACTCACCCATTACTTTCATGTAATAAGGAGACATCTGTTAGCTCCAAAGATGTGTATGAGACTTTGATTCCCTTTTTTTTTTACAGGTGGATAGTTAAGTACCAATCCAAATGAGGCAATTTTTTAGCCTTTGCATGTTCCACATGATGATGCAGATCATTCCATTTTTTATGCAAATTTACATGATGCACTTGTTGATGAGAGGGGTGATATAGAGGAGGCAAAAACTATGCCTAAATGGTTAGTGCAAACTTTGAGAGATAGAAATTAGATGCATCCATGTCATATTGTACTCATTCAAGCTCACATAATGCTTCTTTTGCATCAGATTGCTATGTAATGGTTGCCTCTAGTCTTTGCACTGACAATGATCTATTTGTTTTGGTGAAGCACAACATTCAAAAAATTGGATGGTTGTTATGCAATTAGAACATGATGCTATTATGAAGAATAATACTTGGTCTTTATGTGATTTGCCTCCAAGTGAAAGGGCTATTGGCACTAAATGGGTAATACAAGCTAAAACATAAACCTGATGGAACAATTGACATGTATAAGGCTAGGCCTGTTGCAAAAGGTTATGCCTAAGAGAGAGCCATTGATTTTGATGATACCTTGTAGCTCAAGCATAAGCACCACCTCCTTTACTTGTCAATCCGCAGAGATGTGAGGACCGATACAAAGATCATGAGCAATTGTGGTGAGCAAATGTGAGTGACAAGCACATACATGCACACACACACATGCACACAAGGCAAGATCAAAGAGAGGAACAATTGAAGGACTTTGATTACAAAAGAAATCTATTACAAAGCTGAAATCTACAACAAGCTAACCTCAAAAATGAGCTCTCTAGCTCTTTTTATAGTTTTTTGACTAGTTTTGGCCCTATCCAGACCTAGTGTCCGACCTAGTTAAAAATTAGCTTCTAGGGCTTATTTGAGGGCTCAAATGGAGTTTAAAAATGATGAAAATGGTAGCATGATACTTCTAATACTCATCAAGCTAGAGGACTCCTCGACTTGAACAAAATGAAGTTATAAAAATATGAAATGGTATTTACAATGGCTTTTAGTGATGAAAATCACTATTTTTATAGGGATTTCTTCTAAAAAGTTGACATGTACTTCTTGGAGCTCCCTACTTGCTCCTTGACCTTGAGCTTCAACACTCCCCCCCCCTCTCGAGTATGTCGTCCCTGACAGACCCATGTTGTAGTGGTTGTTCCTTGTAGCGCTTTGAGAGGTAGTGGCTATCCTGCATGAACAAGATCCATCTATCATCCAAATGTAGCAAGGTTGATTGTTGGTCGTTTGTCACCTCGAGCCCTTGCAAGTTGTAGTCCCTTTTTATGTGCGACTTCCTTGGATTTGAGTTGGATGGTGTATTTGTGTGCTTTCAAAGATTTCGAGTTGCTCAAAAGAGGTTGTCAGGGTTGATTTGGAGCAATTACGGGCCTCGAATTGCTTCCTCAGTACTGACGTTGTTTCCGTGATATCCTCTAGATCTTCCAAAGGTGATGTTCATTGTAGTCATGCCAAGTACTCGTAACCCATAGTGAATGATGGGTAAGTGTGTTAATGCATGGGTTGAAGAAAGTATGTGCCTTGTGCATGGCCTTGTAATGTGGCCCTATGCATGCATACTTGGGGAATGCAATATAAGAAACATGGTGCACAAAAAATTGGGTCTTGAGTGAATTGCTCAAGGGTATGCCGATGAAGAGGTTTCCTAATTTATCATTGTTATAGTGTTACCCAAGGAGAGGGTTCTTACCATGAAAGGTCGATCGATATTCTGTGCTTTGTGTTGTATTCCCATTATTGTGATGGACCATGGCTGGTCTATCATTGTTGATGAATGCCCTTGTTGATGGTCCACTGATGAGATGCTTCCAGCGTCTAGTCCTGTTCCCTCTCTTCGAAGCAACATTTGCCAAATACTAAGAATTGAATTTCGTTATATTCCTTGAAAAACAGCATTGGGTAACTATACCAAGCTTAGTTTCACATATTCTCTCTAGCTCACCATAAGCAGGAGTCTTCTCACCCAGTATACATACAAGGATTTGCAATAATATAATCTGCTAGCCAAGACACACTTCTATCAAAACTGATAAATGGCTAGTAATCAATGGTTCCACTTTCAACTAAGCATGACTCATTCATGTTCCATGAGTCAAACCTAGGAACAAAGCTCTCTCTCTTTCCCTTTTTTTTTGTGGTAATAGAGGTACCTAATGGAATGACATGTACAATAGATGAAAGTAATTCATCTCCTCTTAACCCATGTGCACGAGTGGAGGCTAAGGGTGCATGGATGAAAAACAAAAAAAGTGTCTATGCATGGTCTTATGATCTAAAAAATGCATACAAAAAAATGGTGCAAAAATGGATAGATCTTGAGCAAAGTGCTCAAGGGTGAGACAATGATGAGGCTTCCTCCAAATGTCCAACTTCAAGAACCTTTTCTTTCCCATCAACCATTTGAAATGGATGATACCTTTGTCCACCAACCTGCCAAAAGAAAAATAAAAAGCAATTTTTTACGATGTATGAACATGTGCCCTCTTGGTGCCTGGGTTAAACTTAGTGTGCCTAATGCTTGGTCTTTGGATGAGGCCCTATTCCCATGCATACTTGGTGTGCATCTTGAACATATGTTGTGCATTGGGCAAGGTTGAGTTTGACACCCATGGATGCCGCACTAAGAGGTTTTAGGCCGCCAATATGTCTTTGTTGTGTTGGTTGTTGCCTTGAAGTTCCTCCCTGGATTTTTTTTGAGTTTAGGCTTGATCGCTTTGGGTCCTTTGATTGGAAGTGGTCTTTCTTGAAGATAAGGCATGGTAGGCCTATACCATAGTTTTGAAGGCTAGTGTGAGGGGGCTGATTTTGTACAAGGGCTTTCTTTGGTACCCATATCATAGTGCAATATGGTTGGGCTCTAAGTAATTGCTTGGCCACCCAAATTTGCTTGACATTACAAGAAAAATGTGATTTTTGTTTCTTGATGTAAGGGTCTTTGGGGCCTTCTATGTGAGTTTTTGGAGAAAACTCATCTTTACATGGGGAATGCAACGAAGGTTGATCTTCTATACATACATCATGCTTATGCAATGGATCATTGGGTTGTCTGGTTTGAGATTGATCTAGAGATTCATCGATACATTTATGCTTATTACTCATAGAATCTCTAGATGTACAAATGGGTGATGGATTGTCATGATTGACCATAGATTCGACATCATTTTCCACATCATTGATGCAAAGTATTTGTTGATCATCTCCTTCTTGATGATCCGATGGTAGATCATCCTTGGTTATGGCTTCATGAGGGGAATCCAAGTTTATAGGAAGAGAGGGCCCTTCCACATCCCCCAAACACTCGAAGTCCTCCATTTCTCCATTCGCGAAGGTTTCCTGCGATTTACTCAAAGAAGGATTAGATACAAAAGCATGGGTGGAAAGAAAATCTTGAGCATTAAAAGCACAATCTTTGAAAAGATGATTATGTCCACAATTCTTACAATGTGGATAATCATTAGGATTTTCAATAGGCATATATGTAGAAGCATGCAGAATAGGTGGAGATGACACCTCAAATTCTTGATGATTTTGTGTAATGAACCTTTGGGTGCCAATGATCAAGTCTTCATCTATAGCTTCCATGACAAAGAATGTTTCAAAAAATTGCATATCATCCACCATAACAAGCAACACAACTTGACCCATGCAGTCATAATGTTCATCATCCATGAGGATAGAAGAATGAGTTGTTGGTTGAATGTTCTAAAAAATAATGGTCACTAGGTCAATATGAATTAAATTCCACTCACAATTAAGATTGATATAAACAGTCAACCTTCTATGTTCATATCCTATTCTTATATGCACAAAAGTATCGTTATATTCTCTTGTTATAAATAAGGATTCTACCCCCTTAGATATTTCACCTAATTTCTTGACTCCTTGCAATTTTTCTCTAGATGTTTCACCTTTATGTGAGATTATTTCATGCATTTTATGTTTATCTCCCTCCTCTTTTTCAATCTTATCCCCCTTTCTTCTCTCTTTTGCTTTTTTCTTTCCCATGAAACAATTTTTCTCTCCCTTGGCTTCCCAAACCCACCTGAAGGTCAACTTCAAATTACTCTATCTGAAAATCAATGCATTATTCTTACAAAAAACATTTGAGGTCGTGTGGAATTTGAAACAAGCTTTCCAACGAGCTATAGAGCTCAAAAAATGGACTTTTGATGAAAAAGTTATGTCAAATCAAGCACCTAGGGGTCAAAACAGGCAAACAGGACCTTTGGAAAAATCATGATTTTGTGTGAAAATCATGATTTTGGGAGGTCTGAAAATTGCGATACTGAGCACTTATGAAAATCGCGATTTTGAGGGATCATGAAAATCGCGATACTGAGCAACCAAAAAAATCACGATTTTATGAAATCATAAAAATTGCGATGCTAAGCACTAATGAAAATCGCGATCCTGAGCAATCCTCAAAAAAGGCGATTTTGAATGAAAATAATGAAAAACGCGACTTTGAATGAAAATCGTGAAAAACGCGATTTTGAGTGAGAATCGTGAAAAACACGATTTTGAGTGAGAATCGTGAAAAATGCAATTTTAAGTGAGAATCGTGAAAAACACCATTTTGAGTGAGAATGGTGAAAAATGCGATTCTGAGTGAGAATCATGAAAAATGCGATTTTGAGAATGATTACAAAATCATGATTTTGAATCAAAATCGTGTTTTCTCAAAATCGTGTTTTTGACATGAAAATCGCGATTTTGAATGAAAATGGTGTTTTCTCAAAATCGTGTTTTTGACATGAAAATCACGATTTTGAATGAAAATCATGTTTTCTCAAAATCGTGTTTTTGACATGAAAATCGCAATTTTGAATGAAAATCATGTTTTTCTCAAGCTCGTGTTTTTGACATGAATGACCAAAAAATCGTGATTTCAAGAATGACCAAAAATCGCGATTTTGATTGGAAATCGTGTTCTTGAAAATCGTGTTCTAAAAATTGCGATTTTGTATTTTAGTGAAAATCGTGTTTTCTGAAAATAGTGAAAATTGTGATTTGTGAAAATTGTGATTTTAGAGCCACATAGAAGCGTGTTTTCACAAAATCTTGTTTTTGGCTGAAAATCATGATTTGTGAAAATCGCCATTTTGAGCCCACTGAAAATCGTGTCTTCTCATAATCATGTTTTTGAGAAATTTAGAGAATCGCGATTTTGAGCACAACTAGAACGCAATTCTGAGAATGACCCCAGAATCGTGTTCTTTTCAAAGAGTTTTAGGCGGGAAATAGAAAATCGTATTTTTTCGAAAAAAATTGAATTTTATGAAAATCGTGATTTTCAGTCAGAATCGTGTTTTTTTGGTGGGAATTCAAATTTTTGAGGGCCGAGCAATGGCGAGCTCTGTATGTGCACAAAGTCCTGAAAAAACATAGGTGCTTGCTCTCCCTTGCACTTCCTAACTCCTCCTCACACAGTAATGCATGAAAAATGGTGAAAATTCACTAAAAAACAAGAAATTTCTATGAAGATGAAGATGGAAGAAGATGGAGATGGTGATGATGATGAAGATGAAGAAGAAAAATCAGAAAATGAACAGAAATGATAGTTTTTTTTACCTTCCAATGTCGCAAATCTATGATCTTACCATCACAACGCTCGTCCTCGAAGCTCTCTCCCCACCAACGGCGCCAAAATTTGGTGTAGCTCAAGCGTAAGCACCACCTCCTTTACTTGTCAATCCGCGGAGACGTGAGGACCAATATGAAGATCGTGAGCAATTGTGGTGAGCAAATGTGAGTGACAAGCACATACATGCACACACACACACACACACAAGGCAAGATCGAAGAGAGGAACAATGGAAGGACTTTGATTACAAAAGAAATCTATTACAAAGCTGAAATCTACAACAGGCTAACCTCAAAATGAGCTCTCTAGCTCTTTTTATAGTTTTTTGACTAGTTTTGGTCATGTCCAGACCTAGTGTCTGACCTAGTTAAAAATTAGGTTCTAGAGCTTATTTGAGGGCTCAAATGGAGTCTAAAAATTATGAAAATTGGTAGCATGACACTTCTAATACTCCTCAAGCTCGAGGACTCCTCAGCTTGAACAAAATGGATTTATAAAAATATGAAATGGTATTTACAATGGCTTTTAGTGATGAAAATCACTATTTTTATAGGGATTTCTTCTAAAAAGTTGACATGTACTTTTTGGAGCTCCCTACTTGCTCCTTGACCTTGAGCTTCAACAGACCTTTGCTCCCACCATTCACAACATCTATGCACTTGTAGCTGATCATGGTTGGAATGTACATCAATCGGACATTAAAACTGCATTTTTGAATGGTGACTTACATGAAGAAGTGTAGGTATTTCAGCCCCATGGTTTTGTGCACAAAGGGTAGGAAAAGAAGTTTGTAGGCTGAGAAAGGAATTATATGGTTTGAAGCAAGCACCATGAGCTTGGTATGAAATGATACATGCCTACTTGATTGCATATGGTTTTGAGAATAGTCCAACATAGAGCACCTTATATTTTAAACATGCAGATGATGTACTTATAATCATCATTGTATGTGTTGATAACATGTTGCTCAAAGGTCCTAATGAGAAGCAAATTGTTGAATCTAAGGCTAATTCGCATGCCTCTTTTGAGATGTCACATTTGGGGCATTTGAATCATTATTTGGATATTCAATTTATGTAAGTTGATGGGGGAATAACTTTGTGTCAAACAAAATATGTTGACACAATATTGTAGAGTTTTGGCCTTGTTGATTGCAAAACTATTGCCACTCCTATGAAAATAGGTGTACGGTTGACTCTTCATGATGTTGGAGATGAATTTGATGTTTTTCTCTATCAACAAGTTGTTGGATTCTTGATTTACTCATGCATAACTTGGCCTCATATTCAATTTTCTATCTCTTGAATGAGCAGTTTTATGCATTGGTCTTTGCTACCCTTGATAGGGTGGTTGATAGGGTTGTTGGGGCCTATCATACTTCTATTGTCGGTATTGATTCTGGTATTTTCCTTGCTGTGGATACAACCTCTCACGAGGATTTTGGGCAAAAGCGATATTGACTATAGTTCATGTGATTAACCTTTGACCTAGTACCGTCAAATGTCTGAAAGTGGCACAAGAGTTATGGATAGGGGAGCCACCATATTATGATCATCTTTGAGTTTCTAGGTGTGAAGCATATGTTCATATACCCAAGAGTCTTAGACAAAAGTTGGACCATAAGTCAAAGAAATGCATTTTTCTTGGATATGGTCGAGAAGGACAATTTGGATATCACTTATGGGATCCTGAAACACGGTCAATGATCAGAAGTAGTGATGTCATTTTCAATGAGTCTAAGATGCATAAACAACCCATTAACACTAGTGTTGTACCAAAACAGGACACTATAGTGTCCTTTTTTCTAATAAATAAAAAAATCACATATACTAATCAGATAAAATTTTGAAAAAACCTTAAATCCCCATAAAGATCTATACCTAGATGCTCTATAAAAAATATATATTTAAAAAAAACCCTTTTTGATAACTCAAAACATAAAAATGATTGAATATGGTTGAGAAAAATTGTTTTTCTGTAAACTTATATATGAGAAGAAAGAAATATCTCCATAAAAATAATTTTCCTCCTATTGGAATCAATTGTCTAATGTTAATTTATTGTCATATAATCATTTACGACAAGTCTTGGGAACTAGAAAAATCAGTTTTATAATAAAAAAATTAGTACAATATAGGGTGCTCATTATATAGTTATATGCTTTAGCAGCCTTCTATATGATATTGATTCATAAAAACACTAAAATGGTTTGTGTATTAGTTCAAAAACCATCATATAGTAGCATAAAGATATGCTACATGTCTTTGAACCAATAATTTTGTATGTATCTCACATACCACTAAAAATCTTAATATTTCATTGAATGGCCATAATCCTCTCTACCGAGAATAAAAATTCATCGCAAAAATTTAGGTTTTCTCAATGATATAAGGTATATATTATGAATCAAAATAATTCTGTAAACATTATAAACTACTTTATATAGGAAAAACTAGCATGTTAACTTTATTCATGTAGCATATGCAATATTTCCTCATAAAATGACCTTTTCTAAGTGTAGAAAAATAGTGGTATTGTTTAACTTGAAGAAACGATATAGAAATCCGACTCCTAAGGTTATCGAAGAAATATTTCTAGGAAGTTGAAGTGAGAAGAGTGGTGTTTGATGATACTAGTCCTCCAGTTAGCATGCATAAAAATGCTACACATAGGGACGTTCAAGAAAATGTTCGATCAGATCAATCTACACATGTTCCTATTCAGCAACCATTGAGACACTCTACATGTATCTCACATCCACCTGATAGATATGTTCTAGTTTAATTAGATTTTGTTATGCTAATAGATGCGAGTGAGCCTTCTTGCTACAAAGAGGCTATGCAAACAGAGGATCATGTCAAGTGGAGCGTGCCATGAAGAGTGAGTTGGATTCTATTCACAAGGATGGTACTTGGGATTTAGTACCTTTGCCAAATGGCAAGAAAGCTTTACCATGTAAATGGGTATATAAGCTGAAATTCACATCAAATAGTGCTTCTCCAAAGTATAAAGCATAGCTTGTTGCAAAGGGTTTTAAGCAACAACATGGTGTTGATTTGGAGGAAATCTTCTCTCTAGTGGTCAAGATGACTACCCTACGCATGTTGCTTGGATTTTTTGCAATGGAGGACTTAGAGCTAGTCCAAATGGATATGAAAATTTCTTTCTTGCATGGAGATCTTACAGATGAGATCTATATGGAACAACTAGAGAGTTATGTAGTCCCTAGCAAGGAAAGTCTAGTTTGTAAGCTCAAGAAGAGCTTGTATGGACTTAAACAGTCCCCTAGACAATGGTACCAAAAGTTTTATGCTTTTATGAAGTCTCAAGGCTATTCTCGAAGCAATGAGGATCATTGTCTCTACACAAAGAGATGCTCAGATGGCAGCTTGATATGCTTGATACTTTATGTCGATCATATGTTGATTGCTGGGAAGTCGTCTTATGATTTGTCAATTCTTAGAAAGAAATTGAGTCAGACATTTGATATAAAAGATTTGGGGGATGCCAAACATATTGTTGGTATGCACATTACTCGTGATAGGCGTAAAAGATGCATATACTTGTATCAAAGTGAGAACATATCCGAAGTACTTCACATGTTCAATATACAGGATGGAAAGGCATTGACTACACCTTTACCCACATATGTGAAATTGAGCAAGGATGATTTCCCCAAATCAGATGAGGAAAAGGAATTCATGACCAAAATTCCCTATCAATCTACTGTTGGTAGTCTCATGTATGCTATGGTACCTACGAGACCAAACATTGCATTTGCAGTGGGAGTTCTGAGCAGATATATGTCTAATCTTGTCAAGAAACATTGGGAAGCAATCAAGGTGATTTTAAGATATTTGAGTGGCACTAAGGACGTGTCTATGCTTAGGTAGAGGGAAAGCATCCATTATTGGTTACATAGATTCTAACTATGCTAGTTGTGTAGACAATCATAAGTCTACATCAAGGTACATTTTTCATTTTGTTGGAGGTGCTATCTCTTGGAGATCTTGTCTTCAAGAGTGTACAGATTTTTCCACCATAGAAGTAGAGTATGTTGTAGCAAGTGAGGCATGTAAGGAAGCACTGTGTCTCTCTCGTCTTGCTTGTGATATGGGTTTACCTCAGCATGTACCTCGTTTGCTCAGTGATAGTCAGAGTGCCATTGCTTTGGCTAAGAATCTAGTCTATTATGCAAAGACCAAGCACATTGAGGTGAGATATCACTTCATTAGAGATTGCTTAGCCACTGAGCGCATTAATCTTGAGAAGGTTCAAACTTGAGATAATGTTGCAAATGCTTTGACTAAAGCTCTACCACATGATAGCTTTCGACACTATTGTCACTTGATGGGGGCTACTTGATTCATGATCTTACACAGTCACTTGTATATTGTGTAACATGCCCATTAGGTGGGAGGTATAGTTTGTATACTTACACTCATATTCTTTATCATTCTTTTTCTTTCTCCCATGATTACTGTGGCCATATTGGCCTTTAGTGGGAGATTGTTACCGTTAGTGTCCATGTGAAAGGCCAAATGGCCATTGGACACTTCTTTGTATATGTTCTTTAATAAAACATATAGTGGCCTGGTAAGTCAAAGATTGTAAGTTCGACTGCATTTCTAAGACCTAAGAAGTCTGTCTTTGTGCTCCCTGTGTACTGTGGTTTTCTGATTATTCTACAACCTCTATGTGAAGTACTATGTGCAACCTTAGGAGCTCAGTTTTCTACTCCGAGGATATCATCGTGGAGCTCTTCAGGAGGAGAGCACACCATAGTGCATCGCCATTGAATTACTTCAGATAGTCTGTGGCAACAATAATATATCAACATGTGAGCTCTTAGCTAGGGGATTAATAGGACCAATAAAGTCTATTACCCACTTAGAGAATGTGTGTACTCCCATCATGGGTCTCAGTGGCATCTCGTCCTTATATATCGGTTACTGAGTTCACTAACAAATGTCTTACCTTTTCACATAGGTATGAGCATCCATGTGGAGAGTTGACCACCATAGTCCCGCAAACAACATGGCTTTGATCACACTATCTGGTTCAAAGTGTCCCCTACCACACTTTCGTGAGCAGTTTCTAAAATTTTGAGATGTTCGCTCTTATGGACGCATAGTCTTAGGTATTTGTCCCTTCCATGCTTGTATAGGTTATTTCCAATAAGAGTATAGTCTACTGCTTCATGTTCTAAGATCCTTCTCCTGGACAATGCCATCTCTTGAGGGAATGTCTATATGTGCTATTTGCAACCAATTTTCATATTCTTCATCTTCCACACAACAAGCCAATATGCCTTGATTGGTGTGATTATACACATGGCCTACCAATATGTGATATTTTTGAGACCTCACTACTTCTTCACTTTTGAATTTTAGCATAGAATGCTTATATCCACAAGTTTGAATAGGCACTATAGTCCTGGTCTAGTTAGGCACTACTTATAGGTTGAATAAATAAGCATCAGGAAGTTCATCTGACACTCCTTGCAGGGACTCTCTTGAAGTTAGTCTAGAAAGGTGATACAGTCTCAGGTGTTTTTTGCCTTTCCTAACCACAACTTCAAAGTCATATTCAAGTTTTCTTTATTAGAGATAGTAGCTCTTGATGTTCTATAAAAAAATTAAACTTATTTGCAAGAAAATAATGCCAAAACTTTTTAACCACGTACACCATGCCTAATCCTTCTCATTTGGTAGTGGTGCAATTCTTCTCTGCCGCATACAACTGCCTACTTGCATAAGCTATTGGAAGATCAATGTTACCTTCACTTGTAGGTTGTGCTAGCACATACCCAATTGCATAATTGAATGCATCCATGTGTACATGGAATGCCTTACTCCAATCATGTGTAGTCAATGCTAACATAATCATCATTTGAGCTCATTAAAAGAGGTTTCACACTGGTCCATCCACATAAAAAATAGTTAAAAGGTTGTACATTCTTGGGTCTGGGTAACTTGGCAATGGGTTTAACTTTATCAACGTCCATTGATATACCATTCATTGGCACTATGTGCTCTAGAATTTTACTTTGCATGACCATGAAAACACACTTTTCAGGGTTCAAGCAAACTTGATATTCTTTGCATTTGTGAAAGATTGATCTTAGTTCAGGGATGCAGGTTTGCTAAATGTTTGAATGAGCACATAAGTCATCAACATAGACCTCTAGATTTTTTCATAAGAATTCCTTGAACACATGGTACATCAACCTTTGAAACGTAGCAAGAGCATTGGTAAGCCCAAAAGGCATCACCCAAATTGTGAAGATTTCCCACTCCATGGTGAAAGCCATCTTATACTGGTATTCTAAGGCAAAAGCTACTTGATTGTAGCTAGACTGCTACTCATTCCAATAAGTGTTTTGTGATAGGAAGCAGATAGCCATCTCTAATGGTGGTGGTGTTAACTTTCTTTAAGTTATTGCACACTCGTAGCTTTTGGGCTACCACAATGGGGGATACCCATTCGGTATGCTCAATCTCATAGATAAATCTGGCTTCTATCAAGAGATCCATTTCCTCTTTGATCTTGCTTGCATAATTATCATTATATGTGTATGGTTTTTGCTTCATTGGTTTGGCATTTAAGGACATGGAAATTCTATGTGAGGAGATATTTGGGTTGACTCCTTTCAAGTCTTTGTAGCTCCACACAAACACATCTTTGTTCTCTTAATAGTGTTGTCAACTCTTGCTCCTTGTCCTCTGTCAAATCATGTCCTATGTATGTACATCATTCTTCACCTTCTTCTATGGTCACAATAACTTCCTTAGTCTTTTCTTTGTTGTCATATGCCACTCTTGTGAGTGCTTCTCTATTAGGCATCCTTATCATGACCTTTTGATCTTCTATTTCATATTTCTTAAAGCTCTCTAGGACTTCAAAGAGGGTCTCTTCCTCTATTGGCTTAGTTTCAAGTTTCTCTCCTTTCTTTTTCTTGTTTAGACTTAAACTCTCCCTTTTTTGGTATGTCTTCCATCTGAGTTCCAACTTCTATAAAATAGAATCCAACAATATTAATAGATGTTATTTTTTGCGTATTGGATGGATTCTTTGGGCAATCCCTTAGAAGGTGATCCTTATTGCAATCAGTATAAAATCATTGAACTGTCGTTGACTCAGGTTGTCTTGGTGCAGGGATTGGCCAATCTCCAATAAAGTGATCTCCTTGACATCTATAGCATGGTCCTCTGGGTCCTTGGGGTCTCATTTGTCTTGGTTGGAGCCTAGGGTTAGGATTGGTGCACATCACATTTGAATATTCTAGCTCTCAACTAGGTTCACTAGGGTTTTCATAAGGATAGATCTCGTTATGCTCTGGTGAACCCATATAGTAAGATGGTGGACTATCTATATGCATTGATTCAAAGCTATGAGTATTTGGATCACTTTTGGAAATCAACAGAGGTGCTAGCACTAAGGCTCTACTCAAGTTTTCTTATATTGTTGCGTACTTGACTGGGATCACATTGGTTAGGGGTGGGGATTGTTGACCCAACACTGGTTGAGGTCTTTGTTGAGATTGGTATAGTTGTTGGTAAGGCTCTTGTGGCCTAAGTTATTGATGAGGTTGGTATTGATTTTGGTATCTCCCTTGTTGCTGATATGACTGTGGATAATTTTGCCTAACCACCTACTTGTTATAAGGGCAATCTTGAGCAGTGTGGTTTGTGTATCTCCTCTCTATGGTGCAATATTAGCTATCAGGTTTTCCCTACGGTTGAGCCATGATCAGAAAAACATTGGCCATGTGGTCTCCTCCAAATTTGTAACATCTTTTCACTGAGACCATCCTAGGCACTTGTTTACTTGAGAATCCTAATTTTTGTGCGACTTTCTCTGCTAATTCCTCTATTAAAGTGGATGGCTTAGAAGTGAAGAAAGTAGCACTATCTGAATCTTTATAGACCTTGGATAGCTCTAGCTCTTCCCCTAGATTGTCCTCCATATCAATGCACATACAAATACACTACTCTATGGTTCTAGGCTCTTTTAGATACACATAAGATCTTAATTTGGCACTTAGCAAACCATCCAAAAACAATGCCACTTGTTTGGCTAGTGTGGGTAGTTTTGGAATCGGGCATCTCTCTAAGTACTATCTAAATCTTCTTCCTCTTAGTCTAACCTTCTCCTAGGGTGTTTGTTTGAAGTTGTAGATCAAAGATGAGGTATTGTATCTGATGCCACTCTTGGAGAATCCAGTGATAAAGGCTTCTAGCAGTTGATCTATGTTTCTGAATTGACCTTGGTCTAGTGGTTGAAACCACATCAAGGTAGTGTTTTTGAGAGTTAGAACAAAGCCTTTATATTGAGTGAACAACTCATCCACCTGTTGAGCTCTTAAAACTTGTTTGAATTCTTCTACATGATCGTAAGTGTCTCTAGTGCCATCAAAGTAGTTTTTCATGGACTTAGCTAGTTGCATGGGCCTCGAGATCCTAGGGTGTTCTCTAGGTCTCTTCAAAAGAAACTCATCTATGCCTCTTTGATGTCTCGGGTTTCTATGCCTCACTTGATTTATTCGTTTTGTCTCCAATACTGACCGTTCTCTACCTAAGAGGTTTGCAAAGCTCAATTTAGGTCTTTCTCAAGTTCTTTCTTTGTGGGTACCGTGGATGTGAGATGATCCCACTCCTTGTTGGCCATAAGATACATTTGATCTCAGTAGGGGGGGGGATAATTTTCCCTTCCAAGTGTATGTGTGCCTACCATGTTCCATTACCAGGAACATTCTTTCTCATGTGTTATCTAATTAGACAACTTTTCTTGGTGTCTAAGGATCCTTGAACTCGTATATAGTGACTCTACCTGCTTTGCTCAGTTGATCTGGCTTGAATCTCCAAAAGGCTTCATCCATTTCTCTATTCACAAATAACTCTATGCTTTTGTTATCCTTGGGAAGTCACTCTAGTGTAATCACCCTAGTCAAGATAGATTTGCCTCGAGATGTTCTAGGTTCTCCTACTAGGTATCCTTGCTCTAGGTCTCCTATCTCATTCTCTAGAATGACATTCCCAAACTCAACTAACCTCTCTCGTAAGCTAGTAACCACATACATGGTTCATTGCTTATCAATGTATGATCCCTCTTCAAACTTGAATGTTGGGTGTTCAAGTCCAAAGCGTTGATTAGGGTTTGTAAGTTGTACCATTGATCGCCTTAGACCATCCTCATATATGTGTGCACCTAATTGATTGGTCTAGATGTATTCTAGCTAGGTCTTATACAGTCCTTCAAGAGTTTCTAGGTAAGCCATTCTTGAGCTTCCTACGGGTCTTTCCATGCTAAATGACATCTCTGACTCACTTGTTTTTTAGCTCATACATAAGGATATCCACTAAGTTGTCGAGCCCACGATCTTGCTATGTGATTAACACTAGCCTCAGATGATCTATTACTTTATCAGTCTCTCCCTAGGTGTATGTTTGATCTAAGGTTCATATTCCCTATTGATTATGCTAATCACCCTTGTACAACCACGTTGTTGATTCCTTTGATATCAATCACTTGTTCCTTTTAAATTCTTTTGGATGTTTTTTCCTTGTCTCAAAATGTGTCATCAAGAGCACTTAGGATGTTCTTCATCCAATTTAACTAAATTCTTTGCCCTTAAGTTGTCCCTTGATCACAATTAACCTCTTCTTGAACTTGAGAATTTTAAAGGCTCCTTGAACTTGAGTGTTCATATCATGCCCCTAATCAATCACAACCACTAATTGCACTTAGCCTATGCTAAAAAAATTGACAGAGGGGGTTGAGAGTTCTTCCAACCTTGAGTCGCTTATCCCTATTTGTACTTGAATGTGTAGGATACACATTATTAAGCTTGCACACATTGGCACCTTGCTTTAGCTTTTCCCAAGAGCTCCAAATTCCTGCAAAAGTCCCAAAAATTGATCTAGATTTGATCAACCTAAAACTTGTCGAATTTTCCTATCTATTGTGATAGATCATGTCTCTCATGATAGACTTATCTATCGTGATATAAGGGTTTCTGTCATGGTAGACGGTCTCTATAAATGCTATCTCTTGTCTGTTATGGCCTTCTGTTTGTCAAAATAGATGGTGTCTACCATGATAAACGGGGTCTATTCTGGGTCCTATTTATCATTATAGACGATCGTTTGTCACGATAGACGGTGTCCATCGTCTATCATATATCACGGATTTGGGTCTGTCACAATAGACTGTGTCTATTACGATAGATGGTCTTTCTTGTGGGGGATTCTTTATCGCGATAGATGATATCTATCACGATAGATGCGTCCATCACAATAGACGATGTCTATAGTGATAGAGGGGTGTCTATCATAAAATCAATCTATCATGATAGACGATGTCTCTTGCGATAGACCAAAAAAATGCAAATTTGGAAAAAAATTCTAGTGTTGTGGGATGCTCTAGTGATGCACTTTATCATGCAATGCACAAAAAATATGAAATACCAACTTTCTCTATCTATCATGAAAGATAGAGGACATAGAAGTCTATCGTACCTACAAACACTATTGGAGATGGTGGTTTTGTTGAATCCTACAGAAACTGCTCACAAAACACAAAAAGCTGAATGCACTAAAACTCTATCTTTCTCTCTCACACAAATGGAATGAGGGGAATGAGCTAGGAAAGGGAATATGAAAAAAAAATTGAAAATTCAGCAAGGAAAGAGATGGTAAGAATGATGATGGTGATGAAGGAAGTAAGAAGAAATGAAAAGTTAAGAAAATTACCTATGACATCTTACCATCACACACTTGTCCTCAAAGCTTTCTCCCCGATCAAATTTGGTGTCACTCTAGCACAATGATAAGTATCAATGTGAGGAGATCCACGTTATAATTGTGAATCTACAGAGACATGAGGATGGTATGAAGATCTTGAACAAGTGGAATGGACAAGTGAATGAGTGAGAAGCACACAAGCATGCACACACATACACTGGGTTGCATTTATTTGATTGAATAATAAAAAAATGAATATATTCGTTTTATTCGTGATTTTTGAATAAACACCAAAAAAAATGGACGGATATGTTTTCGATCGAAATTGCTTTTGATCGAAACTGTTTTCGATTGAAATACTTATCGATCCAAAGCACTTTCGATCAGAAAGATTTTTCTAGCAGAAAAATATATATTCTTACATTCGATCGAAAAACTTATTCCGCACATGCTTCATTGATGTATAAGAGAGCTTTAAGCCTGCAATTTTCATCAGAGCGCTTCCTTTTCAATCATTGTGATATTGTTTTAATTTTGATTTATTGTTTATTTTCTTGTTTTGTTAATTATATCATACAAATGGTATGATTCACATATGTGTCTATTACATATGCTTGATTTTTATTTATATGATTTGTTTTGTGTCTTTTAATCATCAATTGTATACATGTTCGACTCGCGCAAGCGTTTCTTACTTGTATACATTGATGACAAACATTTAAAAATAAACCACTACTGTGATTGTCTGACTCGATACATCGATTCTTACTCTCACAGTAGTATAGGACAGTAATAGATCTATTGAGATTGTTTGAATCGCCACCTCGATTCCTACTCTCTCAATAGTATAGGGAGTGTGTAGGGACTATTGTGATTGTTTGATTCTTTGACTATTACTCTCACAATACTCACTTAGATTTCGATGAGAATACTTAGTTTGAATCGCCACCTTGATGCCTAGTCTCTCAATAGTATAGGGAGTGTATAGAAACTATTGTGATTGTTTCATTCTTTAACTCTTACTATCACAATAGTCACTTAGATTTCGATGAGAATACTTAGTGTAGGTCACAAGGTGTATAGAAACTATTGTGATTATCTCATTCTTTGACTCTTACTATCACAATAGTTATATACAGCTATGTGGCAAAACTCATACATAGTATTATGAAATATTATAAATGTCTGATTCTTTGATGACTACATTCTTAATAGTTACATAGATTCACTTCAAGATTATAATTATAAATCTTCTTATTTAACTATGCATATGTCTATCATTTGTGCACACATACTATTGATTTATTTATCAATACACTTACTAATAGTCTATTTTTTATTTTTGCACAGATGGCAGGAAAAATAAAAAGCAGGAGCGAAAATTTTTAGAAGAATTTGTGTGCTCGTACACTTCTAGTTACAAAGATTTCATTGTGCAATTATCCAAAACAACATTTATTAATATTGAAAACAAATTTGGCCTTGTGTCTGGTGGAGCACAGGTCTTAGATGAGAAAATGGCAAAAGATCTTACACGTATCTTTGGACAAATCATCAAAGTAGCAGAGTCATTGGTAGTGGATATCACCAGTATGCCCGAAATCATTGATAACATTAAATTTATCGATTTACATTATCAGACTATGAAGAGAGGAAAGCCATTAAAACCGGATACGATTGAACACCTTGTGAGAGCACATGTAGATCCAAATACAAGAGATGCATATGTGAATATGGGAGATCAAACATCGAACAATCTTTGTTTGCTCCCATATTCCTCTATTCTTTTTGAAGATGCAGCTCTCGTGGGGAAAGGACAATATGGAATGATCCATAAAGTCAAGATATCCCACCCGAGATTCAGCAATGAAGTGTTTGTGGCCAAGCTATTCAAATTACATGGTGCTGACATACAAACACGAGAAAATGAAGCCATCAATGAAGCCACAGTGTTATCTATTATGCATAGTGGAATTATTAGTCCACTTGGTTTGGCTAGACATCATAGCAAAAGTTTGTGCCTCATTTTCAAATTTTGGAATGGTGGTACATTGGACATGTGGCTAGAAAGAATGAAGAAGGAATACCCAAATGTACCACAAAGCAGAGGTGTGAAGGACACAGAAGGAGATATAACAACTGTGAAAACAAATATTTGGAAGTTGATCAACGGCCTATTACAAACAATATCATTTTTACACACTTGTAATATATCCCATAACAATCTCCATCTAGGCAACATCTTGTTGCATTTTGAAGATCAATAGGCTTACATTGGATTATGTGATTTTGGTAGAGCGACCTATTTACCAACCAAAAAAAGTTTTCCGAAGCTACCTAATCTAGAAATATCTATTAGAAATGAGTGGATTCGAAAATACTAGTGGATTGCACCCGAATGCATATCCACTAGTCCTCCACCTTTTAATAAGAGTCAAGAGATATTTACAGTTTCGACACTCCTGTTATAACTCTTGAAATATATAGATGTCAATAGTTATCCCATTGATAAGAATGGGATTTACAAGTTCAAGTACGTTTTAGAATTAGCTTCTGACAAAGATGTATCAAAAAGAGTAAACGCACATGAGCTGCCTAGAGTATTCTCGCATCTTACTCAATATGGTTTAAAGATATCCACGACAGATGGATTATGACCATATTGAAAATGATATGTATTCATTTGAACTATCTGGATTAAATGAAGTGTTTACATTTGAGTTAAGTGAATTATGTGGAGTAAATGAAGTGCTATCATTTGAGTTATGTGGATTAAATGTTGTGGATGCATTCAACAAATGTGAATTAAATCTTGTGGATTCATTTGAATTATGTGGAATAAAACGAAGTTTTTACATTTGAGTTAAGTGGATGAAATGAAATGTAATCATTTGTATTAAGTGGAGTAAATGTTGTGGTACCATTTGAGTCAAGTGGATTCATTTGAATTATGTGGAATAAACGAAGTTTTTACATTTGAGTTAAGTGTATTATGAAATGAAGTGTAATCATTTATAATATATGGATTAAATAATGTGGATTTATTTGAATTATGTGGATTAAATAATGTGGATTTATTTGAATTATCATTTGAGGGATGTGGATTAAATGTTGTGGATTCATTTAACATATGTGAATTAAATTTTGTGGATTCATTTGAATTATGTGGAATAAATGAAGTATTTACATTTGAGTTAAGTGGATGAAATGAAGTGTAAGCAGTTGTATTAAGTGGAGTAAAAGTTGTGGTATCATCTGAGTTACGTGGATTAAATGGTGTGGATTCATTTAACATATGTGAATTAAATATTGTGGATTCATTTGAATTATGTGGATTCATTTGAATTCTCTTAAGGTAAAATTAGTGTTTTTATTTTGCAGAAGTAAAACATGGAAAGAATGCCAGATGTGAATGATGATCTTCATCATACTGAATCTCAAAGGATTTTATCTTAGCAAAATGCTCAATTTGCACAATCAGATTAGCATTTTTATTCCATCAAGATTTAGAGTTAGAGGGATTAGAAGGAGAAGCATTATCAATGAAAGAAGTAAAAAAGCTATGTCCAAATTATTTTGTTCGTGATGTTCTCTTTCGGGTTACAGGAAGGGCAAAAGAAATAGCAATCTTAAAGCTTTCATACTTACAACATAAAGGATTAGCAGAAACGCTACCTCCACGCTTTGTGCAAGTTGAGAGATCATTACCAAATAATAATCAAATAGCATTATATTTCATTCAAAAGGTTTTTGTACAAGATATTCTTCATCGACCTGTAGATTGGGATGATCGTCCGAAGAATGCAGGTATTGGTTTGGGTCATCCTCAAAATCGAGCCAAATTTCATAATCAAGGAAACGAAGGCCCTCTTCCTCGAAAGCGGCCCTACATTTTGCTACCTGAAGAACATAATGTTATACATGATTTGTCATCACAAGGGGCAATTATACAATGAAGGATTAACAATTTTTGCATTACGAAGAACAATAGATGATCAACAAAAGAGGATTGATGATCTACAAAATCAAGTGAAAAATCTACAATCTTTTGTGGGTTCTTATGAGAGAAAATATGGAAGACTCTCAGAGGCATCATCATTTTTTGATCGCTTTACTACCGATGAGTTATTGAATCAAGAAAACAATGAGTAGGCAAGATTTTTTTGTAATCAAAGACATGACTTGTATTCGATTTTGCAATTGAATATAATAATAGTATTCATAGTAAATCATTTTTATCATTTTGAATATCATCATCTATGACAGGTACCATGTCATCTATTTTTTCCATGTTTGAACCATCATTATGATCTACATCTGAATCATGATCACTCCATGAATCATTTGTTAAACTTTCATGAGTTTGAAATTCTCCAAAAGTTTGTTGTGCTGCTGTAGAAGCTATCTTGATTGGAGCATGTAAAAATGCATATTACAAAACACATATACCAAATCATTAGCATGTGATACACTTAAGCGATTTCTTCATTTTGAATGAGGAAAATCATAAGCACTCCAATTACGTTCACAACTACCACTTGAAGCTACTACTGAAAGCACTCTCATAGCTATATGTTGCAACTCCACTACTTCACCTCCATACTCTTTCCACCAAATACGAGGTGGATGCTTTTGAATCACTTCAATATGCCATATATCTCCAAAAGATCCTTCTTGATTTACATACGCTACTCTTTGGTGGAATGCATCTCGACCATCTGTACCTGGAAGTAATAATTGACATGTGGTTTTGAAGTTTTCCATGACTTCTTTGTTTGAAGCTTGACCATTGAGTTGAAATGTTGGATCCAAAATGAATGATGTTCCATGCAAATGAGTATGCATTTGCGTCCATCTCTTCTCTGCAAGTGATACAATTTGTGTTTTCTCTCGTAATGAAAATTGATTAAAGTCTTTTACTTTTTGAATAGATTCTGACATAATCCAATAAAATTTTCCAATAAAAAATTTATCAGTATCAAGCATTCATAAAAGTTCCACAAAAGGTTTAGTGATACCAACAATTTTTTCAAGATTACGCCAAAAATTTTGTGATTGTATTAGACATGTACATTTGGATGCTGTAACTCGATAAGAAGAATACTTCTCTAGCCATGCCTCCCATCTTCGATCAGCAATCATTTCTACAAGAGCTCGCTTAACTTCTAATAATCCATTGAGTACAATGTAAGCAGTTGCAAATCGTGTGGCACAAAAAATCTGAAGTGCTTTATTGGGAGATTTTGATCAGAAGAGCGAATATAAAAATTGATGCTCTCTAATAAATTTGACCATATGATTTGTATCTAATAGCTTTGTTTAATGAAAGATAATCTACCTATATCTTTCAATAATAAATTTAATGTATGAGCTGCACATGGAACCCAAGTAATGCCTTCATACTTGTTTTGAATTGTAATTCCAACACTTTGAAAATTAGAGGCATTATCTGTCACTATCACAGTCACATTCTTCGGACCACCCATGCATGATATAGCATGTTCATATACCTTTACAAGAAAAGCCGAACTTTTCTCTTTAAAAGAAGTATCAACAACTTCTACAAACATGTTTCCTTTTGGACCTATAACCATGACATTAATCAATGGTTTCTTTTGACAACTTGTCCATCCATCCAATGCTATTGTGCATCCATACATGGGTACATAATCAAGTAATGTTCGCTTTAAAATAGATTCAGTACTTTTTTTCACTTTATCTACATACTCTGTTGCATATTGCCTTTGCAACATCTATATACCTGTTTCTATATGTATAAACTCGATGCCCAAGAAGTAGCACAGCACACCAAGATCTTTCATGTCAAATTCCTGCCTAAGTAGTTGCTTTACCTCTTTAATGCTTTCTTCATTATCATCACCTACAATCAAGTCATCAACATAAATAGCCACAATTGTGATGCCATCATCACCCTTCCTTGCATATAGTGAATGATCTTCATCACACATAGAAAACCCAATGGTGGTTAAGTAATCAGCAATCCTTGCATGCCATGCACGAGGAGCTTGCTTCATCCCATACAAAAACTTTTGCAACTTGCAAACATATTCTGGATGCTTTGAATCTTCATATCCTTGTGGCTGGTCAATGTATACTTCTTCTTATAACTCACCATGTAGAAAAGAATTCTTCACATCCATCTGATGCAAATTCCATCATCTTGCTATAGCGAATGCAACAAGTGTTCTGATTGTAGATGTAACATAATCCTGGTAGGAGATGGTTGAACCACACCCTAAGAGAGAGGATTAGGAAGTAATCCTCAACCATGGCTTTTGGGGCAAGTGGTTAGCCCATCACATTCCTAACCAAGAGGTTGTGAGTTCAATTCCTTACATTGGAATTTGAGAAATTCAAGAACTTGGAATTCTGATTGGTTTTCATTTGAAAACCCCAGTAAAGAAGAATTGATATTCTGTTAAGAGGTTTTTCAAGTTCCCAAGGTAAAGCACATGATTGTGAGACGATCATGTGAAGGAATCAAAACCTAGAAAAATCTAGTTAGAGGTAATGCCTGAAACTTCTAATTCTTGTTAAAGAATTGAAGAAATAAGGTACTCTATCAAGAGATGTTTAGACTTTTGGATAAGAATCACCCACACATTAATGTGAATATAAAATAGGGTGGTATGGGACACCAGATTTTATACTCAGATTGATGTAGGAAAGGTGGAATGGGACATCGGACCGTAGGATGATGATTATCTTTTAGTCCTAGTTTGGATTTTGAAGTTAGGTTTCATCCTCAAGGGAATTAAGACTTCAAGGAAAAGTTTAATTCGTAAAGGATGAAAGTAGTATCTTACGATACTTCTAGGTAACTTCAAGATCAAGGAAACTGAAGATATGAAGTAAGTAACTTCCAAGATCTTCATAGAACACTTCAAGTTTAAGTGTTATTGATCAGAAATATTTGATAAATTTTCTGAAAGAAGTTGGACTTTTACTTTGAGTTGATCTTTTCAACTAAAGATTTAATTGACTAAGTCAAGCATCAAGTTCCTAGTGTAACTTGATAAAATTCACTCTTTTAGACTCAAAGAAATGCACAAGAATTGCATTCACGGAGTCAAAAAGATTGAATGTGACCTGAACTTAGTCTCAAGTGAAGCATTATTTGAATACAAAACTCATCAGCGTAACCTCAGTGGGTCGACACACTGATGTTGGTTACCACACTAGTATCTTGTGGTTGGATGATGTTTTTTATTTGCTTTGAATCTTTTTGAGAAGCTAGCTTATTTCTCTTAAAGATAAAGTCAATGCTTCAATATCTTATTGAAATAGATCGATGAGAAGTTAAAGTCCTGAGTCAACTAGACTTTGACTCATAGCAAGTTTATGTATGTGCAAAGTTTGAATTGGTTGTACAAAGTTTTAGTTATCTCTTTCCGCTTTCCAAATCTTTTGGAATTGACTCAGATATGGTATCTGATTCCTTTTGCAAAAGACCAGGGATAGCCGGTTAGAATTAGATAACTAACTTGAACATCCTAGATAGATGTTATGTACAAGAACCTTTTCAATCTTCAAACGATGATAAGTCTAAGTAGACTTATTCATTTGATTTTGCTTCAAGTTATAGCATAAATAATTTCCTAGAGTCCAGTATACTCTAGAATAAAGAAGTTAGGAATTGCTCATTAGATTGACAATTCCCAAGAACTTTCAGTTAAAAGTCTTTGAGAAAAGTGTCCTAAGTTGGACAATTTTCATTTTGAATTTGAATTGGTGAAGTTAGTATGGTTGATTCCACCGAAATGGTAAACTTTCTCCTACAATTTACATAGGATTTTTTCAAACTCATTGGGACAAAGTAGTCCTCTAGTCGGGTGAAAAAATCAAGTAACTGTTAAATAAAAGTAAACCATTGTACAGACATCTAAAGTTAGATGTATGGGACAACCAAACTTCAAGTTTTCCAAAACAAAATCAAGTGAATCAAGACTTCTCAAAGTCTTGCGAGGGATAAGAATCTCACCTTCATTAATAAGCCCATGCACCAGTTATGCCTAGAAATGGACTAGTAATTTGAATCCACCTAGTTCACATGTTTGTGCCTAGATCGCACATCCAGCAACTGTGAATTAGCCAGGGATGTCATTAGATCCACCCTCATTATTCTTCACTAGTTTGTACTTTGTCCCGTTCATCAAAGTACAAAACCAGATAGTGTTTTGAATCATTTGGGCAAGGATGCCACCACAGAGATGAGACATGTTCTTCCAGTTCTAGAACATGACCATGTTCTTCCAGTTTTAGAACATGAGGCTCGGGGGTTGCCTACAGTTATATATATAGCTTTATTTTCGAGGACGAAAATCTTTCCCAAGGGGGGAAGAATGTAATAAAGTAAGTCTATGATCTAGGGATCCAATGGCTTCAGACAGATCTGAAATCGGATACCGTTTGGTCACTCGTCTGTAGGACCAAAGATCTCAAGAGTAGACTCAAGCATAAGTCATGTGCTCTCATATTCAAGTAATCCACTTAGCCTAGTGGTTAAGTCTCATGGTTGTGAAGGAAGAGGTCTTGGGTTCAACTCCCATGGGGAGCATGGGAAGAGAGTTTTACCCAAAGAGCTCTAGAGCCTTCTAACTCAAGTTAACGTGAGTTAACTTGAGTCCAGTGGACTTAACTCAAGAGGTGAGTACAACAACCACTAGTGGACTCTAGTGGAAGGTACTAAAGTAGTGGTCGAGATCACTCCAGCCACTAATAGACTCTAGTGGTGGATATGAAAGGAGTGGAGGAGATTGCACATGCACTTGTGGACTCTAGTTACATTTGTGGTCCTCATTAGTTCAAGCAGCTATATATACAGGCATAAGGTTGGGAGGAGAGTCATCTCTCTAGCATGTGGTGGTCGTAATCTTTGTTTTGTTGCAGTAGACATTTTAACCACAAGGTTGAATGTTTCCTCATAATCAATGCCATAAGTTTGTGCATATCCTTTTGCTACCAAACGTGCTTTATACCTGCTTATGCTACCATCATCATTGTGCTTTACCTTGTAAATTCACTTGTAGCCTATGGGTTTCTTTCCTTGTGGCAATGGAACCAGCTTCCATGTATCATTTCCATAAAGTGCTACCATCTCCTCATCCATAGCTTTTTCCCAATCTACATTTCCAATGGCATCTTCAAAACAAGAAGGTTCAACATCTTGTATTACCTTTGTCATGTAGGTACAATGATGAGCCATGTAACTATCGTATGTCAATCATTGCACTAAATTCCACATCCTCAATCCTAGAGTCTTCACAAAGGGCAATCCAAGTTCCTCATCAAAGACTCTTTTCTGAACCGCTTGAATCTCCATCAACATCTTCAAAACATGCACATGTTTTATGACCAGCAAAAAGCTTTTCTTTACCTTTCTTGGATGTATTTGATGAATTTGCTGGACTAAAACTTCCACGCAATCTTCCACTCCATGGATTTGAGTTGGAACTATTGCTTGGTGATGCATCCAGTCCACTCAAAACTTGAGATTCTGCACTTGATTTTTTAGCATTTTCTTGCATAAACATGCCCATCTGTGAGACAAACAACATTGAATGCATCTCCAAAATCATAAAGACTCAACCATAAACTTGTTTCCATGTGAGTAGCAATAGGTCTGTTATATTCAATGCCAAAAAATTGCAATAATTTGTCAATGTACTTTGTTTGACACAAAGTTATTCCCCCATCAACTTGCATAAATTGAATGTTTGAATTGTTGGTGCAAGAGAATCCAAACCCACATACTTGGATGATTAGCATATATCTCATGGAGTCATATATCATCAATCCCTTGTAAAATCAATTACATTTTACCTTTGTAAAAGTACCTTACTTCCACATGAAGTTAGGAAGCATCAAATATTTATTTATCTCATAGATGATTGATGAGAGAATATGTCCTACAATTTAGGATTTACTTTTAGGTGAACATTTGAATTTGAATTCAAGATTGGCTCCAAACTCAACTATAAAGGTGGATCAAAAGACTTGCGTGGTATGCCCGACTTTGGAGAGCAATAGAGAGGGATCCTATGTGATTTGAGAGCTCACTTCATAGCTCAATCACTACCCTCACATTGTGCAATAGATTATTGCCAATGACATTGTATTTCTATGTGATCTAATACATACACTTTGATTATATCTCTACTTCACTTTTCTGCTAGTAATACATTAGCACAGTGATCGTCTTAGAGCTTGTTCTCAATGTATGATTGATCATCTATCGTGATTTAAAGCATCATGGATTCAGTATACTATCTAGTTTATAGCTTCAAAATATCATTATCATTGGTTCTCTCAGTTGTGAGATATCATCATATCTTTACTCTTCGGCTTGTACTCTGATGCATCCCGAAAATGTCAGGGAAGCCCTATGATTTGCTAAACATCATACTCAGCGTGTAACTCATATTTTTTATTGAAATCACTCATGATTGGTAGCTGTTTAAGTTAATTAGACACCGTCAAAAGGAATTAGGCTGATTGCTATCATGCTCAGAGCACTGTTCATTATACTAAACAAGTGTAGAGACTAAAATAGCAAGTCTATGACCTTGAATTAATTCGTACTCATCTGTTTTGATCCATTGATTAGTAGATCATGTTCCAAACAACATAAGTGATTATTTACAATCATTAACAAATTAAAGAGGTCCACTACATTCTCCACCACTTATTCTTGGCTGGTGTGAAGCAGATTTAAGCAACACCACTTCATCTATGAAGATTATCCACCATCTCCTCCAACATGAATAATAATGCAAATTCCCCAAATCTGACATGTCAAAAGAGGCATGCAAATTAGCCTTAAATTCAAGAATATGCTTCTCATTGGTCCAAAGAGCAGTATATCATCAACATATATAACAGTGATCAAAAGTACACCATCTGCATGCTTAATATATAAGGTGTTGTCAGTTGGATTGTTCTTAAATCCATGTGCTAGCAAGTAGGCATTCTTGGAGTTTGAGGTTTGTGGAAGTACAAAAATAGCACAAGAAAGAAGAAAAAACTTGGAGAACAACACAATAATTAATGTATCTCCAAGTGATCCATTAGAGATAAAGATATATACAAGATGAGGGAAAAAAGTTGTCAATGTTAGATGTTTCTAGGTCTTTGCGAGATCCCACAAGAACAACAACCAAATCAGACACTTTTCCCTCTATTTGAGAATTCTACCTCATGATTTCTTCAACAATCTCTGAATTGATCTCCTCTACTTCATAGAAAAAAAAAATGAGATGCATATATTTGCACAAACTAAAATGTAGTAGTCAAGAATAGTTTTATGTTTGATGGTAAGAGTGCTTAGAGTACTTGCATGTACATGATGAGGAAGATAAATGAGTAAAATATAGTGTTCAATAACGTTTTTAATTATGATGCTATAAGTGCTTATGTGTACTTTCATATAAATGACAAGGAAGATAAGAATTATATAAATGATGAAGAAAATAAGAGTTATATAAAAGATGAGTAAGATAAAAGAGTAAGGGTAAATGAAAGAAATCTTGAAAAATTATACAAGAATGAAGAAAATCAATGAGGTGGAGGGAAGCAACCAGTATGAAACATGAATCATATGTGAAGATGGGAAAAACAGATATAGTGCTAAGAAGCACTTTTGTTATGTATATGATGTATGGGAGGGAGTTTCAAGAGAAAGGAGATAAGGAAGAGCGCTCTCATAGACAAAGAGAGGAGCACACACAGATTGAGCTAAGAAAGAATGATCTCTTGTAATTCTTCTATTACATAAAGAGAATATACAAGAATGGCCTAATACAAAAATTCAAACAATGCAATATATAGAGAACAATATATAAAGGAAACCCTAATGTTTGCAAGTGAGTGAGTTGGCAAGAAACAAATGTGCCATCACTCTCGATAGATAAATCTAATAAATCTCACTAAAAGTGTCCCTAACATATACCGGTGTAACCAATATACATTTTTAGGGAGATAAAAAAGTGGTATGTGTCATCCTCGATCACCACATGTTGGGCTTGATATCTTAACACTCCCCCTCAGACTCAATGTCATGTCCCATAATTCAAGCATCTTCCAAAACTTCTTTAGTTTCTCTGATCTCAGTGCTTTAGTGAAAATATTAAAAACCTACTCATCTATCCTCATAAACAAGATCAATATCATCCGCTAATACCTTTTCCCTCATGAAGTGATAGTGTACCTCGATATTTTTTGTTCTAGAATGAAAAAAAAAAAGATTTTGTGCTACTTGCATGATGCTAATGTTATCACAAAAATGATGATAGGCTTTTGCACTTCCATACCTAAATCTACAAATAGCATTTCTAGCCATCATGCTTCACATGTTGCCATTGCAACACTCTATACTCAGCCTCTATACTCCGCAAAGCAATAGTGGGTTGTTTCTTCCTGCTCCATGTAACAACATCACCCAAGTGAGACTAGAAAGCCACTAGGATCGTCTATCTGAAACACTACCAACCCAATCTACAGTATCGTATCCATGAATCTGCAATTCTACATCAACTTCAAAAACCAATGCAAAATCCAAAGTAGCACTCACATAATGTAGAGTGTGTCTCGAAGCATCTAAACATGGTTTTCTAGGACCTGTATAAATTTACTTTCAAGTCCTAAAGTGTAGCTTAAATCAAGCCTTACAATTGTGAAATTTATCAAACTTTCCACAATTTTCATGTACATAGTACCATTTTCCAATGCTTCACCTTATGGAGTATCCAACTTCATATTCTAATGATTGAGTAGAAATTGTTTTACAGTCACCCATACCGTATTTTTGCAGCATACTCGAGGCATATTGGCTTTGTGATAGTCATATACTTGTTTCGGTATGTATAAACTCAATGCCCAAAAAGTAGTGCAACACACCAAGATATTTCATGTCAAATTCCTGCATAAAGAGTTTCTTTTCCTCTTTAATGATTTCTTCATTATCACCATCTACAATCAGGTCATCAAGATAAATATCCACAATTGTGATGCCATCATCAACCTTCCTTGCATATAATGAGTGACCTGCATCACACGTAGAAAATCTAATGGAGGTTAATTAATTTGCAATCCTTGCATGCCAAGCACAAGGGCCTTGTTTAAGCCCATACAAAGCCTTTTTCAATGTGCAAACATATTCTTGATGCTTTGAATCATCGTATCCTTATGGCTAGTCCATGTGTACTTCTTCCTACAACTCACCATGTAAGAAAACATTCTTCACATCCATCTGATGCAAAATCCGTCCTTTTGCTAGATCCAATGCAACAAGTGCTCTAACAATAGTCATTTTGGTTACAGGCTAAAACTTTCCTCATAATCAATGCCATATGTTTGTGCATATCTATTTTCTGCCAATCGTGCTTTAGACTTGCTTATGATACCATCAGTTTTATGCTTTACCTTGTAAACCCACTTTCAACCCATAGGTTTTTTCCTTGCCACAATGAAACCAACTTGAATCTTTCATTTCCATAAAGTGAAGCCATATCCTCATCCATAGTGACTTTGCACGAGTTTTCAATATTTCATTTGTTATTCCAGTCAAGATTAAGTCCTTCTTTGGCATCAACATAAAAAAGCTTGACATTTCATCAAAGCCTTGAAGCTTGGCAAGATTTAGGGAAGACTTTCATCTCTTGAAAAAAGTATGCAAGACAGATATTGAAGGCATTTGACATGGAGGATAAGAAGGAAAATTTTGACACGTATAAATTATCTATTCAAGATACTTCACCTCTAGTGGATATTGGAGGATATAGGAAACTTGTTGGAATCCTCATCTACTTGTGCAATAGTAGACCAGATATCTCTTATGTTGTTGGAGTAGTAAGCAAATTCTCTAATAAGCCTTGCCAAACTCATTAGAAGGCAAGCATGCAGATACTCAAGAATGTGAAAGGAACCACTAATTATGGTATTATTTACGAAGAAGTATCATCTCTAGTTGGATATTTTGATTCAAATTGGGTAGGAGATATTGATACCAAAAAATTAGTTTCTAGACATTGCTTTTCTTTAGGATCAAGGATTTTTCTCTTGGATTAGTAAGAAACAATCGAGCATAGCATTATCTTCTACTAAAGCTAAGTACAAAACAACAAGTGTTGCAGCATGTGAAGCAGTATGGTTGAGGAGGATCATATGACACATAGGAATACGAGGATAGAAGGCTATAGGGTTACAGTGTGAAAACCAAAGTTGCATGGCCATTGCCAAGAATCCTATTTTCCATGCTCATACCAACCACATAGAAGTTCAATATCACTGTGTGTGTAAGTTGATTGAGGATGGGGTCATGGATATAAGTTATTGTCCAAATGAAGAAAATGGAGTAGACATCTTTAGCAAGGCTCTTGGGAGAGGGCAACTTCATCGACACTTTCCAAAGCTTGGAATTGGACCAATGAGGTAGTTCACCACAGGGTGGACATTGAGGGTGGGTGTTAGATATACTCACTACTTCACCCTCAAGTGACCACTAATGATCCATGATGTTCTAAGTTGTAAGGCCCCTATTATGAGGAGAATCCATTGTGAGATCCCAGACATTTGTGGAACCCTAACTTCCAAGTTAGATGAGGCCTATGTGTGATCGTTGATGGTAATAGATGATCTTTGTGAGCCTAGGAATTAGATTAGGTAGGGCATAAATTTCTAGGCCACTGGGTTTCCATTCAAGACAAAAATAAAGGCCTTGTGGTGCCACATGAGTTCCCCATAAAAGCTTAATGGGGGTTGACAATAACAATATACTTGCAAGCTAAAAAAGTAACCCTTCTCTACAAAAATATGCCTAACAACTCCAATACCATGTAAGAAACTAATTATGCGAGAAAAGATAGGAGAAATAGCAGAGAAGAGAACATATATAGTAGAAATTTCAAAAAATACTACTAATAGCAAGTACAAGATTATGGGATTTTCAGATTGTGTGCTTCCAAGGTAGATCTTAAATGGGAATCTAGAAAACTCTAGATAAGGGATTACAAGGAAGATTTATACTAGTTCAATTCAATGCCTTGGCTACTTCAAAAGTCATCTATATATAGACCAATGGAGAGGTGTGCCCTTCTATGGATGGCTAGACATGAGTAGTATGACCTAGGCAATCGCCACCTTTGTAATACCCACATGTAGTTTAGGTTAGTTCAACCAACCTAAAGATATGAATGACTTTTGAGTTAGAGAAGGAATATTCTAGGGAATATTCCATTAACTATCAAGACCCCACAATAGGGAACCATAGTAACTTGCTTTGTTGTAATATATCTCCATCATTTACAAACTATGGATGTTCCAATTCAGCTTTCATCTAGCACGTAAGTTGGGATTCTCATCAATAGGTTAATGCATAACAAGATTCTCCTCATAATGGAGGCCTCACAAGTGTGTAGGAGAAAGTACATTCATAAGGGGTAGACATTAAACATATATGAATAGTTTAAACCTAAAAAAAAAAGTAAACACACAATATATGAGTTAGAGATGGACTATCCGTGATCTATTCATTATTAGTTTTATTGTTTTTCTTTCCATCAATAATTCCCAACTAAATTGAAACAAATCTCGACAACATCTAGTTATAGTGCACCTAAGATATCTAATAATAAAATAGTTTGAAATTTAAGCAAGTTTACATAATAAAGGTAACATCCTAAACAAACAATGATAGCTTTCGCATTTTCCATCAATCATGATCCAACAATGCATCAATAAAAGAATTATACAAACAACAGAAAAATACATTGATTTATCTTCCAATAAAATGATAAAAACTATGCTTTTGTTAAATGAATGCATCATCCAATACAAATGTTAGGGTTTCTTATTCATAATCATAGAAGCATGAGCTTCATATATAATAAATGTCTCTAGATTTAGGATCAACAAAACCATTTGAAAAAAGATTCTTATGAGCATTTATGCAAGTATTTCCCAAAATGCATATTAAATGGTAGCCATGCAATCGTTTGCCCAATGGTAATGAAATATCTGACAACAAGGGTTTCCCAAAGTCAGACTTATACTCTATGTATTAGTATTCCCAAATTCCAAAAATCAAAATTTAACACCCAAGAATCAATGGGTTGCAAAGTTTTAGGTTTAAATCAATCCTTATGATAATACTTTGTAGGCAACATAACATAATAGTGTTGAGAAACCAAACCAAACTATTTCATAAAAAACTTTGTCATCAAAATCCCAATATTAAGTTATACCCTTAATGTATATGAATGATTGATGTGGAATAACGCTAGTTCATTGAAGTAGTGCTTAACTTATAAATTCGGCTTTAAAAGCCTCTCCTAATTCATTTATGTGTTAGTATCAATTTGTTGTAGTTCAACGAACACTAGAATCCTAGAATCATGTATAATGAAAATCTGGTGGAGTAATTTTCATCTGAGTAAAATGTGAATAAAAATCCATAAGGAAGTACTTATTTTCCCAAAGAACCAAATGTCTTCATAAACATTTTTGGTGAGCTTATTCATAGTTTGTTTGGACATAAATAAGTAGTCTTAGTGAAGCATCAATGTGTTCAAGCTAATTAAATTCATGTGCAAATCCCAATTATAAAGTGAATGGTAAGTTCTTAAGTTTAGATAGTTGATATCTATTGAGACATCAATTTGCTACACTAAAACTAAGAATAAAGGTATAGTGTGGATTAAAGTATCCACTCCAATCAAGCTATACTAGCTTATATGCATATTAAGTGATTGAAGATAGTTACTCAAATATACCCCAAAGATTATAGCTTTCTATAAATTATAGATTAAAAAATGGATTGGATATTGTTTAATGATTAATTGTCCCTAATGGTCCATATAAACATAAGTTAGGTAATATTTATTGTATAAACCAAGGCCCTTTTATGATTCTAGATGACTTTTATAGAAATTCCATTCTCACACTAAGCACATTAAGGTGCACTATTATTATGTTAGAGAATGACTCTTTGTTAGATAGATCAGTTTTGCATATGTGCCAATATAGTCATAAAGATGAGTGGTGGAGGTTGGTGTTTTGTTGTAGCTTGCTTTGGAAGCATCGACAAAAACATAAGTGGCATCTTCTTGTTGTTCTTTCTCTTCATTTATCTCACTTTTTCTTCCAATTTCCACAATGTAGGTTTTCCCTTTGCTTCTTGAGTCCTTCTTTTGGAAACTTTGGGAAGTATGTCAATTTCTTCCACATTTTGAGAACTTCATGAGCTTGAAGCAATATTTTGCTTCATGATTCTTGAGTCCATAATGTGTGCATGATCAAAATGTGGGGTTTGTGACCATGAGAGCTTCTTTGTAGGAAGACAATAAGAAGGTATTGGGTACACCAACCAATACAAATGAAGCTCTCCAACTATTTGCTTTGAACCTTAGGAAAACCATTCAATCACCAAAATCACCTTTTCTTGGAATGTTATTCTACACTTAGGTTTTTTATTTCCATACGTCTAAAAAAGAAGATCTTTGTACTTCGTTTGAGTAGCATGTAATAGAAATTTTCATTTCTTGAGTCTTGTAGATGACTCACCCTCTCTCTGTACTTCTCGTTTCTTGCATTTCACTTCGTGTTCTTTCTATTTATTTGAAATCATCGTATGAAGCAATGATATCTCTACATTCCTAATGAATTTGTTGGGCAAGCTCTCCAATATGTGGTATCAGAGCTGAGGTATGTTGCCAGTGAAATCTCTATTCTTGCGATGGGCTATTGTACAATGCATGGCATGTCATGTCTCTCAAACTTAAGAGCTTCACACGCTCCTATTGATACCAACAAGACACAAAAGCATTTGACAAGGCCTTGAAACTATTGAAGGCAACAGCTAGTCCAAGAGAGGATTCAATTGCACAACATAATGATTGGATGTCTATAGATTATAGCTAATCAAGTTCTTGCTATTGGCCCAAGCCCTTGCTATACACTTATCAATTTTGTAGAGGATGAATCTTTGGATGAACCACATGCAAAATGGGCAAGTGATATGATGAATGTTGCCATCATCCATGGTGTGAATCTACACTTGAGATCAACACTTGATGAGCTGAAAATTCATCAATTTAAGTTCAAAATGATTTTACAACATTTGTGTTGAGAAGTCTACATTTCTATGGTTCTTGGATATATGTGTATCCTCAATTATTGTTTTGCAATGTTCCTTTTCAGAGATGGCGAATGTGACATTGTCTAGACTCTATTATATTTTAAGTTTGATGCTTACATCATGCACAAACAATTCATTGATGCATATAACTCTCACATGCTGACTTCAAAAAACCACTCAATGCATCAAAATGGGGATGTTGTACATTTGTTTTCTACGTCTCTACAACACTACCTTAGATGGATCATTTATTTTAATACAAAGAGGCCATCCAAAACAAAGTACAAAGATCTTCTTTTATAGATGGATGGAAATTTAAATCCTAAGTGAAGGTGTGAATAACCTTCCAAGAAAAGTTAATTGAAAGGTTTTCCTAAGATTCAAAACAAATAGATGAAGAAAGACTTGGTTTACCTCAAGTATCCCCCCTTAAACTAAGTGCTAGGGATTTAGATGGTTTTGTGGATACATTATAAGGTTCATATGATACAATAGGTTGATACATCCTTTTGGATACAACTAAGTTCTCAAAGGATACATATAGGGTCTCATAAGGGCTCACAAGGAAGCTTCTTGGTTCAAAGATACATCTTATGGATCACACATTTATCTTAGTACAAGCACATGGAAACTTAAAGAGAAAGAGGGTATGTTGATGTATTGTAGGATTTATATTCTAGCTTTAGGTTTCTTTCTAGTTCCCATCCACCATAATAAACCTAGATGTATTCAATGATGTATCCTTGAGGATGTACCCAAAGGAGTTCAAGTGTACCAAAAAGAAAGTCAAAGCTCAATAGAGGGGCATTCAACAACAAGTTTGGGTTAAGGGGGATATTGTTGGGGAATCCCAACTTGCAAATAGAAGTGATGGCTTGGGTATAAGGCTTGCATAATTTGCCTAGTTCAAAAGACTCTCACAACCACTTTTGATTGGTGGGGTGGTTATATCAACTTGTAGAAATATCATGGTTAAGACACTCCATGCTAGGACTGAATTAGGATGAGTGACCTATTGAGAAGTCTACTTTGTGATGGGAATCCTACAAAGTCCAACCATAACACACACGAGATAATGTTGTAGAACTTTTTACAAAGTCTCCATCTCTTGAGAAGATTGAAGATTTTCAAAAAGCTTTGGGTTTACTCCCTTTTATGAATTGATTTTTTTCAACATTGGTTGACACTTCCTTACATATGTGTGTCAACCCCATATTCACTGCATCACTCCCAAGAGGGGATTTGTTAGTATATTTTGGAAGTGATGTGGGTGAACACACTTAAAACCACCATGACACCTTTTCCCCTCTTTAAGAGTTTTTTCCACCCATCTTAATATATATATATATATATATATATATATATATATATATATATATATATATATATATATATATATATATATATATATATATATATATATATATATATATATATATATATATATATATATATATATATATATATATATATATATATATATATACCCCTAACATGCTACTTACCTTTGTACATTCACTTAGTAATACAGTCAATGTTGTACCCCAAGATTCTTCTTCTTCCACATGATATTTGCGTGTTTTTGTAGTTGTCGAGCTCCGAAAACAAGTTTATAACAAAAAAAAAAAAGTGACCCAAACAAAGTTTAAACTTGCATATGCACTTATGATTTGGATGTCCAATAGGTTAACACACTAAAAATCAAAGCCACATCTCCTCAGAGAAGAGTGTGACTCACCATCTAGTTTGAACACTAACTTTTAATAACTTTAGCAATTCCAATGGTGAGTTTGACATTGGCACGCTTGAGAATCATACAAGGACAAGGAATGAGCAAGAATATATGTGAAGATGTAGAGGGAGTATTTTGTGGCTATTGAGTATGTGTATGCGAACGTTCTTGGAGTTGCAATATTCTTCGATGGTCTTAGTTGTAATGTCATTCACTTGTGAACTTCCAATTATCTTACTCCATGGAATAAGTTGGAAGCCAAATTCATAGATGCACATTATTTAGGCAAACAAGCCATCATGTATGTGGTGTATGACCATTCGAATCATCTCCAACATTGAGGGATGAAGGTCATAATATTCCTGAATGATGAATGTTGGAGCTTGGAGTATAAGAGGACATCATGGAGTGGCAAGAAAGACTATTAAGAGACACCATAAACTAAAGCCAGTAGACTCAAGATCTCTGTCAAAATCACGCAAATCCAAACATCATAATTGGGCAACTCAATAGGATAAGAGGAGGGAATAATGAAGGGAAGGGGTTTTACACAATGGACATGGAATTAGGGTATAACAAGGGTGGCAACAGATCCAAAAGCATAAAAACCCTAAGAACAAACCCTAGATCATAGAAAATAGCCTAAGAAAGCAAACTACTGTAGGAAACAAGATAGGTAGAACAAGAAAACAAAAACCTAAGAAAACAACAACAAAACAAAAAAACGAATGAAAAAAAAAAGATTAAGTGATGGGATTAAAAAAAAGTAAGATATTTGGGTCGGGGGGAGAGAGAATACCTAAGAAGGATTTGTACATCAAGAGAAGGAGAAGGAAAATTTGGGGGATTTTAAATGGGGAAGAAAAGGGGGGAGGGGGGGCAAGCAGGGGGATGGGGGGAGGTGTTACCATTAGTGTCCATGTGAAGGGGAAAATGGCCACGAGAAACTTTTGTATATGTTCTTTAATAAAACATATAGTGGCCTGGTCAGTCACAAACTATGAAGCTCAACCACATTTGTAAAACCTAGGAAATTTGTGTTCATGCTCCTTGTGTACTATGTAGGACTTCGTATTCTATAGATTTTTGCAAAGCATCATGCTAGTCATCTAGTGCTCACTTTTTTACTGTGAGGGCATCATTGTCGAGCTCTCACAAAGGAAAATTCCTTGTGGTCCACCACCATTGCAACAGTTCAATGATATCAAAGTACTTTCATGAAAAAAGTCGCATACAACAAGACTTCTTTCATTTCATTATCCATCTCCATTTTTTGATCCTATAACTAGGAGAATATAGCATCAAACTCAATGTAGATGAGAAGCAACACTATCCATGTCCTTCATGCCAAGGTCATATAACTTTCTCATCATATACACTTTATTTGATGTCGTTTCTTTTTCATATGTATTGCATAACTTCTTCCAAATCTCATCTACACTTTCACAGTCCAATACTATAAAGTAAACATTATCTGCGATGTGCAATCAAATGGTAGACCTGGCCATTTTATCCTACTCATCTCAATCATCATTATCCATATCAACAAGATTCTTTGAGATTCCATTTACTAGCTTCCACTATCTCCTATAAATCAAGACACATTTAATCTAATTCTTCCGAAGAGCAAAGTTTGTTCCATCAAATTTTTGGATCTCAAAATGGTCCTTCCCATGCAAGCTATAGCTCCTCTTGAGAACGATGGCACTAGACCCACCAGATGTGCCTCACATTTCTAATGACATGATGATAGAGAACTCATGAATGAAAATGGAGTTAGAGTAGTCCAAGCACCACTAAGGCTCAAGAATGGATGACCAAGTGTCAAATTCTAGAAAAGATTAAAAAGTCTCCCCAAAAATATGGAATAATGAACAATAAGATTATGTGAGAGTGACTATGCTCACATCAATAAGTGTCACAAGGAGTAAATTAACCACTGAATAGTTGGCAAAATCTCAAAAACAAATTGTTAGATTCTCCTTTGCAAAATGAGCATATGACTAGTGTCAAAATCTCATAAAAGTGCAATTACAAACATAGAAACCTGCAGAGTGAATCCACTGCATATATTCAGTTACCTGAAAGAAGCCAACTAGGCTTATCGAGCATTGTTAGCATACAAGCTATAAGAAGTGCATACAAGCACAAAAGGGTAGTCACGCACAATCCAACAACAAGGCCTAATCATTTTTTTGCATAGACTATTTCCAACTCAAGTGATTTTCATCACTACACAAACATTGTAAATCCCATTTTTGGTAGAATAAACTCTATTTTGTTCAAGATGAGGAGTCTCGAGCTTGAGGAGTATTAGAATTAGGTACATGCCAATTTTCATAATTTTTAGATTTCGTTTGAGCCCTCAAATAAGCTCTAAAACCTAATTTTTAACTAGGCCAGACACTAGGTCTGTACAAGACCAAAGCTAGTCAAAAAACTATAAATAGAGCTAGAGAGCTCATTTTTAAGGTTAGCTTATGAGATTTTTGAACTATTGTATGAGTCTTTTTTGAGTAATACAAGGAACTCCATTGTTCCTATCTTTGTTCTTGCCTTGTGTGCGTGTGTATGTGTGTGCATGCTTGTGTGCTTCTCACTCACACACTTGTGCCATCACTTTCTCATAGTCTTCATACTAGTCCTCAGGTCTCTGCAGATTGACAATTATGAGGTGGACCTCCTCATGTTGGTACTTGCCATTGTGCTAGAGTGACGCCAAATTTGGCACCATTGCTGGGGAGAGAGCTTCAAGGACGAGCGTGTGATGGTAGGACATAGAGTTTGACATTCGAGTCATAGGTAATATCCTTACTTTTCCTTATTTTTCATCATTTTTTCTTGTTTTTGCATCACATCATCACCATCACCATCCACACCACCTCCCACCTCCATCTCCACCTTCACCAAAATTTTAGTTTTTGGTCATATTCCCCTCCCCACCTCATTTCCCTCCTTTCACTTGTGAGAGAGAGCGAGAGAGAGCTTGCATGCATCTTGTTTTTGTGTGTTTTTGAGCATCTCTTGTAGGTTTTGGCTACATCACCATCTCTAGCTTGCATAGGTACGAAAGAACTCTGCATAGGTCCTGAGATGACGACCTCTATCTGTCACGACAGACAGAGAAAGTTGATATTTTGTGTTTACATGCACGGCAGCATAACCTACACCATTAGAGCACTCCAAATCATTAAAAGTTTCTAAAAATTTTGCATTTTTTCTATCTATCATGATAGATAGTGTCTATCACGATAGACACTGTCTATCGCGGTAGACAGCGTCCATCGCCACAAATAGCACCCCACGATAGAGACCGTCTATGGCGACAAACACCCGTCTATCATAATAGGCAGAGTCCCATGAAAAATTGTGTCTATCATGACAAACACCGTCTATCGCAACATACCAAAAGCATGACAAAGGATAGACCACGTATATCGCGATAGACACCTGTCTATTGTCATAGATAGAAAAGGTTGAATTCATGTGAGGTATACTCACCCCCATTATCTGAACATAGAGCCTTAAGCTTAGTTCCTTTTTCAATCTCAACTGAAGCAAGCCATTTTCTAAAAGTAGGGAATACCCCATCCTTCAATTTGATAGGATATACTCAGACGTTTCTAGTAGCATCATCTATGAAAGTGAGAATGTAAAGAGAACCACCTAAGGATCTAGTGGGCAAAGGACCACACAGATCTGTATGAATGAGAGCTAAAGGTTAAATTGAAGAGTCAATGTGCGTTCTATGCACATTTTTGGTTTGCTTTCCATATTGACAATGCTCACAAAATGAAAAATCAGAGAAAGATAACACAGGTAAGTAGCCAAAACAAGAAAGATTTTCCATTGCACTACAAGATATATGGCCCAAACGACCATGCCAAATACAAGCCATAGGTTGTTCAGTAAATACTAACAAGTGTTCTTTCTGTGATAAAAATAAAGGATGAAGTGAGCCAACTTTGTTTCCTTTTGTAATAACCATATTGCCCTTTGATATATGAAAGGACTGAGCATAGAAGACCGCCTTGTAACCAAGGTCATCAAGTTGACCAACTGACATCAAACTGTGTGATAACTGAGGTACATGGTGTACATTATGCATAGTAAATTTTGAACCATCAATGAACTGCACAACCACATCTCGAATCCCCACAATGTCACACTGGTAAGAGTCACCAAGTCTCACGACACTAAGAGATTTTGCTACATAATTAGAGAACCATTCTCTATGTGGTGTCACATGGAAAGAAGCACCAGAGTCTAGCAACCACGTATGGGAAAGAGAATCAGCCATAAGCGCCTCAGTTGGCACAGTACTATCAAGTGTCAACACATCAGCATCATCAAAAATAACATTAATTTCTTCAATCTTCACAGTCAGAGTAGATGGTGCAGGTAACTGTTTAACATGCCCATCAACATTCGGTAATACTACTTTCATTTCATTATCCATATCCATTTTTTGAACCTCTAACTAGGAGAATATAGCATCAAACTCATGTAGATGAGTAGCAACACTATCTGTGTCCTTCATGTGAAGGTCATATAATTTTCTCATCAGATACACTTTATTTGATGCCGTCTCTTTTTCATATGTATTGCATAACTTCTTCCAAAGCTCCTCTGCACTTTCACAATCTAATAATGTAACGTAAACATTATCTCCCAGGTGCAAGCAAATGGTAGACATGGCCATTTCATCTAACTCATCCCAATCATCTTCATCCATGTCAGCAGGCTTCTTTGAAATCCCATTTACTGGCTTCCATTGCCTCTTTTGAATCAGCACATCTTTAATCTGATTCTTCCATAGAGCAAAGTTTGTGCCATCAAATTTTTGGATCTCAAAATGGTCTTTGCCCTCCAAGTTATAGATCATCCTTGAAACACTCGCATGAGACCCTGATCCACTAGATGTGCCTGAGACCTCTAATGCCATGATGATAGAGAATTGAATAGAATGATAATGGAGCTAGAAGAGTCCAAACACGAATGAATAAGTGTATCAAGGAGTAAATCGACCATTATACAGTTGAATAAACCAAAAATCTAGAAAAATTTTGCCATAGTATCTTTTGCAAAATGAGCATATGACCAGTGTCAAAATATCATAAAACTGCAAGTATTGACATGTTTACCTGCATAGTGAATCACTGACTCCACTGCATATAATCAATTACCCAATAGAAGCCAACTAGGCTTATTGAGCACCTATGAACAACTATCATACATCTCCTATGGCGAGGTTGGGTAAGTCTTCCACCTGCATCACCAAAGAGACCCCAACATCTGGGTGTCTCCCAATTAAGAAAACCTCACCACGAGCCTCTTTTTCAAACGTAAAAGACTTTATGCAGAAACGTAACCCCTATATCAATGACCACATGGACATACATAAGTAGTATCCACAGAAGCATACATGGTGTGTATATGCTCAATATATGTAGTAAAATGACACTAAAAAGTTGAATGCATAGCCCAAAAACTAGCCAACAACAGCTGCAAGTGTCTGTCAACTCTGATGTTTTAGGCTCAAAAAACCTACATAAATTTGCAGCGGTGCTCCCACCAAAACTCAAAAACCTTTCGAGAAACATGTAGTTTTACGAGTGTGGCTGAAAACACAGCCCCAAAGGTTGATATTTCTTCATGCAGGTCTAAGAAAATCTTATTGATGTTCTTGGATGTGTGTGAAGAGAACTATGTTCAAAACTACTCCAAAATGGCTCCAAAAGACACCCCAAAAATGCTTCAAAAATAGGCTTTGAAAGCAAAGAATGAAGCTTTGCCATGGTTAAGCAAGCTCTGGGGGAACGGTAATGGGATGGGTGACCTCCCAAGAAGTACTAGGAACCTCTATCTTCCTTGACTATTCAGGTCCTCCCTCGCACATAGCCAACAGCGCCAACGGTGACTTCGATGACTCGGATGACAAGGTATGCCAAGTTCTATGCCTTGGTCACTGCCTTAGTCGTATGCCTTCTGAAGAGCTCCACGACGATAGGCTCAAGGTAGAAAATCGAGCTCCTAAGGCCGCACACAATACTCCACACAGAGGCTATAGAATATGCTGAAAGGCACAGTACACAGGGGGCACGAAGACAAACTTCTTAGGTCTTACAAGTGCAGTCAAACTTACAATCTCTGATTGACCAAGTCACTATATGTTTTATTAAAGAACATATACAAAGAAGTGTCTGATGGCCATTTGGCCTTTCACATGGACACTAACGGTAACACTATCTAACCAAACGGGTAGAAGTAAAAGCCACTAGGAAGAAGAATGCACAAACTACAACCAAGTTTCAGTTCAGAAATGTGTTTACAAGATATGGTTTGCCAATAGAATTGTTCAGCAATCATGGTACCCATTTATTGAATAAGATCATTGAATACTTGTTGCAAGTGTTCATTGTCATTCACAAGAAGTCGGCCCCATCCCACCCACAGGCCAATGGACAAGAAAAAAGCACAAATAAGATCTTATGCACTGTGCTAACAAAGTTGGTGAATAGTAAATGTTTTGATTGGGAAAAACAATTAAATCATGTTGTTTGGGCATATTGAATGGCTTATAAAATGTTGTCGGGAAGATGGGAATGCTCATTTGGTGTATCAAGTCAACTACCAAGTTCAATGGCTCATGTAGGATGATTATTAGCAAGTCAAATAATCAAGGAAGCTTAGAAAAAACATACACTCTTAAAACAATTGATTAGAAACTTAGCTTCATCACATACATTCAATTGCACTTTGAGGAAGATAATCAAGTCAATTGTGGAATGAAAATTTCAAACAATTGACAAAGAATTAAAAAACCTCTAAATCAGAGTAGTATCAAGTTATACGCATTCTATAATATACATGTCTCTTCAAGATTTTTGATCCAATTCCATGAACAAAATTAACTCTGTATAATTTGTAGGCTTGAAATTCAAAGCCTTAAGGATATCCTATTTTCGCTATATATATAAACATTGAACATACTTTATTAAAATTAATTATTACTATAGTACTCAAAACTTTCGGTGCACATCTTATTAGAGATCTATTAGCAGAATCAAAACCATTACTTATTGTTTTCCTTAACGTAACATCGATGGCATCACACTACAACATATGAGGGGCATACCAATATTGTCTATACCGACGGTCACCCCTCGGCATCGGTATGAAGGTTGGAAAGACCCAATTAAGCATATCGACGGTCATTTGACCATCGATATGACTATTTAAAACAGATCATCTGGATGCTTTGTGACCACCGGCATAAGTGTTGGTACAGGTGCCGCTATAAATGTTGGTAAATTCGAGTATTTTACTGACGCGCATAATGATGCTCATACCAATGCTTATACCTGCACCGTGTTTTAAACATATCGGGACCCCGAAGCAAAAATCAACATTTTGTGCATCTTTTACACTGAGTACTACTTGCTTCTCTCAAACTTGCACGCGCGAACCGAATTGTGACATGCATTGTCTTTTCCACACACACACAGATCTCTCTCTCTCTCTACACACACATTCTCTCTCTCCAGATCTCGCATCTTGGTAAGTGGTGCGCATACTATTACCCTTTGTCTTTCTCTATGCTTTATGTTTTAGAATTTCTCTTCTCTTTGATTTTGCAAGAGTTTTTTGGCATCGATTTTTTGGAATTCAACAAGAGATGACATTTACGCTTTGACGGCAGCGATCCAAAAGAGGAACATACATGTAAGTGAGATTTTTATTCTCTATTGATAGAGAGTGAAAGAGAGAGAGAGAGAGAGGGAGGGATA
>CM035407.1:161179475-161214475 GCA_020310875.1 Ceratopteris richardii
ATTTTATGAGATGGATGAAGATCAGATGGTGGAGAAGATGTCATGAGTTTCATGGACACAACAGAATTTCCACGATCAAAAGTGGATGAAGAATACGAAAACATGCGAAGACTAGCTCGTTTACCACTGTACAATGGAGCAAAGATATCTGTACTACATGCATCACTCGTGATGCTCAATCTGCAATCCATTTATGGATGGTCGAATAGTAGTGTCTCTGAATGGTTTAGGTAAGCAGATTTGAAATAAACTTTCATTGTTGTATCAAAAAAACTTTATTTACTAATATCATTCTAACTGCTTATTGCAGGCTTCTTAGAAGGCAATGAAGTTTTGCATCGTTAACTCTAAGCCTATGCAGAAGTGGTTAGAAAGGTATGAGCTTGCCAAGAAGACAAACACAAAGGAAAGAGTTCAATTTCGAAAGAGTCGTTCCACTCGATTTTTGCCCCTTCCAGAAAGTCTTCGACCACTTCCACCCTTGCCAACGAGTAGATGGCTAGATACAACAGTTTCACAAGCAATGGCAGCGGGTGAAGATATCTCTGAAGAAGAAGAACTCGCAAAGGGATGTGATTGGGAGTATTCTAAATATGGTGCACTATGGTCTCATGGACAACACTTTTGGATCACACAAATTGACAAAAATAGGTCTACTTTTGATAGTGAAGTGATGGTGAACTTTTTCGAAAAAACTAGAGCTAGTGCAAGAGACTATAATGCTCAAGAAGACCAACTAGATTATTGTGGAGTGACTCAAGATATCTTGAAGTTATCCTTTAGGAAGTTTGATTACTTTGTGTTTTATGTGAAATGGTTCAAAGTAGTCACCTCCGGAAGAAATACAAGAGTGTGGCATGATAAGAGTGGTTTGCTTCAAGTCGACTCCACAAAATTATGGACGGATGAAAGAGATACGTTTGTACTCCCTGAACACTGTGAGCAAGTTGTTTTTATACCAGATTTGAAAGAACTAGAGTGGATATTTGTTTTACAAGTCTCCCCACATAGTAGACAAATTTGTGAGAACATAGATGTAGAAGAAAGTTCATCTATAGTGGAATCTGAGATTCATTCGATAGTCGAAGAGGAGGCCAGAGATCATCGTCTGAGATGAAGAGGTCATTGAAGAAGATGAGATACACGATGAAGCAATAGATGATGATCAAGAAGAAGATAGCATACCAAGAGATTTAGAAGTTCTCAATATAGATATAGATATTCTCTGTGCATCAGATCTCCAAGAGGATGCTAGAATAGAGGATTTTTTAATCAAACACTTGTACGTACTAATTTGTGTTTATTTTTTTTGCTATGTTCTTGTGTACATTACTATTTCTCTATATTACCTTTATTATCATATGCTCATTATTTGAGTTCTTTTGTTACAGAGCAAGATGGGAGACAATCCTCTAGTCACTCCACATTTCATAACAGAGGAGCAGTTCTTGGAGTTTATATCTCAGTTGCATCCCACATATATGGCTACAGCATCACAGTACTGGATCGCTTGTGGTAGCACTCCCCCCGGCCTCACTCCTGTCGGTCGCACTCCTACTGGCCTCACTCCTGTCGGCCTCACTTCTACCAATGTCACTCCTATGGGTGTTGCTACTCCCATCAGAGGTATGTCTCCTAGCTTTATGACTCCACCATGACCATCTTCTCAACCATCCCCTTGTGGCTCTAGTAGTAGACATGTGTGTTTTACACCTCAACATGATACAGTGCTGGCTCGTCGTGTAGATCAAGGTCATGCTCTAGAGCAGAGGTTCTAGGAGTGGATCTACAGGTAGCTCTAGAGGAGGTGGCTATTTTGGAGGCATTGCGACAGACGTGTCGCCCACTTCTACTCCTAGAGCGAGTACATCAGATGTAGGTATGCCACGTGGTACACCATGTGGAACACCATGTACAAAGCTTCATTTTCTTTATCAATATTGAATAATTATTCTTGAATTAAAGCATTTTCATCAAGTGAAGATAGGAGAATATGGGAATTATAATTATTTTGGCAACATATTTCTAGCTCTGCAAGCGTTGAGAAACAATGAAATGTTTCTATAATATATTAAATGTTCTCATCAAATAATAAATACCCTTTGTTTTTAAGTATTTTTCATGTTTTTAAATGAGTTTTTTAGGAACTTTTTTGAAATGCAGAATATTTAATGCAGAAGATGAAAAATAAATAGAAACATTATCTATATTATGTACAGAAGTTTATGAGATATCGAACCAAAGTATCCTATCATCTTGCTCAATAGTGGCATTTACTCAAAATCTTGATCTAAATGTGTCAAAGGAGTTTTTCTTAAGGATCTACAGTTGTGAGGATGATTAATATAGATCATCAAGAATTGAATGGATTTCAGGCCATCGCAAAAACGAATCCTAGCAAAAGCACTACCGTGGTCAAGAGCTTTAGCTTCCATTCTTTGGTAACAGATGAATGTCCCAAAATAATTAGGTATGAGCAATAATCATGAACAAAGAAGTTGTGCTCCTCTTTAACATCTCCAATAACAATTGGTACATTTGCATATGCACCAAGTAAATAACCGAAATCATTTTTAACTACCTTCATCTTCCAACCATGATCTCTGTCTGTAGTCCATTTTCCCTCATTGTATAAATCCCTTGAAACAACATTTATTTCAGATCTTGAATCTATTAAAGCTATTTATGATTTATTATTAGTTTCAATTTTCACAATACTTTTGATAGTATCTCTAGCCCAATGTGTCTGAGTAAAGTGACTATTTGGGAATCCATTTACTTTCCCTACATGTACAATCTGATTCATTGATCAGATGGATCATAATATTCTGATTCATTGACTAGAACAATACTAACTTTAGGCTCATGACTTTCTTTTCTCTCTTCCATTTCAATATGTTTAGTTATGTTCAATTGGTTCTCTTTGTCTTCATATTGTATTCATAAATTTTTCCTTAACATCCATGTGTGATAAAGCTAGTAGTCCTTCTAATGTCAAAGTTACTTCAGCTTTCATAATCTTTTCATCCACTACTTTTTGAATGTGTATTTTCTTTTCTAATTGAGATATCAGCTGAAAACTAGCTAATTTCTGTCTAGCTTTCTCTTCTTTAACACCTTCCTCTTGTTTAGCTTGATTTTCATTAGTTTTATCTTGATGTTTATCTTCATTTACAGCTTTCTTTTCAAGTTTTTCTACCTCTTGCTTAACTTTTCCTTTGTTTGAAGTTTTCTTATCTTGCTCTTGTTTTTTAGTCTCTTGTCTAGTCTCTGATCTAGGTGGCTCATTATTTGGTTCATTAGATTCACTCTCCTTTGTAGCTCTAGTAGTACATTTGGAATGACCCTTGTTCTCTTCATCTTGCTTTCTCTTTTCATCTATATTTATCTCATGAGCATAGACAGAGAACATGTCAACTGGCTCATTCCAACACATCTTTATATGGACACAGAGCTCATGACATACAAAGACTCAAACAATAGTTTTCCTCTACTAGCAAAATCATATACATGGTTCCAAAATTCACAATTTGAATCATCATTATCAAGCCTACATGCCTATGTGTTTTGATTTGTAGGGGCCTCATAGAATTTCTTCATACCCCCTTTACCAAGGTCTTTTGATCATATAATCACACATTTGTCGATCAATCTCAGTTGACCAATTTTTATCTTTAGCTTCCTTGAATTGGTTACACGTCTAGTGTGGGTAATCAACCTCATCACACCATAGGCATCTTCGGGGCTGTTTAAATGCTCTCCTATCTGACATTTGAGTCCTAGGGCCTTGCTCTGGCTCTCTTGGCCTCTCCTATTCTCTTGGTCTAGTTTCTTGCATAGTTCTCAAGGATGTCATCTCGATTACTAATACCTCTATATGTTGAGCCATTAAGTCCACTTTAGTTTCCAAAATAGACATTTTCAATTTATCTCTACCAAGTCCTTACAAAGTATAGTCAATGTCTACTCTGGCTAGTGCATATCTTTCATTTTTCCTAGGAGTTTGAATTTGATTGCATTCTTGCCTTTGAGCTATCATATGAATAGTTGCTCGCATTTTCTCCCAAGCTTCAGTTAATCCACTAGCAGTCATTTCATTCTCAAGCATGGGTTCTAGCTCACATTGAAGAGATATATCTAACATACTTAGAAAATTACGTAATTTGTCTCGCTCTAGGGTTGTACGGTCTAATTAAGGCATTTGGTTGAACTTTACTTCCAATTCAATTAGATACTGGGTTATGTATTTATCAGTTTTAGTATTATCTACCCATCTCAGTAATGTGGCCCTATTGTTTTTTCTTTAGTCCTCATGTGAGAACTCATCAAGAAGTTGAGTTTTTGAAATTGGCCCAAGTCATGTTAGGTGTAACTACCCTCAGCTGAACCCGTTCTCTAGTAAACCCATGTGAGATACATATAGACATATCTTTCTTATGTTCTTCAGGTAAACAGTATTGCTCAATGAGCTGCTTGTAATATCTAAGATACGCAGTAATATTAGAACCATTAAATTCTCTGCAATCCATTCTTATTGAGCCTATTATCTTCCATACTCTTTGCTCTTCAAACCATGTAGCCATATTCTTTATATCTAAAACTACTAAAAGAAGTGAACTGTACGTATGTAACTCGCATAAAAGTACGTCTATCTCCTCCTCTCATCTAGAATCCATGGTAAAAAAGTAATTTGCAGATATAAGTTGAAGAAAATACCTGAAAAGGCTCATAGAAGAGGTTATTTCTAAATGTGAATGTGCAAATTTATTACAATATTTGACTCAATCAAAAAGCCTAATACATCAGAGTTCTAGTGTATGAATGTGTGCAAACGTACCGGCAGCATATGTTAATAGAAAAGGGTGGCATGATGGGGATTTTCCACTTGCCAATCTTTGTGGAGGTGCTTAGATTAAGATGATCAGCCCTCAACACCAATGAGATTGAACAAGATTTATGAGTATGCCACCACTCTCAAAGATGAAGAAGAAACTGCAACTCCGTAATGAACATATATGTAATGCAAAATAATGTAAATTTATGTATGTGAGATGTTGTGTTGTTTCTTCACATCAAGTTCAAGTGTCAAGAAAATGGGAACATTCGGTTGGTGGATCAAGTCAACTACCAAGTTCAACAGCTCATGTAGGGTGATTATTAGCTACTCAAGTAATCAAGGAAGCTCAGAAAAAACATACTCTTAAAACAATTGATTAGAAACTTAGCTTCATGACATACATTCAAATGCACTTTGAGGAAGATAACCAAGTCAATTGTGGAATGAAAAACATTTCAAACAATTGACAAAGAATTAAAAAACCTTCTTCAGGAATGAAACATTGTATCTTTAACCGGATTGGAAATAAGATTTCTTTGATTTATATCTTGTTCTTCAACAAATCAAAGTAGTATCAAGCTATACGTGTCCTATAATATACATGTGAGTTCAAGATTTTCGATCTGATTCAATGAACAAAATTAACTCTATATAATTTGTAGGCTTGAAATTCAAAGCCCTAAGGATATCTTGTTTTCATTATATATATAAACATTCAACAAATGTATTAAAATTAAATTTATTACTATAGTACTCAAAACTTTTAGTGCACATCTCATCAGAGACCTATTATTTTCAAGTCATGTTAGGTGTAACTACCCTAAAGTGAATATGTTCTCTATTAAGTCCATGTGAGATACGTATAGACGTATCTTTCTTATGTTCTTCGGGTAAATTGTACTGCTCAATGGTCTGCTCGTAATATCTAAGATATGCTATAACATTAGAACCATTAAATTCTCCCCGATCCATTTTATTGAGTCTATTATCTTCCATATTCTTTGCTCTTCAAATTGTGTAGTCATACTGTTTATATTTAAAACTACTCAAAGAAGTGAAATGTGTGTATATGAGTCGCATAAAAGTATGTCTATTTCCTCCTCTTGTCTAGAAACCATGGTAAAAAAATAATTTGTAAATATAAGTTGAGAAAAATACTGGGAAAGGCTCGTAGAAGAGGTTCTTTGTAAATGTGAATGTGCAAATTTAATACAATATTTGATTCAATCAAAATGCATAATACATCGTAGTTCTAGAATATGAATTTGTGCAAATGTAGCTGCAACAAATGTTGATGGAAAAGGGTGGTGTGACAAGACTTTTCCACTTGTCAATTTACATGGAGGCACTCAGATCAAGATGACCAGCCCTCAACACCAAGGAGATTGAACAAGATTTATGAGTATGCTATAGCTCCCAAAGATGAAGAAGAAACTGCAACTCTGTAATGCACATATATGTAATGCAAAACAATATAAATTTATGTACCTGAGATGTTGTGTTGTTTCTTCGGATCAAGTTCATGTGTAAAGAAAATGGGAACACTCGGTTGGTGGATCAAGTAAATTGCCAAGTTCAACAGCTCATGCAAGGTGATTATTTGCAACTCAAGTAATCAAGGAAGCTTATAAAAAGCACACTCTTAAAACAATTGATTAGAAACTTAGCTTCATGACATACATTCAAATGCACTTTGAGGAAGATAACCAAGTCAATTGTGGAATGAAAAATATTTTAAACAATTGACAAAAAATGAAAAAACCTTCTTCAACAATGAAACATTGTATCTTTAACTGGATTGGAAATAAGATTTTTTGATTCATACATTGTTCTTCAACAAGTCAAAGTAGTATCAAGCTATACGCGTTCTATAACATACATGTCTGTTCAAGATTTTCGATCCGATTCAATGAACAAAATTAGCTCTGTATAATTTGTAGGCTTGAAATTCAAAGCCTTAAGGATATCTTGTTTTCACTATATATATATATATATATATATATATATATATATATATATATATATACATATATATATATAAACATTCAATAGACTGTATTAAAATTAATTATTACTATAGTACTCAAAACTTTTGGCGCACATCTTATGAGAGACCTTTTAGCAGAATCGAAACCATTAACGTGACATCGATGGCATCAATCATAATAGCAATGATCTGGAATAGGTTACTGTGAACATGTGGCCATCATACAACACTTATTCCCATTACTACCAAAATAGTTCCCATCACTACCAAAGTACCTTAGAGTATCCCCGAGCTTAGGACCTTGGTTAGCTGGCCCTTGTCCCTCACACACATGGACTGTTCCCTATGGACCAAAGCCATGATCCTTGTGGATCAATGTCTGACAACTTCTGTCAGTGTATACCAAAATCTGTATGATATAGAATCCCTCCGTCGTCACTGTCAGATCATGCTCACACCATACCAAACCGAAGACCAGAGAAGTTTGCTCTTTTATAGACTTCAAACTCTACTATTAGAGTTTCTCCAAAAACTCACAAAGAGAAAGGAGTCGCTATTGTTATCATCCTTAAACTCTATTGTTAGCAAAATAATTCCATGCATCATTACAAAACTCAGCCGCCTTTAGTCCTCCGCTAAAAACGTCACAGCATCAACTTCTTATTAAGCGTTTATTTTTATAATTCTATCTTTTTACTATTTGTTTTCGTTAGCGTTCGTTTTTCTTTTGTTTTCCTTTTGTTTTTGTTTTTGTTGTTTTTTACCTTTGTGTTTTCTATTGTTGAATTTATCACTACTCCAACTCCAAATACATTATCTGAAACAATGCAAGTGGGCCCCGCATGAGGGGGACGAGAGGATCATTAACTTCCTTTGTAATACTCTCTAGATCCATAAGTTTTCCCTGTTGTCTGGGATTGGGGGGTCTCAAGGGCACTAGTCCCATTCATTTGTATCCTGTTCTTTTTTTTAATTAAATATATAGACTGGGATTTTCAAGATTTTTCAGATTTACATGGATGTTCTCATCCAAAGAGTGAAAGGAACTCTGATGTCAGAAGCATGGATAGATGCAATCTTTTTGGCATCATCTTTGTTAACAGTTGTCGAAGAATACGTTGCCTTGTCAAAGCATCAGCTTGATTACACCTTGAACCATTGCCTTTCATTTTTTAGCTATAGCCTCGCAGTTATAAAGATACCTTCTTGTAATTGACAAAGTCTGGCCCATGGCTATATTCGAAGCTTAGCCATTGAAGGAAGCCAAAGGACTTATTTTCTCTTCATTTGTCATGTCTATTTTTCTTTTTGCTTCATGAAAAACATGAGATGTTTTTATTGATTGTCTTTCCAAGTGGGGAGAGTAAATCTCTCCAACAAGAGTCCTCAATGCCATCCCCTTTCAGATGTTGTGGTCATAATGCAATGTTGCCACTACATTTCTTGATCCCTATATTAAAGGCGGCACAAGAGCATCAATGGACAGGTCATCAACTCTCCTCTAGACAGAAATCTTCATATTGTTTGAGAGGATGGAGTAAATACATAGTGATCTATATGTGTTCTTTTCCTATATCCTCCACCTTATCAAAACGTCTGGGAGATTAAAAACAAAAAGGAAAATAATCTCATAATCATTTATTTTCTCCCATACTGTACACCTATCTTTATCTTACACAATATTACCCCAATTCATGTGAAATCATCTAAATAACATAATTCCATATGAAGTATATGAAATTCAAGTGTGAAATTCCAAGCTAACTAAACCTGAACATATTTCAATGGAAATAATAAACCATATATTCCTATGCAAATAAAACATAGTTCTATAGAAAAATTGATTCCAAACCCTTTGTGAGCCTAAATGATAAAACTTTCCCTAACTATTTTTGCGAGCCTAAATGATAAAACTTTGTGAGCCACAAGCAATATTTTTGTCCCTAGGGTGAAAGCATGTTAATGGTTACAAAAAAGTGATGTCCAGGACATAGTTAATTAACTGGAAAAACCTGATCCTTCTTAGTTGATCATCGTGCAATGGTTATTGAAAGAGGAGTAAAAGCGAGGTGGTGGGGCGAGAGTAGGAGGCAGTATGCATGCTGAAGTGTGGACCGTTCATGACATGGGTTTTCTACTTGCTGCAGGTTGGACAGTCCGCCGCAGTGCCTCATCTCGCCTGGGAGTTTTTCTGCATAGTTGATTGTTGTCTTTGGAAGCCATACATTTGTCATGGAGCGTGCAAGGCAAAAGTCTTCTTGGTTGTTGTTTTGTTGATCTTGTGCTTTTGTAACGAGTCACTATCGAATCTTTCAGCGATTGTCTTGATGGGCGATGGAAGACGTATATGCGCAACATAAAATCGGAGGCTTTAATAAACTCTAAAGAATCGGTTCTCGCATTTGCTTATGCTCATTACGCTTCAAGTTCCCTAACTTTCACGCTGCCAAGAATAGGGTTGACCCAAAAGCTCTATATTGGATATTCTTAGCCCAAGTTGAAGTGGAAAATCGACTCTCTTAAGAGCCAAAAACAGACTTTGGAAGCCACCACCAGCATGTATCCTTGGGATAGGAAAGACATTACAAAGCTTGATACGATTTCTGTGGGTTGCAGAGTAGGAATGCTTTTCCAACTCCCTACGTGGAGCATTCATGACGTGGTTTTTTCTATGTGCTGCATGTTGGAGAGTACACCGCAGTACCTCATCTTGCCTGGGAGTTTTTCTGGGTGCTGCATGTTGAGTGGGGAACACTGAGAGGGACTCCATCACTATAGGCATTTTTTTTGCATGCTTCGTCTTGAGTGAGGAATATTGATAACTATTTTTTTGTGTGTTGCATGTTGGAGAGTACACCACAGTACCTCTTCTCGCCTGCGACGTGTTGCATGTTGAGTGGGAATAGTGAGAGGGACTCCATCACTATACGTATTTTTTCTATGTGCTGCATCCTGAGTCTGTACATATAACTATTTTAGTGCATATCACATATTTTGGTTTGGAGATCATTCCTAAAAAGTTAATCCACTTCTTCATATTTGATGACAAGAAGCATGACACCTTTTTTGTGCAACAGTGTTTCCAATTACATTGGCAATGGCTGAGAGAGCTAAACCTTGACTTAAGCCAACATTGGGTATGGTCAGATGGTGTAGTTTCTTGTTGTAAAGACTGATGGCATTGATTTTATGGTGATGTGTGGGTTGTTGGCCCCTGCACATTTTGTACAATTCCCTCATTAATCTACTTCTTTCCTATTCTCTAGAAAAAAGGGAAGTTATATACGAGTAACATCTTAGATTGTGGATGATTGTTGTAGGTTTAGAAGTATGCCTAACAATGTCCATTTAGTTTCATATTGTTCATTCATTGTATCTAACATCTGAGGTTTTGGATGATTGTTGTAGGTTTAAAAGTGGTATAACAAGTCTACATACATAAGTGATGGACCACATAATGATATCAGGTAAGCATACTCAATGTAAATTCAATATAATAAAGTGGATTGATGAGTGGTAGATGTTATTGTATTTATGGTTTCTTCATCATTTGTAGTGTGTTGATGCAGGGCAATCTCGGATAAGTGAATTGATGGAAGTTAATACAATACCAGTACTGGATAGTGATCAGCAAGCATTAAGATGTTATTGGAAGGAAAAGAAAAGGAAATATAGAGACACAATTGGGCAACTTTTTTATGCAATGGGCAGTAACAAAGATCATGTAACATGTGCCCTTTTCATCAATCTTCAGAATACACTGCAAAGTATGAGAAAGAATTCTGATGGCCTTGTGTTGAAGAGATCAACATTGATGATGGCTCTAAATAGTGATGCATATTTATCAACAAATCATATAAGTATTTCAAGACTTTCTAGGGTATTGGGACTAAGCAGGAAAGTCTTCTATGATACGATTGGACGGTTAAGTACAGTTGAGTCTGATCATAGTTTTTTGAAGGCAATTGCTAGGGCAACACGTACCACATGTATCACACAAGAGGTCAGGCATCTGATTATCACGTTTTGGACAACGGAGAGCAGGGTGTCACCAAATAAGAAGGATCCAACTTGGCAGAAATCAATATTTGGAGCATCCTATTCACCTTCTTGATGTATCTCAGGTAATCCTATTTTCAATCATCAATTCACGATTTTAGCTAATTATACAAGCACCAGGAACAAGTAACTTATAGTAACAATCTAATAGTAATAGCTAACTAGTAACAAGCTAATAGTAATAGCTAACTAGTAACAAGCTATTTAGAAATAGCTTATTACAAGCAAGTAACCAAGAAATTGGTTCTTAAGTAATAGCCAATTAGTAACAAGCTAATTAGTAATAGCTAATTACCAATAACCATCCAAGAACCAACTACTTAGTAATAGCTAATTGATAACAAGATAATTACGAATAACTAATTACTAACAACTAACCAAGAAGTAGCTACTTAACAACAACAAACTCTTAACAAGCTAAATAGTAATAGCTAATTACTAACAACTAAGAACCAGCCACTTAGTAATAGGTAACTAGTAACAAGCTACTTAGTAATAGCTAATTACAAACAACCTAACCAAGAACCAGCTACTTAGTAATAGCTAATTAGTAGAAGCTAATTAGTAATAGTTAATTACAAATAGCTAACTAAGGACTAGCTGCTTAGTAATATTTAATTACTAACAAGCTAATTAGTAGTAGATAATTACTAACGACTAACTAAGAACTAGCTACTTAGTAATAGCTAATTGATAAAAAGCTAATTAGTAATAGATTATTAATAATAATTAGTTACAAACAAATTAACCAATGACTAGCTACTTAATAATAACTAACTATTAACAAGCTAAATAGTAGTCGCTAATTACTAAGAACTAACTAAAACCAGCTACTTAGTAATAGGTTACTAGTAGCAAGCTAATTAGTAATAGCTAATTACAAATGACTATCGAAGAACCAACTACTTAGTAATAGGTAATTAGTAACAAGCTACTTAGTAATAGCTAATTAGTAACAAGCTAATTAGCAATAGCTAATTACAAACACCTAACCAAGAACCAGCTACTTAGTAATAGCTAATTAGTAACAAGCTAATTAGTAATAGCTAATTACAAGCAACTAACCAATAACTAGCTACTTAGTAATAGCTAATTACTAACAAGCTAATTAGTAATAGCTAATTACAAACAGCTAACCAAGAACCAACTACTTAGTAATAACTAATTACTAACAAGCTAATGAGTAACAAGCTAATTAGTAACAAGCTAATAATTAATATCTAATTACAAATAGCTAATCAAGAACCAGCTACTTAGTAATAGCTAATTACTAACAAGATAATTAGTAATAGCTAATTAGTAACAAGCTAATGAGTAACAAACTAGTTAGTAACAAGCTAGTTAGTAACAAGCTAGTTAGTAACAAGCTAATTAATAACAAGCTAATTCGTAATAACTAATTAATAACAAGCTAGTTAGTAACAAGCTAATTAGTAACAAGTTAATTAGTAATAGCTAATTAGTAACAAGATAATTAGTAATAGCTAACTACAAACAACTAACCAAGAACAAGCTACTTAGTAATAGCTAATTACTAACAAGCTAATTAGTAACAAGATAATTAGTAATAGCTAATTAGTAACAAGCTAATTAGTAATTGCTAATTAGTAACAAGATAGTTAGTAACAAGCTAATTAGTAATAGCTAATTAGTAACAAGCTAATTAGTAATAGCTAATTACAAACAACTAACCAAGAACAAGCTACTTAGTAATAGCTAATTAGTAATAGCTAATTAGTAACAAGATAATGAGTAAAAAGCTAATTAGTAACAAGCTAATTAATAACAATCTAATTAGTAATAGCTAATTAGTAATAAGCTAATTACTAATGGCTAATTAGTAATAGCTAATTACAAACAGCTAACCAAGAACCAAATACTTAGTATAGCTAATTAGTAACAATCTAATTAGTAATAGCTAATTAGTAACAAGCTAATTAGTAACAATCTAATTAATAACAAGCTAATTAGTACTAGCTAATTACAAATAGCTAACCAAGATCTAGCTACTTAGTAATATCTGATTAGTAACAAGCTAATTAGTAATAGCTAATTAAACAACTAACCAAGAACCAAGTACTTATTATAGCTAATTAGTAACAAGCTAATTAGTTAGAGCTAATTAGTAACACGCTAATTAGTAACAAGCTAATTAGTAATAGCTAATTATGAATAGCTAACCAAGATCTAGCTACTTAGTAATATGTGATTAGTAACAAGCTAGTTAGTAATAGCTAATTACAAATAGCTAACTAAGAACTAGCTACTTAGTATAGCTAATTCATAACAAGCTAATTAGTGATAGCTAACTAGTAACAAGCTAATTAGTAACAAGCTAATTAGTAATAGCTAATTACAAATAGCTAACCAAGATCCAGCTACTTAGTAATATCTGATTAGTAACAAGCTCATTAGTAATAGCTAATTACAAACAGCTAACCAAGAACGAGCTTCTTAATAATAGCTAATTGCTAACAAGCTAATTGTTCTCAATAATAGTTAATTACTGAGAACTAACTAAGAACCAGCTACTTAGTAATAGCTAATTACAAATAGCTAACCAAGAACCAGCTACTTAATAATAGCTAATTATTAACAAGCTAATTAGTAATAGCTAATAACTGAGAACTAACTACTAACACCTTGTAACAACTAACCACCAACTACTTCGTAATAGCAAATTGATAACTAGCTAATTAATGACTACTAATAACCACTTGTTTGTGTAATGTAGATGGAGCTATTTATATGCTTCAAACAATTGCATACAATGATAAATATCCAGCTTCGAAAGTTTGAATCATTTTTTGTTAAGAGATTGAAAGACAGATTCACATGTTGCTGCATGTATCACGTTATTTGTCATACCTTAAGGATGCAATCAATCTCATACATCAATCAAGCTCGGTTGTGCATAGTTGTCTTTGTAAATGTGATTGTTCTATTTGTCAAGTGGGGGAGACATCAAGGTGCAATGCGTCAGCAACTACATTTCAATCGATTAGCAGCATTATAGAGAGTATTCTATGTCCATCTCAAAATGATACCACATTCCACGAATACAAATGTGTGATGGGTGAGTGCTCTGATTGCGAAGTAGGACATTTTAAGTGGTGTCCAAGAGAGACTAGGATTGAGGAATATTATATTCCTGTAAACAATCTTTGAAGATGTCTGAAGTGTGCTACAGATGTGAAATTTCTCAGGGGACATTTGTCAGAGTCAAAAGGGAGACATGTCACATGGGTCTTCTGGGAAGTGAAGATTGATGAAGTGAGCAGGGAGAAGGCTTGGGATTGTAAGGGATATCTCAAGTTCGATCCTTGCATTCGATTTGTAGCTATTCATGGTTAGGTGGACATTGCATTGGTGTCAAAGAACTAACATGTTATTGCTTTCATTGTATCCATGGTCAGTGGAAAAGATGCATCAACAAATGCCATGTTCCAAATTGGGCGTACCATACTTTGACTCCTATCAGTGAGTCGGATGAAGCAGAAGACTCATCCTTTTCCAATTTTACATTTGAAGGTGATGGCAACTACCTATCAGATGCATTGGCAGTGGATGACAAGTTTGTAGTCAATGCAGAAGAGGACAATGATGAAGGTGCAGATTTCTATTTATTAAAGTGCACACAAGGAAAAGAGTTCAGTCTAAAGAATGTAATGGATGCATGGAACAACCTGATAGCTTCAAGAACATATTATGTGGTGGGTTTATTTTATGAGAGACTAGAAGAAAATGTCTACAGGCTGTTAGAAACAAGACCACCAGCTTATATGTATTCCCATCTTGTAAGATGCATTAAAATACCCATGTCATTAGTCCACGATTATACAAACATGTTTCCCATAAATGGTGATGTGTATGAGGCCGTTTATAATAGTATGCCCTAGAATTTGTAATACCCATGTGATGTTGGAAAAATTTTTTTTGGCACTATGTAGTACACGATTTGACTAGATAATTATAAACTAGTTTCTTCAATAACCATTTCTGTGCTGAGAAGTTCAATCTAGTGGAACATATGCTGCCTTCCTAATAAAGCTACTAAATGGATAGCTAGATCCCTAGATTCTTTTGACATATGGACTAACCTCATAAAAAGAAACACTAAACATTTTTATATACAAAACTATAAATCCTGGCAAGATCATTCTTTATGGGATATTATTGTGTCTCCTCACTCTTTTGTTGTTGTAGGCAGTTCCCTATGGAAGGCTTGGATGGAGGTTAAAAAGGCATGTTTCCCTAATGAGAAGTACTTTACTCATTCTAACTTTTTTCTTCAGGAAAGCATCTGGATTGGATGGCTATCTCTATGGAACAATTGCAAAATGAGAATCAAAGAGCACAAGTCTTCAAGTATTGCTGCTGCACAAAAAGGTGTTGCAGGAGAGGCTTCTTCAATGCACTTCCCACAGGCATGTTCACCTTGCTGATGTTGCCAGATACATGTTGCAGAAATTCAAGTGCTACAGAGGGTTCAAAAACATTGCAGTGAGGTGTCTTCTTGCTATCAAGACAACCCCTCCTGAAGATTTTCAACTGTCTAAACATCTGTATAACACCTCCCTCAACCAGTGGAGAGATTCATTACTTAAGTTGTACTCTAGTTCCAGATTTGACATGATTTTCTCATGTACATGAGCTTCTGTATAAGGAACCTTTGTATCTCTCTGACTTGTATCATGTCCAGATATATGTCCCCTGCTCCAGTAGTATTTGCTGAGTATTTATTGTAATCTAGGACCCTTAAGTGGGATCTTGCCCTCTATACACTTACACATACCATCATTAATCTAATCTTCTTGTTGCCTTAAAAAAAAGGTGGAGTGCGTATCTGTATTTGGTGAGGGTTTGCCCTTAGCACAGTTTGTAACTCTTCTATATTAATATTCATTTTTTTTGTTCTCTAAAAAAAAAAAAAGAGTGTGGCTCAGTTCAGTTGGATTGGCTCTTCGCCTCTTGAGGTGGGGGCGGGGGTTCAATCCCTGGCTACGGCAAGACACAATATAACTCATCTAACCCTTGCTTTGTGGGATAGGGGGGGTCCCATGAGTACTATGCATCTCCACTTGTACAGTTGCAATTTCAAAATTAAAGTCCGGGGGAGTAGGCTTAGGCTGAACCTCCATTTCAAAAGGAAAAAAGAAAAGTGTGGCAGCTTACCCCCCTCAGAACAAAACACGTACTCCTGAAACAGATGAATTGATGTGCGGGTGAAAGCATGATTTTGGAAGGAAATGCCATTTATGGTCCATCAGAATAGTTTGAATCCACCCATAGACTTAAAAGTTTTTTTTATGGAAAACAGAGATTAAATTAAATTTAGGAAATATTGTACAGTTGTGCAGGGGGTAGGCCCTCTTGGGACAATACATCTTAGAGAGAGAGTGACTCTCCAATATTGGTATCTAACATTACATATGATTTTTGTTGAGCCCATAAAAGTCATATTGGTCAAAGTCAACTGTAGTCAAAGTCAACCACGGTCAAAGTCAAAAGGTCAAAGTCAAACTAGTCAAAGGCAACAAGGTCAAAGTCAACTGGTGCAAAGTCAAAGTGCTAAGGTGCAGGTGTCAAAGTGCACAGGTAGTGCACAATTAATTGTCCACAAAGGGTAAATTGGAGAAAGTGGGTTGCAGGTTGCAGAGGTATTTCTCTAATTTCCCCAAGGTTCAAAGTGTTTTTAAAGTGTTTTGGAAGGTTCAGGTGAACCCTCTCTTATGTGCAAAAGTGAAGACTTAAAAGGAAAATATGAAGGTATGTGAAGCGGCAGCGTACGCAGCAGTGAAAGTATGGCCCCCCAATTAAAATTTTTGGTTTTAGTCTAAAGTCACTATAGGACAAAACAGGGAGTCGTTGGCTGTCACTTGTGAAGACAATCTTGGTACATCAAAGTGAGCACCAAGATACTCTTGCAGTTAGGAGCGTACGTGAATCGACACACTCAAATCAAGGCAAGGACCATTCTTGGACCATCCTAAGAGTAAGCAAGGGGGAGCATAGTCTAACTAGTGGAGCAAGAGAGAGAAGTGCAAGAGACACACAGTGTGCGACGCAGAGAAGTGAAGTGTAAGGTGTGCATGAAGAGTGACCAAGGAAGTGTGCAGAGGAGTGCTAAGCTTGTCCCCCAAGGATCCCAAGGTCTTACTGAAGTGTGTGCACGCCGACAGAAGGTATCCATCCTTCCCCCTTAGTGGAAGCTTGGTGCAAGGTGTGCACAAGAGCAGGCTTGTAGAAGGTGGAGGTTTGCTGCAGAGGAGGCCAGCAGCAACAAGTCCCTTGGGTATTTGGTATATTGTAATTGAGCACTCTGTGGGATTTTGCACAGAAGCATTGGTTGTATTGTGCTTCAACCTTGTATTTGTCTTACTGTAATCAATGGACAGAGGCTTCCAGTGTGTATTTTCTCTTCTGGTCTTCCCCTTTTCTCCTACAAACACTCAAATCCCTTCTTGTCTAAGAATCCCCCAACAATTTTTGAATACATGGCTTGATGCATAGGAGCATCAGAGATACTAGAAAGGTAGGCATGTCCAGCAAACTTCATTTCTTTCCAACACTTGTAAATTTGATTCCTACTACCATCTCCAAAGCATCTTTTATTTCTTCCAACCCAGATGTTCCATAATATTTGTGCTCTCCATGTGTGCTCTCCATAATATTTGTAGTGGTTTCACTTCTCCATGGCTTTCAGGAACAGCTCCCTCTGATCCATAAGCACCTATTTACAACCAAGAGATAAATCGGCAATGTCATTAATGAAGAACGGATCCACAATATCATGCCCAGACATAAGGCTATTCCATGAGTTAAATCCTTTTTTCCTACACTTATTCATCTTAACAGGAAAAGGAGAAGCTTCTTCAGCATTCACCCGTCTAGTCCATAATGAATCTTGTGACAAAAACCAGAGATTAGAAGCAAACACTAGATTTAAGGTATAACCCTCTTTAATTTTCATTCAGGCATGAAATGCCTCTAATAATTCCTTGTTCAATTTTATCTTTGACTAACCATCCCAGAGCATCACTAAAAATAGCAAACATAAGAGGAGCAAGGGGATAAACCTATCTAATAGATCTATAAAGATTGAAGGGTTCCAAAATAGAACCATTCATAGCCACCCTAGAGTTGGCATTACTCAGTGTTTTTGTCTGTAATATCGATTATGTCTATAATCTCGATTATGGTCTCGATGTATTCCATGATATATAAACAAACTCTCTTCATCAAGAGGAATTAATCTGGAAATCAAACATGTTTACAAGGTGCCTCAAGTTTGAGCGGAGAGGACACCATTTCAAATTTTTGCAAATGTAGCAAGCTAGCAAAATTTAGATGACCAAAGTGTGCATTCCAAAGCTTTGCATCTGAGATAGCCTAAGAATATTGAATTGCACATGCTAAATCATTCATAGATTTTGCATAGTATATAAGCTTATAAATCCCATGACATAAAACGTCAGATACAATAATAACATTGTCATTTGAGAGATCTCTCATTACCAACTCCCATTACAAGATATAAGGAGTTGTTAGAACATGTGACAGTATTCCGTGTAGGGGCAAGCTCAAGTGAACTTAAGAAACTACATTGTGAGGCAGTATGCTTGGTTTCCCCGCTATCAAAGTACTAAACATCTGAGCCTGCTACAGACATACACTTCTCATGAGAAGATGGCTCATAGCTACAAACAATAGTAAATGCTCATTCTTCATTATGAACAAGATTAACAAACTCTATTTTAGGTGTAAAGGCCTCAACAACAACAATTCCAACCACTTTCATCTTTTCCTCTTTTGCAAGCACTTTATGAAAACTCTTTATGGCATGACCATTTCCCATATAGTATTTGCAAAACTACTTATACTTAAGATACATGCAAGCAATCCAAGAGACTAGCAATATAATAAGAGACCAAAAGTCAACCATAACTAAATAATCTATTATCAATAGGATCAAACTTCCATATCCATATGCATAACTCACATCACAAGTGTCTAGATGGAGAAGAAAACCATGTGAACCACCTATCACATAACCATGCATCAATTATGCACATAAAACCAAGAGCTTAAGCCTGCTCACTAAGTCTCCAAAATGAATAAGTAGATATGAAAGAATTTTGGAAAAAAATTGGTAGACTATACCTTATAAACTAAGCAATCATGACAAGATAACTAGTAGCAAAAAAAGAATGAGTAACCTCTCACCGCATGCCACTGATCCAAGCAAAGATAATGGCAAATACACATGCCAAAAACTAATGATAATACACACAAATACAATGGTGTTTGGAATTGAACTCAGAACCTCCCAGCTAAGAGTATGATGGGCTAACCACTAATTGCCTCAAAATCCATGGTTGAGGATTACTTCCTAATCCTCCCTCTTAGGACATGGTCCAACCATCTCTTGCTAAGTTTATTTGACATTCCTTCCCCCTTAGATTGAGCATTGTCCTCAATGCTCACTTGTGGGCCCTTCAATCTAGCTTGGGCCTTGTCCCATGCTTGAGAGCCTCCACCAAATCCAAATTCTAGTGTGTGGACCTATTTTGGACCTATCCAGTCAACCTCTAGTGCCCAAATGTCCATACACCTTCATTTGTGGCTTTCAGACTCACTTGCGGTCAAATACTTCCCAAGTACTCATGTATGAGGCTTCTTATCTCAATCGCCCAATTTTCTCAACTAGCCTCTTATACCAATGTTGGGAATTGAACTCATAGCCTCCCAGCTAGGAATATGATAGGCTAACCACTTGCATCAAAAGGTTGAGGATTACTTCCTAATCCTCTCTCTTAGGATGTGGTCCAACCATCTCCTGCTAAGGTTATGTGATAAATCGTGATACACCTCCCGCTCAAGAATGAATCTTGAAAGATAGTACAACCTATCATGATTTACTTGTGACTAAGTCCAAGTGAATAGAGATAAGAAATGATCCAACACTATCACACAAGCATAAATTATCTACCTATAGACCATCTATCTAGCATAAGGTCTAACAAAATTTTGATAGCATCTCCTTTGTAAAATAGAGAACCAAATTTCCATGTGGGAATCATCATCCACATATGCCAAGAATCACAATCGCAAATGAAATGCCAAATTGATGATCATAGGCTAACATAATAGAAAATCCAAGTGATAAACATGTGTGCAATTGGAGGGTCCAATCTGGATCATGTACATGCAAAGAAAACAAGAACATGCAAGTACCAACCAAGGATCCATTCAATCTCTCACAAAACTATGTGCAATAGGCAACCAAAGCCGTATACAAGTGACATAAAGCAGAATATATCCACAATGACACTGTATATGCACTTACAAAACTAGGACCTCAAATAAGGAATCAAATCATATAAATTGAAAATACTACCACAATGCTACTTTACATGTCAAAAATTGACATAAGCTACTCTACTCTCATATGGAGGAGCATCCACATAGATCATACATATTCAATGCCTTCAAGCTCTAAAATTGAGAGCTCGCACACCAAAAAACCTCTCTAACAAAAGTTCCATATCAAAATGAACCTCAAAAAACTATTAGGGTTTCTATGGTGAAAATCTGCTACTCTATATTTTGTTATTGCAGGGCTTAACCTCTGAAGGTCAAACTCTTTATGAAACTTGAAGAAAATTCTGTTGGTATGCAATGACACTTAGAACACCTCAGTCTAAGGTGTGCAGCTCAAGATACAAACAAAATAAGCTTTTTCTATCATTTTCATCTTCACCTACAATACCATTTCTCTGTATTTTATATTTTCAGTGACCTATGCTTCTAAATTTGGAGATATCTTCCTATAGAAAGTTCTACATGCTTTCTAAAGCTATGCAAAAAAAATCCAATAAGTTCAATCCAACCGCTAGAACCCAAGTTAGAGCTAAAATTCTGACCTGCTATCCAAGTAATTATAGATTCAACTTCTATATCACTCTAAGTTTTTCAAACTTTCGACAGATTAGAACTCTAAGCTGGATTCTACACCATTCTCAGAGTTTTACTTCTCTACGTAAGCTGCACATGTAAATTTAAATCACATGAATTCAAACTTTGTAGATTGAGTTACATTCAAAATACCAATGTGTTATCAAGAAGATGTTGACTTTCATATTCACCTCTTCTACCCTAAGCTTCCATTGAAGCTCCTTGCACACCATTCTTAGAAATGCTATGATACCAATGAAGGCATTTGGTGGGTTGAACAATTGGAGTAAGGAGAAGATGGAGGGAGAGAGAGGAAGGGAGAGATGCACACACATGCATGGGAACCTTGAAGCCCACATAATGATCTTCTTGAGGGATTGCTCTATAAATTATATATGTATATGAACATAGAGGTAAATGGATGCGATTGAACGAGAGAAGAAAACTCAACAATGGTTAGAAAAAGTCATAGAATGAGTTAATATTGATAATGATATGGTTGACATATGTAGATGTATAAATGAGAGAGAAGATATTTTTTGGCATGCTATAATGATTAGCAAAAAATAAGGGAATGCATGATGCTTGAGAATTTTGTTTAGAAACAAAGACTTGGTGGGACTTATTCTCAAGAATGATGCATTTATGGCAACTAGATGCATTTATGGCAATTATGTTTGGTTGTTTCAGCAAACATTGAGCGAGGTTTTCTCGCCATAATTATATAAAAAGTATTTCACGATCGATTTGACCATTGCATACTTTAGATGCCTTGATGCTACTATCCATTGATGCACGTGGGATTGCTATGATTCACTAGGATGATGCATTTAAAATTTGGGTGAGTTCAAAGAATAGAAGACCAAGACCATTAGAATGATGTGATTAGCTAGTATATGATATGTAATTACAATATGCTCTTTTTATAAAAGATATTTTCTGTAATCATAACTCTTTTTCTAAAGAACACATGATTCATTATTGATCAAGCTCATGCTTGTATAATCATTTGGTTGATATATGTTTGTTTTGTGTATCTATATGTGTTGAAGATTATTTTTAGGTTTCATGGTGTATTAATGTTTGCAAATGGAGAAAATTAAAAGGATGTGACCAATGACATTGTTGCAAATATGTTCTTTTTTTGCAGATTTCAAAGTAGAAAAACATTATTAACAGCTTGCATGCCATAAGATTGTTAAGCGATAAGACTTTGTTAGTGGCTTTTAGGCCACATGTTTGAAATGCCTCATGTTTTATGCTATGGTTTTTTATTGGTTTTATTTTCTTGGGGAGATGTTACCAATTTTTTTTTGCTCTCATGACGTTATATACCCACTATGAGAAATCAGAGAAAGGCATGATGATTTGAAAGTTAGATATATATGCGAAATGCTAGACATCTTAGAAATGGTTTCCTCTAGATGCACTTATTGGATGGTAGAAGAAAGATGAATTGGAGAGGTTCAAATGACTCATGTAATTGGATCATATATGGCTGGGCAAAAAAACAAAGACCACTCTTATATTTGTTCATGAATTCATCTTGAGTTGAAGTTCATGGTTGAAGATGAGAGTAGGATAACAAAAACATCATAAATGTGAATTAAACCCCATTTTGAGTTGTGTGTCATTTCCAAAAATTGTCTCTCATTTAACAATTTCAAGTTAAAATTGTCATTATGCAAGACAACCCACAAGCATGCGGATCATAAGAAATTCTAAAATTGCTTTGACGTGCTGAGAACAGATATGGGGTTGGCTTTTACGTGCGCCGCCTTTGGCGCTCTCCAGCAATCATGTGTACTTGCACATACATGTTTGTACCACGATCGGAGTCTCTCTCTCTCTCTCTCTCTCTCTCTCTCTCTCTCTCTCACACACACACACACATCGTCTTTCTCAGTTTCTTCTGCACGTACCGTGTCTCTCGTCGGCATCTGATCTCAAATCAGCACGACCCTTGCGGATAATGAGCAGCGACAGTAAACCCACATGGAAGAGGTGGGCGAGGCTCAGCGCTGCTGGCAGATCATATCTGAGAGCTTACCCCTCAAGCTATCTAATGGAATCATGTACATATAAGATGAGAGTACGCAGACATAATAGCTGCCCTCTCTACTTCTCTGTTTTATATCATATCTCTGATAGTAAAGCAAGAACTAGGCGCAATAGTCGCCCTCTCTACTTATCTGTTTTATATCACAAGCTATCTAATGGAATCATGTACATACAAGAGGAGAATACGCAGACATAATAGCTGCCCTCTCTACTTCTCTGTTTATATCATATCTCTGATAGAAAAGCAAGAACTAGGCGCAATAGTCGCCCTCTCTACTTATCTGTTTAATATCATGTCTCTGATAGTAAAGCAAGAACTAGGCGCATTGTTCAACTTACACAGAGTCTTTAGTCATTTTTTCTGGATTCTACAAGGGCATAGGCTTTGGACCTGAACGTATTGTGGAACATGAATTCATTTCTTTGTATATTCAGCTCCTTAGAGTTGCTAAAGAGGGTGGTCCAGGTGGATCCTTACAGTTTCACCAACAAGCACTTCTCTCTTAGATTGAAAGCTTGGGGATCCAAAGGCTGAGAGGCAGCATGAAGGACTTGCAGAAGAGGTTTGCTAGCAGGGCGCTCCATGAAAATATGAGATGTAGTTTATTCTTGGCCACAGATGACACATCTACCGTTTCCCCTACCTAGAATTGGAAACATGCATACAATCATCAGCATGAAAAAGGTTTCATTGAAAGAGAACCAATGTATATCGGATTCATAATTAGTACCGTTTAGTCAGATATACCAACAAAAATATTGTCAGTGAAAATCCAGCAGATTTATTAGACATAATGCTTTTTTTAAACGAAGTTTGGCCAAAACCTACTCTCTTGGATAGATTGAATCAATGGAAAGACCAACTATACAAGTGAAGGTGGGCATCGTACCCATGGGACCCCCCGTATCCCTCAAAGCAAGGGTTAGACATATCAGACTGTCCAAAGGCAATACAAACTAGTCTAAGGCCCATTACATGTCCACTATCATTGGTAGGGGGTGAACCTCCACCCCCGCTTCAAGTGGCAAAGGTTCCAACCATCCAGATATAGTGTTGAAATAAACAATGGGACTTGTAATCACAATCATTTACAAAAAGTAATTGAAACCATGAGTACAATTATTGAAACTCGTCAAAAAACAAGGAGTTGGCCTCCTTGCAAGACGGGATGAAATCTTTTAAGTGTATCTAATTCATTTCTTAGAGTTTTTTATAGGTTTTACAAGTAACAAACAGACTCTATTAGCATCCACATGAATGCTTACCTTCCTTTTGGATTTAGGCAGTCTGGGTAGCATTTCCTCATCAGCTTGACTTGTTAGGATGTCAGATGAGTCTTGTGGACCTTGTGTCATCTTGTGAGAAAAATTTTGATCATGTTTACCATGCTCATAATAAAAAACATTACATTAATGCAATGTACACTCTTCTGAGGATGAACCAAGAAGCTATCTTTACCATTCGAAAAATACAAAGGATGGGGTGCTTTCTGTGTACTAATTTGCTTTTCCACCTTCGAGTGATAACCTAATCATTTTTATCCATTGGAGTTTCTAGAAGCCATTTGCATCCCGGTTTGCTATTTCAAAGTTGTGCTTCTTGACGCTATTTGAAATACTTTTCTTCCTTGTACTCTTGGGTCGTGGGGTTGTGGCGTTATTGTTACTACTTTTGGTGTTAAGATTTTAAGCCACATACCAAAATATATATTTGATAGAAACATGCCGGATGTTTATTTCAAGTGTTTTTGATGCTAAATAGACTCTACAAGAGCATCATCATGCTCCCACCTCTATCACAACAATTCTATGGACAATTTTGTACTTTTATTGCAAACATATAGAAAAGTTTCAATTTGCCAGTACATGTTTGCTACATGTTTAGTAGAGCTCGACAAGATATTTTTGTTCAGCTTTTTAGGTACAATCTTTTTTTTTTTTTTTTTTTGCATCAAGGTACTTAGTCATTGGCCATGGCTGAAAGCAATGATGTGCTCTGTATGTTAGTTGTTGAGGATAAGTTGGATGGTACTAATTACTCATTGTGGGCATATATGATATGCCATGTATTCATAGAAAAAGGGCTATGGAATATTGTGCAGGGTGTTGAAAAACATCCTACTACACTTGAAAATACTATTATTGAAGGTGATGCAGATGGTGTTGAAGATAATGATATTCAAATTCCTATTCGTGCTTTGATTCCTATTGCACCTACTATAAAGCAACTTAGTTGGGATGGCAGAGATGCTCAAACACATGCATTGATAGCTTTGTCTATCAAATGTGCCATTATTCCTCACATCGGCGTCTGCAAAACAACAAAAGATGGGATACATTTATAACTTTCTACCAGGCAAGAAATGAGGCTTGTATTGATACCTCCAAAAACAATTGGAGAGTGAGCATATGAATGAAGGAAATTCGTTGGATAACTTTCTGACAAAGATCAAAAGTTTGAAAGAACAATTGATTTATGCTCATGAAGTCTTGCTAGATAGGTCACTTGTGCAGAGTGTTCTTAATGGTATTCCAGATTCATATAAGAGTTTTGCTTCTACTCTTTGATTGATAATGAGAGGCAATCCAAATGCCTTAATATTTGAGGACTAAGCCCCTGTTTTGTTGTAGGAAGATAAGTATAGATAGTATAAGTGAATTATGCATGTTGCAAATCAAGCTTTCTTAGCTAGACATAAGGGCAAAGGAAAATGGAGCTCATCTACTAGTAAGCAAAAATGTGTTAATGCTACACATTCAAAGAAAGAAGACAAAGATGAGAAGAAAATAAGATGGCACTGACTTTCCAAGATGGAAAGCTCAAATGTGGCATATATTGGTTCATGCATGGTTAGACATATGTGCATAGAGATGCACAAAGGCCTCATGACATACTCAACCACATATAGATGGATATCGATGCATTGGCTAGCTCCACTATTCAGTTATATTTTATGGATTCTATATATGAGTCTACGATGCATGAGAAGACAAGTAATGCATTATAGCAGAGACCAAATGATATGTATGCAAATCCATTGATTCATCTTCTCCTTTCTCCTCTTGTTCGTCCCATCAAAGGCCTTCATGTTTGTCCCTTGGCATCAACATAAGTCAATAAATTTTCTTTGGCCATATTCCAAAATATTGTAAGATGCTTTCATCCATTTCCAAAGCTAAGCATATCATTAATTTAGTCAATGATCTTCGTGTAAAATTCTAAAAAGTTTGTTGAATCAAAGCACCACTCAATGCTATGTCGAATTCATTTCATTGAAACTCTAGATTGATTTTATTTATCTCTATCAAGGAATCGGAAAGTACGTGTATCATGAATTGAACAATAAATGATGTAACATGACAATACCACTTTTTTCATGGTGTTTCCATTGCTCAAGAACAACATCCATAATATTTACTAATCTTTCCATCATTTCTCCTCATAAAAGTGATCATATCGAATGAATTTGCAAAGCTTTTCCATCCAGAATAGCAAACTCATGCATTAACTACCACATTTCAATGTGTCTCTTTGATAACTTTTCCAACCATGAGTACACTCTAATAGCAATGTTATCCACAAAAGAAAATACATGTGGATGTGATACAAAGCCGTCTTTTGTAGCAAGAGCTTGCCTATGTCCAATACAATGTATGTTCACAATGCAAGATATTGATGATTGGAATGTGCAACCACACCAGTTTTATGGACAATCATGACTAAATGCTACATCATTGGCAATCACAATGAGCTTCTCAAAGTCTAGCCCACTTCCAACTAGGAAAATACTCACTGCATTATAAATATCCTTTGCATTACCATTTTCAATAGGGAATAATGACATAAAGCAACATCTTGTAGGACCTTTTTCTCCATCACTCGAGCAGAAAGCATAGATAATGATATGCTTTTCCATTATACAATATGTGCTTTAATCTATCAATATAGAATATAAAGGACTTGCATGTATAGTTACCAAAATGTTTTTTCTTGGGTAGTCTTTCAAGGAAAATAAAATTTCCTTCCTTGATATTGGATTAATATAATCTTGCACATAGGACTTGCACGTATATTTTCCAAATGCTTTTTCCTTAACAAGTAGTCCTTCAAGATAAATAATATTTCCTTCCTTGATCTTTTTCCTTAGGTATCCCATAATAGAAAATCCTTCAAGATAATAGAAAATCCTTCAAGATAATAGAAAATCATTCAAGATAATAGAAAATCCTTCAAGATAATAGAAAATCCTTCAAGATAATAGAAAATCATTTGGGTAGCATCCCACACAACAAGGCAAATATCAAAGCCACCTATTTATGGGAAATTATCAAGTCCCAAGGCCTTTTAGACAATACTACTAGCTCCAAGATAGTCGTACTTGATTAGACAAAAAATGCCATATCACTCTAGATCTATGTTAGATTACCCTCTGTACTTGGCAAGACCTTTCTTGACTCAGCAACCACCTACTCCTCCAAACATGATTCCAATCAATTATGGAAAAGCCCAAGAACAATTAAAGCATCTAGTTCCAATAGATCTAATTATTACAAAAGTTAGGGGGCAAGAAAACTCCATTGAAAGTAGTCAGCAAGATGCTTATGCCCAATATTATGATCAATCCCCCAATTATTTTGAACAATCATGATTATTCAAGTGGATGAAAAAACTAATTTTATCAAGTTTATCCATAAATTGAACATGAATATAACCATATATATCACATAAATGTTCCACAACAAAGCATGGCTAGACTTTATTTTATACCTACTCAATTGAGATGCCCATGCTATAGGTGTAATGAGGGCCACTTCATAAGATATTTTTCGCTTGTGGAAGTTCCTCAATTTCCACTCATGACACCCACTATTTTTTTTGTAGTGATTGTTAAGAAACTCATATATATATAAAGATTGTCCTCAAAATCTAGATAGAAGCAATCTAGCACATGTCAATATGGTGATGACTCTCCATCTAACTCTGGTAATGAAGATGAGAAACAAAAGATAGAACCGCTAAAGTGAATCACTAGGGCACAATCAAGGCTCAGAATAAGAATAAAGACAAGAAAGTGTTTGATCCATCTAGTTGTAAAAGTGAAGAAGAGCTTCCCAAGGGAAGAATCAAGTATAGGACATCCATGATGATCAACAAAAAGATCCATCATAACAAGCAATTGTAGAACATATAGAACCAAGGTTTGAATCTCTCATACACTCCCTGAGGCTATGCCTTGCCTTAACAATATGTGTGAATATCACTTTAACAAGCAAACAATGTCTATAGACACTCAACAATGGAAAGGAGCAGAGGAAATATCCAATGATAGTGAAGAACTCACTTTACCAATAAGGATGATCACAAAAAGAATTGAGCCAATAGAGTCCACTAGAGGTGCAAAAAAGATTCTAGAATAAAAAAAAATATACAAAAAAAAAACAAAATAAAGACACTAATGCCGAACTATCAAAGGAAATGGTGCAACTAAAAAACCAACAAAAGAAGTTGGAAAAAGAGATTGTAGAAACATTACTCAAATTTGATTCATTGATTCCACAAAATACTAACTTGAGGATAAATGCGTGAGTTTTGTGCACTTGAGGAGTATCTTGATTGGGCCTCTAGATTCATCTATAACCTTCCAAATAATGTATCTAGGATGTGGGGACCTATATGGACTTTGGTTGTCAAGGATTTGCTATAGGTTCTTTTGTGCTTCTCATCATTCTTTGTGGCCATTCCTTGGTTGTTTCCTTCTTGATGCATTCATTTTTCTTGAGCCACAAGAAGCTTTTTAGGTACCCATATGTTCTTGTTTAATAGTCTAGGAAAATAAGAGGCTAGGGGCTTGTGGCCTTCTGAGACCTAGTAAGGTGTACTCCATGGGTTCGTACCACCAATGGTTGGTGCTCCTAAGAGATTGTACTTAAGTTAAAATGAGCATGTGTTGTGCGGACCATTTGATGCCATACATCACTTGCAAAAGCTATGTTAGATAGCCACTAACTTGAACACGGAAAGATTGACACTAATTTCTTGCAGAATTGCAATTGAACTCAAGTGCAAGTTTTGTGAGCAATAACTTGATTGCAAGTGTTTATAAGTACTTTTCATTCAAGGATTAGTGCTTAGAAACACATTATTTTAGAAATAGAAATCTCAAAGATGCAAAAACTAACAAGTTAATGATAACCAAAAAAATTAATGTTGCAACACTCTATCAAATAAAAAAATGTGAAGTAAAATGGAAATAGTGCTTATAAGCACTATTATTAGAAAGGAAGGGAGGGATTTTTAAAAATGTATCTATGCTAAGGATCATGAAGATTATGAAAAAAACGAGGACATGAACTCAAAGAAAAACAACCTCTGCTCTCATACCATGTTGAAATGAAGAGAGGCTACTCATTCTCTACCATCAATCACAAAATAATCTAACTATGGAGGAGTGAAGAAAATATATAAAAACATGATGCGTAAATTGAAATGGAAATGACTTACATACAATGTTGCATGAGAATGGAGATTCCATAAGGAGAATGTGAGCACTCTTGCCAAGGGCTTGAGTGAATGTGCATAAAGAGTGGTGAGGGCATCCTTATATGATTAGAGGGAAAATCTCCTTGCATGTGGGATATATGCCCTAGCATGAGAATGAAACTAGGTTTGGACAAAGGATGGAGCATGAAACTCTCAATATGTATTACCAAGTGAATATACAAAGATAAGTGATCCATTAGTGTTATAGGTGTATATATAAGACAAGGGAAAAAACCTCCTAAAGAGGGAGAAAAGTGCCCCGATGGTCCTAAGTCTATTCACACACATCCCTGTGAGTGATGCATGGAACAAGGATCTTGCACTCATGTATAAGGAAGTGTCAAGCTATGTGGGAAGAAATAAATTCACAAAGGGAAGTAAGCCCAAAGCTTTATGGAAAGCTTCAAACTTCTCCCAGCTAGTTAGAGCCCTTGTTCAAAGGTCTAGAACATTATCTTGTGTGGGCACATAAGCCAAATTGATATCTCCATTTGAGAGTCTCTCCTTGAAATAATAATAGTGCACCTAAATGTGCTTTGTGCAATCGTGGAACACATGGTTCCTCCCCACTGCCAATGCACTCTAACTATCAATAAAGATGGTGGTGGCAGAAGATTGACCAACACCCAAATCAACCAAAAGGTGTCTGAGCCACACACACTCAAAAATCACTATGGAAAAGGTCTAGAACATTATCTTGTGTGGGCACATAAGCCAAATTGATATCTCCATTTGAGAGTCTCTCCTTGAAATAATGATAGTGCACCTAAATGTGCTTTGTGCAATCGTGGAACACATGGTTCCTCCCCACTACCAATGCACTCTAACTATCAATAAAGATGGTGGTGGCAGAAGATTGAACAACACCCAAATCAACCAAAAGGTGTCTGAGCTCAAAAATCACTATGAAAAAGGTCTAGAAGATTATCTTGTGTGGCCACATAAGCCAAATTGATATCTCCATTTGAGAGTCTCTCCTTGAAACAATGATAGTGCACCTAAATGTGCTTTGTGCAATCGTGGAACACATGGTTCCTCCCCACTGCCAATGCACTCTAACTATCAATAAAGATGGTGGTGGCAGAAGATTGACCAACACGCAAATCAACCAAAAGGTGTCTGAGCCACACACACTCAAAAATCACTATGAAAGTTTCCTTTTACTTATCCTCACAACTATAAGTGGATATATTAGGCTACTTCTAAGATATGCATGAGCTATCATGCATGAAGCAAAAACCACTGGTGGAAAGACAAGTTTCATAGCATCCAGCCCGGTCTGAGTCTAAAAAATCATGTAATTCTCGTGGTAATGATCCCTCCGTGGGATAAAATAATCCAAGTATCAACGTCTCACTCAAGTAGCAAAAGATGCCCTTAACTTCTTGCCAATGTTTGACACCTAAGCAATGCATAAACCTGATCATCTGAGAGACAACAGACTGAATATCAAGTTGATTTATGCATAAGTGAATCAAGCATCCAACAATCTACTAATAGACAAAAACACCAAATGCATATCCATCATCATGAAGATTTAATCTTAAACATGTTTACATGGGAGTGGAAATAGGTTTGCAATCTTCAAGGCCAAAATATTGCAATAATGTGTCAATATATTGTGTTTGACACAAAGTTATTCCCCCATCAAGTTGCATAAATTGAATGCCAAAATAATGATGCAAATGCTCCAAATCTTGCATCTCAAAAGACACATGCAAATCAGCCTTAAATTCAGCAATATGCTTCTCATTAGGACCAATGATCATCATATCATCAACATATACAATAATGATCAGATTACATCACCTACATGCTTAATATATAAGGTGATCTCATTTGGACTATACTCAAAACCATGTGCTAACAAGTAGGCATGTATCTTCTCATACCAAGTACATGGTGCTTGCTTCAAGCCATATAATGCCTTTTTCAACTTGCACACTTTGTTTTCATGCCATTTCTACACAAAACCATGGGCTTAAGATACATACACTTTTTCATGTAAATCACTATTCAAAAGTATGGTTTTAATGTCCAAATAATATACATTCCAAGCATGGTGAGTTGCAATTGCATAGATGCTACAAACAGTGGTCATTCGGCATACTTTGGCAATAAGCCTAGCCTTATACCTATCCATTGTTCCATCAAGCTTACATTTTAGATTGTATAACCATTTAGTGCCAATAGCCTTATTTATTTGAATCAAATCACATAAAGAGAAAGTACCATTCTTCATAATAGCGTCATGTTCTGAATTATGTGACAACCATTGCATAACAATCTGATGAAAAAACTGGAATTTATGTGACGCTCTAACTAAACCAAAACCATTTCAGATTTCTAAAGGTGAAGCAACCAAGCAAGATTCACATGAACAAATCATGCATGCCAAAGCTTTGCATCTAGGATAGCCTGAGAATCATTAACTACACATGTTGAATCACTCAGATTTCACATAGTCTATGAGTTCATGCATCCCAAGACATAAAATGCTAGAAGCAATAATAATATCACCATTTGAGGGATCACTATACATCTATCATCATGAATCATAACTTCACCAAGAAATTGAAGATCATCATCTTCAATACCATCTGCATCACCTTCAATCACTATATTTGTAGGTGTAGTAGGATGTTTTTCAACACCTTGCACAATATTCCAAAACCCTTTTGCTACCAATACATGAAACATCATGTATGCCCATAATGGGTAAGTAGTACCATCCAACTTATCCTCAATAACTAACACACGGAAAACATCATTGATTTTAAGTACCTTGATGCAAAAAATTGAATGTATCTCAAAAAGTTGAATGGAAATACTTTGTCAAGCTCCACTAGAGCTATAGTAGACTTCAAGGCACTTGTACTAGAAAACCAAAACTTGTATATATGTTTGGCACAAAAGGAGAAAATTGCCTACGCAATCACTATGATAGTGCATTTGGAGGCCAAAACAAGCTCAAATAAAAATTTCAATGCCACATAGAAAATTTGTTCTAAACTCTTCTGGGTATGCTCACCAGTTTCCATGTGATTCTGAGATTGTGACCAGAGGGGTGTTGATGATGCCCTAGAGAAAGTTGTGACTTGATCTTATACCAATTGTTGGAGTTTGAGTTTTGCAAGAGCACACAAAGAGCACAAGGAAGAAGAAGAAGCTTGTGGAGCAACATAATACTAAATGTATTACCAAGTGAATTTAAAAAGATAAGTGACCCATTGGGGTTATAGGCATCTATACAAGCTGGAGAAAAAAAAATATTCATGAATGTCCTTAGCCATGTGTGGCCAATATACACCTAAGTGTCTTAGTTTGGGGAAAGTGCATCCTAAACAAGAATGATAGACTTATGCAATAAAGTTCCATCTCTCATCATTACCTAAGAAATAGGATAGTAATCCATGTTCAACTCATTCGTAGATGCTTCCAGCAATTATATGAAGATCCTTTGATTTTCTTACAATATGCTCCTTAGTTGGAAGATAATGGGGTAATGGATCATAAGTTAATACAGGTACATAAGGCTCAATCCATTTTGGAGTCATTTCTAGATTGAACAAATAGAAATCTTGCAAGTTGTATGAAATCAATGTGGAGGTTTGCCATTTGTTAATATAGAGAGATGATCCACAAACATGGATATTGTCCATTTTGATAACCATGTCAAGATAAAACTCCATTAGTAGGAGAAACCATCATTCTAATCTTCTCATGTCATAGGGTTTATTCACTAGGTAGAGAACAATCTGATGATCAACAAAATAATTGAACTTATTTGAAGCAAATAATGTCTAGTTCTTTTGATCACATAGATGATAAACAAGCCTTCTCTTTCAATCTTGATGTAATTCCTTTCTACATTGTTGAGTTGTCTACTCACATAGAAAATTGGGAAATCCAATTTTCCTTGATTGGTTGGTTGCATTACGAGACAAATATGACATTGTCATATTAAACATGTACATGGAAGATTTTGCTCCAATATGGAACTTTCAAAATGGGTGTAGAGACTAGTTTCTGTTTGAGCTCCTAAAAATCTTTATGATTGCAGATATATTTAGGTAATGATGTGTGTGAACACACTAGGACTATCAGGGCACTTTTTTCCCTCTTTGGGAGGTTTTTTTTTCCAGCTTGTATATACATCTATAACCCTAATAGGCCACTTATCTTTGTACATTCTAATGGTAATACATTCAGTATTGTGTGTTGTGCTCAAAGCTTATTCTTCTTCCTTGTGCTATTCACATGCTTTCACAGACCTAAAACTCCAACAATTGGTATTAGAGCAAGTCACCAACTTCATCTAGGGCATCATCGACACCCCTCTTGTCACACTCTAAGAATCACACCAAATTTGGTGAGCATACTCAAGGTGATTAGGAGATCAAAACTGCTTTGCTATATTGTGTCGAAATCATGACGTGAGCTTGTTTCGACCTTTGAATGCACTATCATAGCGCTTGTGCAGACAATTTCATCTTTTTGCTCCAAAGATATATACAGGTTTCGGTTTGCGAGCATAAGCATCTCAAAGCGTGCCACAAGTTTGGTAGAACTCGACAAGGTACTTCTGTTCAACCTTTTGAGATACAATCATTTTTCTACATCAGGATATTTTAGTCAATGGCCATGACTGAAAGCAGTGATGTATTTTGTATGTTGGATGTTGAGGATAAGTTGGATGGTACCAATTGCCTGTCATGGGCTTATATCATGTGTCATGTATTGGTTGTAGAAGGACTGTGGAATATTGCGCAAGGTGTTGAAAAACATCCTATTACACCTGCAAACACAATTGTTGAAGGTGATGCAGACAGTGTTGAAGATGACAATATTCTTCATGTTCTTGTTCGTGTTGCAGTTCCTACTGCACCTACTATAGAGCAAATTCATTGGGAAGGCAGAGATGCTCAGGCACCTGCATTGATATCCTTGTCTGTCAAACATGTCATTATTCCTCACATTCACTCTTGCAGAATAGCTAAGGATGCTTGGGATACACTACCACTTTATACCAGGCAAGGAATGAGGCTCATGTTGCTTACCTCCAAAAATAGAGTAAGCACGTGAATGAAGGAGATTCCATGGATAGTTTTTTGACAAAGATCAAAGATTTGAAGGAATAATTGATTTTTGTTAATGAAGTGTTGCCTGTTCACTTATGCATACTGTTCTGAATGGTCTTCCTGATTCATATCAGAGTTTTGCTTCTACTCTTCATTTGATGATGAAAGGCAACCCAAATGCCTCAACATTTGAGGAGTTAGTATCTGTTCTATTGCAGGAAGATCAGTCTATGCAGAACAGGTCCATTATGCATGTTGTAGATCAAGCTTTCTTGGCTAGTTAGAAGTACAAAGGTAAATGGAGCTTCTATTAGTAAGCAAAAATCTGCTTATTCTGCATAGTCAAAGAAGGATGACAAAGACGAGAAGAAAACAGAAAAGCAGAAATTATTTTGCAAATATTGTAAAGGAAATGATCATGTCATAAAGAGTTGTCCAAAACTGGCTGCTAAAGAGGCAAGGAAGAAAGAGGTTGGA
>CM035407.1:161221975-161249475 GCA_020310875.1 Ceratopteris richardii
TGGGATTCACCTCATATTCCAAATTAATAGAGGGGAATCAACTATCTGATACCCATGCAAATTATTCAAAACACCATATAGCTAAGCACTTGATAAACTGATATTCATGCAAAGTATGGAATGAATGATAAGGATGGATAAAAATAAAAATCCATGGCCAATTCAATATTTATTCCTTTGTGCTATGTGAGCACTAACATCTGAAATGGGTGGATTCAAAATACTAGTCCATTTTCGAGCATCAAAAATACATGGATCTAGCAATTAAGGTGGGGTTTTCATCCATGTCAATACTTTCAAAACTCTTGTTTTGCTTGAATTGGATTTGGAAGTCAAACTAGAGGTATGGTTGGCTCATACATATAACTTAGATGTTTGTACTATCGTTCATTTCCAACCAACATTTACTTGATTTATCATCCAACACGAGGACTACTTTGTCCTATTGGGCTTGAAAATTCTATGTAGAATGTGAGAGAAAGTGTTCCATTCACTTTTAGTCAACCTTAGTGTAACTTGACCAAGTCAAATCCAAAATGAAAATTTTCCAACCTAGGATACTTTTTTCTAATACCAATGTAACGAACTAGACTATTAGGACCACCACTTGCTAGAGAGATGACTCTCCTCCCAACCTTATGCCTCTATATATAGCTACTTGATTCAACAAGGACCACAAATATAATTGGAGTCCACAAGTACATGTGTGATCTCCACCACTCCTTTAGTACCTTCCACTAGAGTCCATTAGTGGTAGGTGTACTTTACACTTGAGTTAAGTCTCTCTAGACTCAACGCAACTCACATGAACTTGAGTTAGAAGGATCTAGACCTCTTTGGGCAAAACTCTCTTGCCATGCTCTGCATGGGGATTAAACCCAAGGTGTCATTCTTCCCACCTTGAGACTTAAACACTAGGCTAAGTGGATTACTTGTTTTAGAGAGCACACGAACCTATGTTGAAGTTTAGTATCGAGATCTTTGGCCATTCACGCGAGTGAGCAAAAGGTGTCCGGAACCGACCAAGCACTGAGGTCATAGACTCTAGTTTATAATAAAGAGTATCTAGAATCTTCTATGAATGTTGACTCTACAAGTAGATATAGTCATGTTTTTTCATTATCATCATGATTGTGATAAAATATCAACATAGTCTCATCATTATTATCTTTATTGTTTTCTGCCTTTTCTTTTATTGTTAAAGTGATGTTTTCATAAATGAAATAATCTATGGATGGATTAATATGGATTTTTGGTAGTTCTTCCTCTTCATCATATGTAGAATGATCATGTAGATTATTGTCATTTTCATCATGTAGATTATTATCATTGTCAGAATGATTCTACCTTCTTTCTCAAATGTTGATATGTCAATATTTGATGATGAACCATCATCATAATTTTCTTCGATCTCTCTAATAGTAATTTTTTTAAACAATGATCGACCTCTAAGTTGAACATGAATGACTTGCCACCAAAGATGAGCATCAGGATCTTTGCAAATAAATGCTTATTCAATATGCATAGAAGAATATTTAGTTCTTTTGTAAATCGCATTATCTTCAAAGAATCAATTTTCGAGACCCCGGATAATTCTCTTCTCATTGTGGAACTGTTATCCTTATACTCAACTTGAAACCAAACAACCTTCAAAATAACCTATCAAAATATAAAAAGCAAAAATTCATTATTATGTGCTTAAAAGAATAATAGATCTTATTATGAAAAATATGAATTTTCTTTACATGTTTAAAGATACAAAATGATATTTTGTAGATGCCACAAACAAACCCTATGTAACCAAGTTCAATATCTATAAGGTTTGTGTCTTTGGAACTCGCACGTGATAATTGCTTGAAAGAAGCAACAATGGCCAAAACCTCTGTTTTGCATAAAGAATCAATAAACTTGATTCTAATATGCTGTCCATAAGCCCACATATTTATGTACATTTGGAGCTATAATAATAAATAAACTATTAGAAAAAAAAACAAATATAAATGTATGTGCAAGAATAAAATATTATTAGAAAAAATTACTTTTATTTCACACCATGTCATTAATTAGCTCTACTCTTATGAAATTGTCTCATTATTTCCATTGGCTTGTAGCATACAAATATATAACCAATCTGTGAAAAAAGATATTTTTGTATTTTCATTATTATGGATATTATGTCTATATGTCTTGTTTCTTCCTCTTCTACCTCGAAGGTTTTGAATTTCATTTTCATACTCATTAACGAGTGCTTGCATGCATTCGCTATTATATGAATAAAAGTAGAAATATCATTTTTCTCTTACATTGTAAATTGAAAAGGAACTCCTTAACCTGATAATACCTCATATAACAATTTTGAAGAAGACTCATTGATACATGCACATGGAGCTTCTTCATCAACCATCTCAAGATGTTCATTGACATAATACATGCATTTTTCAAGTATCCATCCCGCTACTATGGATCCCTTTGGTTTCACTCTTTGTTACACATAACATTTCAATATACCCATAAATCTCTCAACCCAAAACATCCATCGAGTGCTTACAAACCTAGAAATCTATATTTCATCCATACAATGGATCAATTAATGAACCTGTATATCAAAAATGAAGTTGGAAGCTCTTTTTCCATTAGACATAGTAGCTCTCTACATTTACATTTCTTTTGTAATATTGAATCTTTGTCAATATCTTTTGATGTTATCCACCTATTATTAAATTATAGATTAAATTATAAAGAAATTGTTTTGTAATAAGAATATATTAAATAATCTTAAATACTAACAATAAAATAGTGATAATTATCCTATAAGCGATCCAAGACAATACATCACAAGTCACACTCCTTTTGTTGCACATCCATTGATAAGAGGTAGAATATGTTTCAAAAAGTTATGCCAATCATGTCTTTTTAACCCAGATACACTCTTGTCATCCAAAGTAAACATGTTTTGAAAGATGCTCTATATCGTGTAGGTGTGCGAATCAATTGAATCATGTTGTTGATAATTTTCATCTCTTTTGTTGAACCCAAGGATTAGGTTCATAGGTTCCTCTAGATCTTTATCATAAATTTCCCATAACTTTGATTTTAAGTTTTAATCTTTTAAATCATTTCTTGATGTTGTTGTGTCTTTTCTCTAGCAAAATGTTGCCATAATGAAAAACCAACATTCTTGAATATATGCATAGGATCAAGAAGATGGAAAATCTTTAACTCTCTCCAATATTCTAAAGAATACCATATTAACATGTTTTCTACTAGTGACCCCTTGTCTCTCATCTTCACATTGTCATCATCCTCACCATCACTGAAGATTCTTTATTGTGGATCTATAAGAGCCCCTTTTGTCTATTTCAAATACCAATCCATTGGTGTCATTGGTATTGAACATTGACCTTTTTCAATATTTTCATTAAAGTTTATTGCTTCTCTTTTGTGTCATAATGAATGGTTGTCAGATAAGGTGTCGATGTTGAAGATAAATATTTTTATTGAGTTTTTTTCTTATAAATTGATCTCAATCAATCACCAAAATAATGACAAGATTTATATCCTTTAGTAGAAACTCTTGCATGTATGGATAACATAAAAATTATTATTAGCTTAACTCACATAAGAATGCAAATATATTGAATAAAAAAATTTATATCATTACCTGAACAAAGGCCATATCCTTGAAAACCATGTATATTCCATGCCACAATTCCACGAATCATAACTTGTCTTTGATCAATGCTTTTCAATATATCAATGACATAAATACCTCTCTCTAACTCTTGGAGATCATCGATGAGAGGAGCAAGATATATATTTACGTCTTTAACTTGACTTTTTCTTGGGATTAAAAGTGAAAGCATTAAATGTTCTGTTTTAATGCTAAGACATGGTGAAAAATTAATAGTTGATGAATACCACTGGACATATGGACCATTTACTAGATTTCATTGAAAATGGATCAACTCCATCTAATGCAACACCTAACTTTAGATTGCATGGCTCTTATGCAAAATTAGGGCATCTAGAATCAATGTGTTGAAATGTTGGATTATCTTCTAGAATTCTCATTACTCCATCAATGCTTTTATGATCAGATTCCCATATCAAAAGGTTTGATAGTTGTGGGATTTGAAACGTATGCCTAATTTGTGGAGCCAATGGTGTTGATATATTTTGGTAGTGATGTGTGTGAACACACTAGGACCGTCGGGGCACGTTTTTCCCTCTTTAGGAGGTTTTTTCCCTTGGCTTGTATATATGCCCATAACCCTAATGGGTAACTTATCTTTATACATTCTCTTTGGTAATACATGCAATATTGTGTGTTGTGATCCAAGATTCTTCTTTTTCCTTGTGTTGTTCGCATGCTTCCACAAACCTCAAACTCCAATAATTGGTATCACAGCAGGTCACTGCTTCATCAGGGGCATCATCGACACCCTCTAGTCATAGTCTCAGAATCACATGAAAATTGGTGCGCATACTCAAGGCGATTAGGAGTTCATAACAGCTTCACCTCGTGTGTCAAAATCACGATTTGAGCTCGTTTCGGCCTCTGAATGCACTATCGTAGTGCTTGTGTAGGAAATTTTGTCTTTTTGTGCCATATATATATATATATATATATATATATATATATATATATATATATATATATATATATATATATATATATATATATATATATATATATATATATATATATATATATATGTTTCAATTCGCTAGTATAAGCAGCTCGAAGTCTACTACACATTTAGTAGAACTTGATAGGATAGTTCTATTCAACTTTTTGAGATACATTCATTTTTTTGCATCATGGTATTTTAGTCAGTGGCCATGGATAAAAGCAGTGATGTATTCTGTATGTTGGATGTTGAGGATAAGTTGGATGGTACCAATTAGCCATTATGGGCTTATATGATGCATCATGTTTTGGTTGCAAAAGGATTGTGAAATATTGTGCAGGGTGTTGAAAAACATCATATTACACCTGCAAATACAATTACTAAAGCTGATGTAGAGGGTGTTGAATATAATGATATTCTTCAGGCACCTGTTCGTGCTACAGTTCCTGTTGCACCTATTGTAGAGCAACTTCATTGGGGTGGCAGAGATGTTCAGGCACATGCATTGATAACCTTGTCTATCAAATGTTCCATTATTCCTCACATTTGCTCTTGCAGAACAACAAAGGATGCTTGGGATACACTTACACTTTATATCGGGCAAGGAATGAGGCTCATGTTGCTTATCTCTCAAAATAGTTGGAGAGTGGGCACATGAATGAAGGAGATTCCATGGATAATTTTTTGACAAAGATCAAAGATTTGAAGGAGCAGTTGATTTTTGCTAATGAAGTCTTGCTTGACAGTTCACTTGTGCAGACTGTTCTGAATAGTCTTCCTAATGCATATTAGAGTTTTGCTTCTACTCTTCAATTGATGATGAAAGGCAATCCAAATGCCTTGACATTTGAGGAGTTAGTCTCTATTCTGTTATAGGAAGATCAATCTAGGTAGAATAGGTCCATTATGTGTATTGCAGATCAAACTTTCTTGGCTAGTCAAAAGGGCACACATAAATGGAGCTCATCTACTAGTAAGAAGAAATGTGCTAATTTTGCACAATCAAAGAAGGATGACAAAGAGAAGAGGAAATCAAAAAAGCAAAAATTGTTTTGCAAATACTATAAACGAAATAGTCATGTCATAAAGAGTTGTCCAAAACTAGTTGCAAAAGAGGCAAAGAAGAAAGAGGCTAGAATGGTTGTTGCAGAGGCCTCTACAACTAAGACAAAGTCTGCTAATCTTTGTGTAGAATGAAGAATGGGCGTTTACTATTGTTTGCAATTTTGACCCATCCTCTCATGAGCAATGTATGTCTGTAGTAGACTCAGATGTTTGGTACTTTGATAGTGGGGCAACCAAACATATTACCTCGTAGCACAATTTCTTCACTTCACTTGAGCCTACCCCTACAAGGAATACTGTCACATGTGCCAAAAAATCCTCTTATCCTTTCATGGGAGTTGGTAAGATCATTTTGACTACTATTGATGGTAGTTCTTTTACATTATCGGATGCTTTATTTGTGCCAGGGATCAAGAAAAATCTATTATGAGTTTCAACATTAGCCAAGATTAGCTTGGTTTTGAAATTTGTTGATGAAAGATGTATAATACATGATCTGTAAAATGGTGACATCATTATTGCTTCTGGCATTTTATGTCATGGGCTGCATAACCTAGACTATGCAAAATCTGTGAAGATTCTCAGGCTATGTTAGATGCAAAGCTTTGGCATGCACGCTTTGGTCATCTGAATTTTCCTAGTTTTCTACGCCTACAGAAATATGAAATGGTGTCCTCTCTGCCCAAACTTGACACACTTGGTAAACATGTGTGTGAAGTATATTTTGGACAAAATGTAGCATTCCTCCTTCACAAAAGATGGTTTAGCTTGAGCTACTTAGAAATTGGAGCTTGTTTATAGTGATGTTTGTGGTCCTATGCAGACACCTTCTTTTGGGAGCTACCTTTACTTCGTGACTTTCATTGATGATTTTTCCAAGCATGCATGGGTATATCCATTGAAAGCAGAGTCCAAAGTGTTTATGTGCTTCAACTAGTTTCTCGTTTTGCCTAAAAATCTGTTAGCATGTAAAATGGGCACCCTCCATTCTGATTGAGGGGGGGACTATATGTCTTCTAACTTTAATGCATTTTTGGCTGGATGTGTCATAAAGCATTAGTGTACATTGCCATATACACCTCAATAGAATGGAGCTGCTGAAAGGAAGAACATGTCACTCATGGAGATGGTGAGGTGTATGGTCAAAAGTTAAGCATTACCACATAGTTTCTGGATTGAGGCTGTTATGTGTGCATCATATGTACTTAACAGTTGATGACATGCTGCTCATTGGTCCTCATGAGAAGCATATTGCTAATTTTAAGGCTGATTTGCATGCCTCATTTGAGATGTCATATTTGGGGCATTTGCATCATTATTTGGGCATTCATTTTATGCAAGTTGATGTCAAAATAGCTTTGTGTCAAACAAAATATATTAACACATTATTGCAACATTTTGGCATTGAAGACTACAAACCTATTGCCACTCCTATGGAAACAGGTTTAGGGTTGAGTCTTCATGATACTAGAGATGCATTTGATGTTGTTCTCTATCAACAGGCTATTGGATGCTTAATTTACTAATGCATTACTCGGCCAAATATTTAGTTTGCTTTCTCATAGATGAGCAAGTTTATGCATTGCCTAGGTGCTAAGCATTGGTAGGTAGTTAAGCGCATCTTTCACTACTTTAGTGGTAGCCGACTACTTGGATTGTTTTATCCCAAGGAGGGATCGCCACCGCTAGATTTATATGCTTTTTTTGACTCTAACTAGGCTGGTTGCTATGACACTCGTGTATCCACCATTGGTTTTTGCTTCATGCTTGATAGATCATGCATATCTTGGTTGAGCAAGAAGCAGCCTGTGGCCACTTCTAGTTGTGAGGATGAGTATAGGGAAACTTTCACAATGACTATTGAGCATGTGTGACTCGGATGCCTTATGGCTCATTTGGGTGTTGGTTAGTCCTTTGCCACTACCATCTTCCCTAACTATCAGCATGCATTGTCATTTGCAAGGAACCCTGTGTTCAATGTCACACTAAGCACATTGAGGTGCACTATTATTATGCCTGGGAGAGGTTCTCTACTGGAGAGATTAGTTTGTCATATGTGCCCACACAAGAGAACATTGTAGACCTTTTCACAAAGGCTCTGCCTAAGAGAAGTTTGAAGCTTTCTGCAAAGCTTCGGGCTTACCTTATTTTGTGGATTGATTCCACATATCTTGCCACTTCCTTATACATGAGTTCTTGATAGTGATGTGTGTAAACACATTAGGACCATCGGGGTACTTTTTTCCCTCTTTAGAAGGTTTTTTTCCTCGACTTGTATATATGCCCATAACCCTAATGGGTCACTTATGTTCATACATTCTGTTGGTAATACATTCAGTATTTGTATACAATGATAATCTATACCAAAACTATTTTCATCTTCTTCATTTGATCATGTGATGTAGGAAGAATATTTTTGCTTGGTAAAAACTTTTCAAATAGTACCTTGCAAGTTCATGAAAGAGAAAAAAATAATAATAATAAATATATATATATATATATATATATATATATATATATATATATATATATATATATATATATATATATGAAAATTTGTATAAATATAAATAGAGAAAAAACAAAGTAAAAAAGAAATACCTTAACAATTCCAAAACAAATGCATTACTCCATCCAAAATGATTTTGAATATCGAGAATAAGGAAACTTGCACTTAGTTGTGTCAAAGGACTTCATTCATAGACGTGCTTTGGATATTCTTGTTGAAGATATTTTTTCTTTTTAGAAATATCAGCTCTCTTACTTTCAGTTTGATATTCTATAAGATCATTTTTTTGTACCCTCCTCATGGATGCTCTCGATAAACGAGGTTTTATTGATAACTATGAATGGTGTGATGGAAGATCATCAATATCATACATTTGAATCTACATACATGAATAATAATCCTTAGTATTCCATGCATAAATGAAAAATAATATTTACACACATATTTTAACACATAAGTATAAACAATAAAATTTTATTGTCAAATTTAAATTTGATTAAAAACGTTTCACAAAACATTATCAATTTTAATGCTAACTAAAAGGTGCTCTTGGAGGTCTATGCCATCCATAATTCACTAATAATTCATCACTAGCACATAATGAAGTAGTTCTTAGAGTTTTAGGTCTATGGAAGCACGTGAACAACACAAGGAAGAAGAAGAAGCTTGGAGCACAACACACAATACTGAATGTATTACCACTAGAATGTACAAAGATAAGTGACACACTAGGGTTATAGGCATATATACAAGCCAAGGGAAAAAAACCTCCTAAAGAGGGAAAAAAGTGCCCCGGCGGTCCTAGTGTGTTCACAGACATCACTACACAAATATATCAACAAATTCCCCTTGGAAGTGATGCAGTTAACAAGAAGCTAGCACTCATGTATAAGGAAGTGCCAAGCTATGTGGAATCAATCCACAAAAGGAAGTAAACCCAAAGCTTTGCCGAAAGCTTCAAACTTCTCCCTAGGCAGAGCCTTTATGAAAAGGTCTGCAATGTTCTCCTATGTGGGCACATATGCCAAATTGATCTCTCCACCAGAGAACCTCTCTGACATAATAATAGTGCATCTCAATGTGCTTAGTGTGAGCATGGAACACAGGGTTCCTCGTAATTGCCAATGCGCTCTGAGTGTAAGTGAAGATGGTGGTGGCAGAAGACTGACCAAAAACCAAATCAGCCATAAGGCATCTGAGCCACACACACTCAACAGTCACTGTGAAAGCTACCCTATACTCGACCTCACAATTGGAAGTGGCCACAATAGGTTGCTTCTTGCTCAACCAAGATATACATGAGCTACCAAGCATGAAGCAAAAGACAATAGTGGACACACGAGTGTCGTAGCAACTAGCCCAATTAGAGTCAGAAAAAGCATGTATATCTGGCAGTAGTGATCCCCCCTTGGGATAAAACATTCCAAGTAGCGAAAGATGCACTTAACTGCCTGCCAATGCTTAACACTTGGGCAATGCATAAATTTACTCATATGTGAGACAACAAACTAAATATCTGGTTGAATAATGAATAAGTAAATCAAGCATCCAATAGCTTGCTGATAGAGAACAACATCAAATGCATCTCTAGCATCATGAAGACTCAATCATAAACCTGTCTCCATAGGAATGAAAATAGGTTTGCAATCTACAAATCCAAAAATGTTGCAATAATTTTTCAATATATTTGGTTTGACACAAAGCTATTCTACCATCAACTTGCATACATAGAATGCCCAAATAATGATGCAAACACCCCAAATCTGACATCTCAAATGAGGCATGTAGATCAGCCTTAAAATCAGCTCTTCTCATGAGGACTAGTGAGCAGCATGTCATCAACATACACAACAATGATCAGAAGCACATCATTTGCATGCTTAACATATAAGGTGCTCTCAATTGGACTATTCTGAAAACCATGTGCAATCAGATAGGCATATATCTTTTCATACCAAGCACATGGTGCTTGCTTCAAACCATATAATGCCTTTTTCAACCTCCACACTTGATTTTCATGCCCTTTCTACACAAATCCATGGGGCTCAAAAACATACACTTCTTCATGCAAGTCAGCATTCAAAAATGCAATTTTTAAAGTCGAACTGATGTACATTCCAACCATGATGAGCTGCACGTGCACGAATGCTATGAACAGTAGTCATTTGGCAAGTAGGAGCAAAGATCTCATCAAAATCAATGCCTCTTTCTTGAGCATAAACCTTTGCAACAAGCTTATCCTTATACCTATCAACTATTCCATCAGGTTTATGCTTCAACTTGTATACCCACTTAGTGCCAATGGCCTTCATGCCAGGAGGCAAGCCACATAAAGACCAGGTACCATTCTTCATTATAGCATCATATTCAGATTGCATAGCAGCCATCCAATTTTCTGAATTTTGCGCTTCATCAAACAAAATAGGCTCATTCTCATCAGAGAGACTAGAGGCAGCCATATCATAGCAATCTGATACAAAAGAAGCACTACTATAAGAGCCAGAATGAGTACGATATGATAGAGATGCATCTAATTTGTTGTCATGCAACGTATGAAATGGAATGATCTGCATCATCACATGAAACTTGTAAAGGTTGAGATGTTGCCTCTTTAGGACCAATACTAGATTGTCCACCTGTAAGAAAAAGGTAGCAAAATGTCATACATGTCTTTGGAGCTAACTGATGCCTCCTTAGTACATGAAAGTAATGGTTGAATAACATCTTCCACAAAAACAACATCATGGCTAACCAAAATGCATTTAGTATGTGGATGATATAGATAATAGCCTTTGCTATCAGAACTATACCCAACAAAAATACATTTCACTACTTTATCATCCAATTTCCTACATTGTTGTTCAGGCACTAATGCATATGCCAAACAACTAAAAACACATAAGTGACTAATAGATGGCTTATGCCCATGCCAAGCCTCATATGGAGTGATAGACTGCAATCCTTTAGTGGGACACCTGTTAAGTACATATGTTGCACACATAACAACCTCAAGCCAAAAAATATGTGGTAAAGCGTGACTATTGACCATAAACCTCACCATCTCCATGAGTGACCTATTCTTCCTATCAACAAATCTATTTTGTTGAGGTGTATATGGCACTGTACACTGATGTTTTATCCCATGTTCAACAATAAAAAATTTTATTTGTTGTAAATCCATAATTTCATTCAGTTTGATTCGAGCCAAACAAAGCATCAATCAAACAAATGCATAAAACAAGTATAGAAACACAAAAGATCACAAATGCATAAAACAAGTATAGAAACACAAAAGATCATGACACTTAAGGTCAATACAATAGCCAAAAAATAGATGAGAAAATTGTGAAAGTTGTTAGAAAGATCGGGTTCAAGTGAGCTTTAGACAAGAACAAGTCAAAGAATAGACACAAAACCTTCACACATATGGCATGCCCATGATTTTTAATGTGTTAAGTACTTTATTTATGATTCTTCACATATGACATTGATTGTTTAAGGTACTAGAAATTTTTAAGAACTATCATGATAGGATTGTTATCATGCATATGACTATATACATACATTTATAGATACTCATATGCCTTTATCTCAAGACTGAAACTAAATCTCAGCAATAACAATTTTTGTAACATGAATCCTCACCATCACATTTGTCTGTTCCAGAATTATATGAGTCACCAAGAATTTTCATTTTTTGAAAGAACACATTATTAAACTCTTGGCATCTGCCAACAACTATAACATCAAGCTTAGACTAGTTTTGTTTTGACCTAATCAACCTGCTTCCCATGTCTCTACATATCTACATCAACCTAGAAAGTGACTGATGTTTTGGCATCTTCTTCACTCACAATTTAAAGTTCATATAGATCGTGCAAGAAGTTCATACAATGGTCGTCCTTCCACTATCAAAGACCATAAAGGATCATGAACCAATGTTTTTCATGTAACCATAATAGATGGTGCAGAAACAAAATCAGAGAAAAAAATAAAGTCCATCAAAAAATGGGATCCATAAAGTTTGCATGTGCATAACTCAATGTTTGGGTTCACATGTGCATAATGCAAGATGATTGTGGACTTTGGGCTTATTGATATCAGCCTTTGGGCACCCCAATTATCAGCCTTTAGGTAAGTGGTCTTGTCTCTGACATTCGGTTTAGTAAAAAAACTTGTTTCAGTGTTGGTCCTTAGGGTCATCCCTTCCCAAGCTCTCTTCTCATGGGTCTTTGGGCTATGTAATCCAAGCTATGTTAGGTGTTCGTCCCTTTCTTTATGGGATACAGGGTGATCCCATGGGTACTAAGCTTGCCTTCACTTGTACTTCCAATTAATTCAAGCTTATTTGAGAGATTATGTCTCAAACTGAGCTTCTTTCAAAAAATAAATAACATCCATAATAACATTTAAAATGAAGCTTCTAGACTTTGTAATTGCATAAGATTAGAAGATGCATCAAGTTACACAAAAAAAAAAGAAGCCAAAATGTGCATAAGTCCAAGAGGCTCAAGTAATTAAAATCTGTATACATGTATAGGTGCCAAGTTGTCAAATTCAATGGTTTGCGGCTAGGATGAGTCTTATGTTAGATATGCTCAATGCCTCACCCTTATGTAGCATGACCATTGTTCAATAACACTCGATTTGTAAGGCCCGATTATGAGCAGAAGCCATATGAGAGTGTTGAACATTGGTAGGTTCTTGAATTTGAGGTTAGACGAGGTCTAGAGTAGACCATAGATGGATAATTAGGTAGATTACTTCTAATCCATTGGATTTGGGATTGATCCTATGGTGAGGATCAACCCAAATCAAGAGATAGAAATAAAAATAGCTTTCTTAACTTGGGGAAGGGTCTATTTGATGTGGGCCATTGAATCTAGAATTGATCCTAAGGGTGGATTATGCAAGATCAAGGGTTACAAATAAGCGGTTGTTGATCCTACCTATCTACCATTGGATTTACCCCATAGATCAATGATGGAGATTATTTTAGGCATGGATCAAGCTACCATGACCCTAGGACATTGCTAGGCCGACTTTGGCTTGGAGGACCTTATAAAGATGGTCCCCTCCCCATGTAGTATCATCATTGGTGGTGTTTTAAACCATTAGGGTGTCCATCTTAGTACCCATTGTGTTGCCGAGTGCATGGTTGGATAGAACCATCTATATCTTGTGTAGTGTTTGAGTTCTATTGTATTAGAGTTATGAGTTTGAGTTGAGTTCATCTTCTACTCTTCTTGTGTCCACTTTCCATTATGACCAAATCTCTTGTGTTATTCCCATGAGTAGCAATATTTCTCTTTCTATCTAACCTTGATCTTATATGTGTGTTGTGGTAACCTCTACATGGCATTAGAGTTACAACACTAGCCCACCACCCATTCACCATTCATATTTCTTTTTCTCACATGGTATCATAGCTTTGGAAGGTATAAAAGATTGCAGAGATCATGGGGTCTAAGGAATCAACTCTAGCATTTGCGGAAGGAATGCTTCAACATTCAAGCTTGTGAAAAGTAAATGCTTCAACTACAAAGTTTTTAGTAGGTGAAGATTTCAACATTGGAGTTCTTAGGAGGCAAAGGCTTCAAGGCTATACTTGTGGGAGGAAAAGGCTTCAATGCTAGAGTTCTCAAGAGCTAAAGAATTCAACACTAGAGTTCTCGAGAGGCAAAGGCTTCAAGTTCACGGGACACAAAGGCTCGAACACTATGGAGGTGATAGCATATAGAAGTAGAAATGGAAATGGAAGTGGATTTGGTGCAATGGATTTGGAAATGCAGAAATTATGGGTTCATCCACGAACCTTTAGTAAAGGCAAGTTAGATGGTATGAATTAGTTTCTTTGGAAGTTCAAGATTAGAGTTATCCTTGCCTCTTATGATCTTTTGGAGATGGTGATTGGAAGTGAGCAAGAGCCACAACCTACCTTTGATCCATTGGATTTGAGTATGGTGATTCTCCCAAATGCAAAGCTTCTACAAGCTTGGAAGATAAGGAATGCAAATGCACTATATTATATAGTGAGCAATTATGTGTACTATATTCTGCCTCTTGCTCAGCGTACATCCAAGGCAAGTGAGGCATGGAGTATATTGAGGAGTCACTATGAGGTAAGAAACCAAACATGCATTCAAAACTTAGAAAATCAATTGGAAGCAGAGAAGTTTACAAAAGGAGAGAAGGTTAAGGCATGCATTACTCATATCAAGAAGCCATGTGATGGAATGGCTTGTGAAGGGATAGAGAAGAATGGCAAGGGGCTAGCTCAAAGGCATCTCCAAGATTCTCCACCAAACTATGATGGAAGGGTAACTACTCTCAATTCATAGGTGAGACCTCAAACTTTGATACTTGAGGAGTTCTATTCACTACCAAGGGAAGAGGATTTGGAGCTCAAAACCCAAGGAAGAAGTAGCAATGGAAATGCTACATTCTCCAATTATTCATCAAATAAAGGTGGTTCCTCAATCGAGGGTGAGAGTGAAAAGAAGAGGAGTAGTATTAAGGAGAAATTTCAAGGACAATTCTTCCATTGCAAAAGGAAGGGACATGCAATTGCATATTGTCATGTCAAGAGGATAGATGAAGTGAAGGAGGAGACAATACATGGAGCTAAAGCAAAGGTGGTATGCTCCTCAACACAAGAAGTGTTACCGTTAGTGTCCATGTGAAAGGCCAAATGGCCACCGGACACTTCTTTGTATATGTTCTTTAATAAACACATAGAGAATGGTTCTCTAATTATGCAGCAAAGTCTCTTGGTACCGTGAGACTTGGTGACTCTTACCAGTGTGATGTTGTGGGGATTGGAGATGTGGTTGTGCAGTTCATTGATGGTTCAAAATTTACTATGCATAATGTACGCCATGTACCTCAGTTATCACGCAGTTTGATGTCAGTTGGTCAACTTGAGGACCTTGGTTACAAGGTGGTCTTCTATGCTCAGTCCTTTCGTATATCAAAGGGCAATATGGTTATTGCAAAAGGAAGAAAAGTTGGCTCACTTTATCCTTTATTTGTACCACAGAAAGAACACTTGTTAGCTGTTACTGAACAGCCTATGGCTTGTATTTGACATGGTCATTTGGGCCATATATCTCGCAGTGGAATGGAAAATCTTTCTCGTTCTGGCTACTTACCTATGTTATCTTTCTCTGATTTTTCATTTTGTGAGCATTGTCAATATGGAAAGCAAACCAGAAATGTGCATAGAATGCACATTGACTCTTCAATCCAGCCTTTAGATCTCGTTCATACAGATGTGTGTGGTCCTATGCCAACTAGGTCCTTAGGTGGTTCTCTTTACTTTGTCACTTTCATAGATGATGCTACTAGAAAAGTCTGGGTATATCCTATCAAATCAAAGGATGATGTATTCCCTACTGTCAGAAAATGGCTTGCTTCAGTTGAGACTGAAAAAGGAACTAAGCTTAAGGCTTTACGTTCAGATAATGGGGGTGAGTATACCTCACATGAATTCAGCCTTTTCTGTCAGTATAGAGGGATTTGTAGAGAGTTTACAGCTCCTTATACCCCGGTACAGAATGGTGTAGCTGAGAGGATGAATATAACTATTCAAGATAGAGTAGTCTCTATGTTGCATCATGCAAACCTCTCACAAGGTTTTTGGGCAGAAACAGTATTGATTGCAGTTCATGTGATTAACCTTTCACCTAGTACTGCCAAAGGTCTGAAAGTGGCACAAGAGTTATGGACAGGGAAACCACCATATTATGATCATCTTTGAGTTTTTGGGTGTGAAGCATATGTTCATATACCCAAGAATCTTAGACAAAAGTTGGACCATAAGTCAAAGAAATGCATTTTTCTTGGATATGGTCGAGAAGGACAATTTGGATATCGCTTATGGGATCCTGAAACACGGTCAGTGATCAGAAGTAGTGATGTCATTTTTAATGAGTCTAAGATGCATAAACAACCCATTAAGGAGGTTGAAGTGAGAAGAGTGGTGTTTGAGGATACTAGTCCTCCGGTTAGCATGCATAAAAATGCTGCACATAGGGATGTTCAAGAGAATGTCCATTCAGATCAGTCTGCACATGTTCCTGTTCAGCAACCATTGAGACGTTCTACACGTGTCTCATATCCACCTGATAGATATGTTCTAGGTTTAGATTTTGTTATGCTAACATATGCCGGTGAGCCTTCTTGCTACAAAGAGGCTATCCAGACAGAGGATCATGTCAAGTGGGAGCGTGCCATGAAGAGTGATTTGGATTCTATTCACAAGAATGGTACTTCGGACTTAGTACCTTTGCCAAAGGGCAGGAAAGCTTTACCATGTAAATGGGTATATAAGCTAAAATTCACATCAGATAGTGCTTCTCCAAAATATAAAGCACGACTTGTTGCAAAGGGTTTTAAGCAACAACATGGTGTTGATTTTGAGGAAATCTTCTCTCCAGTGGTCAAGATGACTACTTTGCGCATGTTGCTTGGATTCGTTGCAATGGAGGACTTAGAGCTAGTCCAAATGGATGTGAAAACAGCTTTCTTGCATGGAGATCTTACAGGTGAGATCTATATGGAACAACCAGAGGGTTATGTAGTTCTTGGCAAGGAAAGTCTAGTTTGTAAGCTCAAGAAGAGCTTGTATGGACGTAAACAGTCTCCTAGACAATGGTACCAAAAGTTTGATGCTTTTATGAAGTCCCAAGGCTATTCTCGGAGCAATGAGGATCATTGTCTCTACACAAAGAGATGTTCTGATGGAAGCTTGATATGCTTGATACTTTACGTCGATGATATGTTGATTGTTGGGAAGTCCTCTTATGATTTGTCACTTCTCAAAAAGAAGTTGAGTCAGACATTTGATATGAAGGATTTGGGGGATGCCAAACGTATTCTTGGCATGCGCATTGCTCGTGATAGGAGTAAAAGATGCATATACTTGTCTCAAAGTGAGTACATATCCAAAGTACTTCACCGATTCAATATGCAGGGTGGAAAGGCATTGAGTACACCTTTACCCACATATGTGAAAATGAGGAAGGATTACTGCCCCAAATCAGATGAGGAAAAGGAATTCATGACCAAAGTTCCCTATCAGTCTGCTGTTGGTAGTATCATGTATGCTATGGTAGCTACGAGACCAAACATTGCATTTGCAGTGGGAGTTGTGAGCAGATATATGTCTAATCCTGGCAAGAAACATTCGGACAAGTGTTTATGCTTAGGTAGAGGGAAAGAATCCATTATTGGTTACACAGATTCTGACTATGCTGGTTGTGTAGACAATCGTAAGTCTACATCAGGGTACATTTTTCATTTTGCTAGAGGTGCTATCTCTTGGAGATCTCGTCTTCAAGAATGTACAATTGTTTCCACACACAGAACCAGAGTATGTTGCAGCAAGTGAGGCATGTAAGGAAGCATTGTGGCTTTCTCGTCTTGCTTGTGATATGGGTTTACCTCAGCATGTACCTCACTTGCTCAGTGATAGTCAGAGTGCCATTGCTTTGGCTAAGAATTCGGTCTATCGTGCAAAGACCAAGCACATTGAGGTGAGGTATCACTTCATTAGAGGTTGCTTAGCAACTGAGAGCATTAGTCTTGAGAAGGTTCACACTCGAGATAATGCTGCAGATGCTTTGACTAAAGCTCTACCACGGGATAGCTTTCGACACTGTTGTCACTTGATGGGGGTTACTTGATTCTTGATCTTACGTAGTCACTTGTATACTGTGTAACATGCCCATCAGGTGGGAGGTATAGTTTGTATACTTACACTCAGGTATTCTTTATCATTCTTTATTTTCTCTCCCATAGTTACTCTGGCCATATTGGCCTTTAGTGCGAGATTTTTACCGTTAGTGTCCATGTGAAAGGCCAAATGGCCACCGAACACTTCTTTGTATATGTTCTTTAATAAAACATATAGTGGCCTGGTCAGTCACAGACTGTAAGTTCGAGCGCATTTTTGTAAGACCTAAGAACTCTGTCTTCGTGCTCCCTGTGTACTGTGTTTTCTGCGTATATCTACAGCCTCTGTGTGGAGTACTGTGTGCGGCCTCAGGAGCTCGGTTTTCTACTCCGAGCATATCGTCGTGGAGCTCTCGAGAAGGAGAGTGCACTGTGGTGCATCGCCATCGGAATACTTGAAGAAGAGTCAATTGTGGATTCATGGATACTAGACAACAGTGCATCTCACCACATGGTCAATGAGAGAGGTCACTCTACTTCTATGCAGCCTCAATAAGAACCCATCACAATGACATGGACAATATGGAAGGAGATGCAAAAGCAAGGTATTGTTCTTCATCACTTACCTATAGTGAATGGAATGAAGGAACCTTGTAGATCTTGTATGATGGGCAAGCCACACAGAGAGACATTCCCACAAGAAAGCAAGAGTAGGTCAAAGGCTCCTCTAGTGTTGGTATATGATAGCTTGTGTGGTAAGATGTCTATACAGGCCTTGGAAGGATCTTCCTACATTGTGATCGTCGATGACTATCGCAGGAAGATGTGCATGTACTTTCTTCACAATAAGGCTCAAGCTTTTGGTAAGATTAAAGAACAACCAACACTTGTTGAAAATGAACTAGGGAAATGTGTGAAGAAGCTTGGAATAGGGGGTGATGGTGAGCTCACATTACAGGAGTTGGAAGGCTTTTGCAAGTGCAAAGGGATAAAGTTTCAATCAATGATGCCTCACACATGATAGCATGATGACATTATGGAATGTAAGAGTCACATAATTGTTGAGATAGCAATGTGTATGAGGGAAGGCATGAGATTTCCTTATCAAATCTGAAAGAGTCATCATGAAGTCTACATTGGTAAGAATCCATCAGTCTTTCACTTTATAGTTTTTGAGAGTGTGTGCTATGCTCTTGTCCCACGTCAAAGAAAGAACAATTTGGAACAAAAAAGAAAGAGATTCATCTTCTTAGTTCATTATGAAAAGCAAAGGGCTTTCATATTATATGACCACGAGGCAAAGAAGATCAAAGGGAGTCTTGATGTGGTGTCTATGGAGCAGCCACATGCAATGGAGGAGAAGAAAGGAGCTTCCACTTTATCATCAATCGAAGGATTAATTCACTATGTACCTAGCCCAAGAGTCATTCCTACCTATGACTCGGAGGAAGCATCATCATTAGATGATGAGAAGAGAGTCTACCAACCTAGAATTACCCAAATAGATTGGTTGTCTTTGCAATGGGTGTATGGTCAAAGTAATCCTATGCCAACAACAATTCAAGAGAAGGACAAAGGACCAAGGATATCACATGGAATAGAGGAGCACAAATGGGCTTCTACTCGCATAGTTAGAATAGCCATGATGGCTGCGATTATGAAGGAAGTAATGAAGCCAATAATTGAAGATGAAATACTTGTGGATCTGGCATGGAAGGAGGTTATGCAAGGCAATTGTGAAAACTTAATGAAGAATGAAGTAGGAGAGATCACTAGCACCAAGTGGCTCTAGCAAGTGAAGTACATGATACATGGAATCTTGGAATTCTATCAAGATACATTGATAGCACAAGGACTTTCACTAGTGAAGGCTTTTGGTTTCCAAGACTCTTTTGCTCCAATGACCACTATTTGCATCATATTTAATGGTAGCACATCAGATGAAGTGGCAAGTTTTTGTGTTGCATGTGAAATCAAAATTTTTGAATGTTGACATGAAGGAGGAGGTACATGTGTCTCAACCACCAGGGATTGAGGTGTTGATATATTTAGGTAGTGATGTGTGTGAACACTCTAGGACCGCCGGGGCACTTTTTTCCCTCTTTAGGAGGCTTTTTTCCCCCGGCTTGTATATACGCCTATTGCCCTAATGGGCTACTTATCTTTGTACATTCTCTAGTAATACATTCAGTCTTATGTGTTGTGCTCCAAGCTTCTTCTTCTTCCTAGTGATGTTCGCGTGCTTCCGCAGACGTCTAACTCCAACAATTGGTATCAGAGCAGGTCGTTGCTTCTTCTAGGGCGCCGTCGACACTCCTCCGTTTGCAGTCTCAGATTCGCACAAAATTTGGTGAGCATACTCAGGGTGTTTCCGAGATCAAAACGGCTTCGCTTTGTGGTGCCGAAATCGCGATCTGAGCTCGTTTCGGCCTCCGAACGCACTATCGTAGTGCTTGTGCAGGCTATTTCGTCCTTTTGTGCCAAAGGTATATACCAGTTTCTGTTCGCCAGTTTAAGCGTCTCGAAGTCTGCTACAGGTCTAGCAGAACTCGTCTGGGCAGTTCTGTTCAACTTTTTGAGATACAGTCAATTTTTTGCATCAAGGTATTTTAGTCACCGGCCATGGCTGAAAGCAATGATGTATTCCGTATGTTGGCTGTTGAGGATAAGTTGGATGGTACCAACTACCCATTATGGGCTTATATGATGCGACATGTACTGGTTGCAAAAGGATTGTGGAACATTGTGCAGGGTGTTGAAAGACGTCCTGTTACACCTGTAACGACAGGTACTGCAAATACAGGTGTTGGAGCTGATGAAGATGGTGTCGAAGATGATATTCCGCAGATTCCTGTTCGTGCTGCTGTTTCTGTTGCACCTACTGCAGAGCAGATTCGTTGGGATGGCAGAGATGCCCAGGCACATGCACTTTGTACCAGGCTAGGAATGAGGCTCGTGTTGCTTACCTCCGAAAATAGTTGGAGAGTGAGCACATGAATGAAGCTGATTCGATGGACAGTTTTCTTACAAAGCTCAAAGACCTGAAGGAACAATTGATTTTTGCTGATGAGGTTATACCAGATAGCTCACTTGTGCAGACCGTTCTGAATGGCCTTCCTTATTCATATCAGAGTTTTGCCTCTACTCTTCGATTGATGATGAAAGGCAATCCGAATGCCTTGTCATTTGAGGAATTAGTCTCTGTTCTGTTGCAGGAAGATCAGTCCAGGCAGAACAGGTCCATTATGCGTGTTGCAGATCAAGCTTTCCTGGCTAGTCAGAAGGGCAAAGGAAAATGGAGCTCTTCTACTAGTAAGCAGAAATCTGCAAATGCTGCACAATCGAAGAACCAGGATAAAGATGAGAAGAAATCAGAAAAGCAGAAATTGTTCTGCAAGTACTGTAAAGGAAATGATCATATTATAAAGAACTGTCCAAAACTGGCTGCTAAAGAGGCAAAGAAGAAAGAGGCTGGAATGGTTGTTGCAGAGGCCTCTACACCAAAAACAGAGTCTGCAAATCTTGTGCAGGAAGAAGAATGGGCGTTTACTACTGTCTGCAGTTTTGACCCATCTTCTCATGATCAGTGCATGTCTGTAGTAGACTCAGATGTTAGGTACTTTGACAGTGGGGCGACCAAACATATTACCTCGCAGCGCAGTTCCTTCTCTTCACTCGAGCCTGCCCCTACAAGGAATACTGTCACATGCGCCAATAACTCCTCTTATCCTGTTATGGGAGTTGGTAAGATCATTCTGACTACTGCTGATGGTAGTTCTTTCACTTTGTCAGATGCTTTATTTGTGCCAGGGATCAAAAAGAACCTGTTATCAGTTTCTGCATTAGCCAAGATTGGCTTGGTTGTGAAATTCGTTGATGACAGGTGTACAGTCCATGATCTCTCAAATGGCGATGTGATTATTGCTTCTGGCATTTTATGTCGTGGGCTGTATAAGCTCATAGACTATGAAAGATCTGTGAATGATTCGGCATGTGCAGTTCATGATTCTCAGGCTGTGTCAGATGCAAAGCTTTGGCATGCACGCTTTGGTCATCTGAATTTTGCTAGTTTGTTATGCCTGCAGAAATCTGAAATGGTGTCCTCTTTGCCCAAACTTGAGGCACCTGGAAAACACGTTTGTGAAGGCTGTATTTTGGGCAAAATGCAGCGTTCTTCCTTTCCAAAAGATGGTTCAATTCGGGCTATGCAGAAATTGCAGCTTGTACATAGTGATGTCTGTGGGCCTATGCAGACACCCTCTTTTGGAAATTACCTTTACTTCGTGACTTTCATTGATGATTTTTCCAGGCATGCATGGGTATATCCACTCAAAGCAAAGTCCGAAGTGTTCATGTGCTTCAAACAGTTTTTGGTTTTGGCTGAAAATCTGTCAGCATGTAAAATGGGCACCCTCCGTTCTGATCGAGGGGGGGAATATATGTCTTCAGATTTTAATGCATTTCTGGCTGAACGTGGGATAAAACACCAGTGTACAGTGCCGTATAATCCTCAACAGAATGGAGTTGCTGAACGAAAGAACAGGTCACTCATGGAGATGGCGAGGTGCATGGTCAAAAGTCAGGCTTTACCACATAGTTTCTGGCTTGAGGCTGTCATGTGTGCAGCATATGTACTGAATAGGTGTCCCACCAAAGCGTTGCAGTCTATCACTCCATATGAGGCTTGGCATGACCGCAAGCCATCTGTTGCTCATCTGCGTGTTTTTGGTTGTTTGGCATATGCATTAGTGCCTGAACAACATCGCAGAAAATTGGATGATAAGGCAGTAAAATGTATTTTTGTTGGGTACGGTTCTGAAAGTAAAGGCTATCGTCTGTATCATCCACAGACTAAACGCATTCTGGTTAGCCGTGATGTTGTCTTTGTGGAAGATGCTATTCAGCCATTGCTTTCATGTACTAAGGAGACATCTGTTAGCTCCAAAGACATGTATGATACTTTCATGCCTCTTTTTACAGGTGGACAGGCTAGCGCTGGTCCTAATGAGGCAACTTCTCAGCCTTTGCAGGTTTCATATGATGATGCAGATCATTCCATTTCTGATGCAGATTTACATGATGCACTTGTTGATGAGAGAGCTGATATTGAACAGGCAAAAACTATGCCAAAATGGCTGGTGCAGACTTTGCGTGACAACAAATTAGATGCACCTTTGTCATATCGTACTCGTTCAGGCTCTCATAGTACCTCCTTTGCATCAGATTGCTATGCTATGGCTGCATCTAGTCTCTGTGATGAGAATGAGCATGTTTCTTTTGATGAAGCACAAAATTCAGAAAATTGGATGGCTGCTATGCAATCTGAATATGATGCTATAATGAAGAATGGTACATGGTCTTTATGTGACTTGCCTCCTGGCAAGAAGGCCATTGGCACTAAGTGGGTATACAAGCTGAAGCGTAAACCTGATGGTACAGTTGACAGGTATAAGGCTAGGCTTGTTGCAAAGGGTTATGCGCAGGAAAGAGGCATTGATTTTGATGAGACCTTTGCACCTACATGTCGTATGACTACTGTTCGGAGCATTTGTGCACTTGCAGCCCATCATGGTTGGAATGTACATCAGTTGGACATTAAAACAACATTTCTGAATGGTGACTTGCATGAAGAAGTGTATGTTTTTCAGCCCCGTGGCTTTGTGCAGAAAGGGCATGAAAACCAGGTGTGCAGGTTAAAAAAGGCATTATATGGTTTAAAGCAAGCACCACGTGCTTGGTATGAGAAAATACATGCCTATCTAATTGCACATGGTTTTGAGAACAGTCCAACTGAAAGCACCTTATATGTTAAGCGTGCTAATGATGTGCTTTTGATCATTGTTGTCTATGTAGACGACATGCTGCTCACTGGTCCTCTTGAGAAGCATATTGCTGATTTCAAGGCTGATTTGCATGCCTCATTTGAGATGTCTGATTTGGGGCATTTGCATCACTATTTGGGCATTCAGTTTATGCAAGTTGATGGTGGAATGGCTTTGTGTCAAACGAAATATATTGACACATTATTGCAGCGTTTTGGCCTTGAAGACTGTAAGCCTATTGCCACTCCTATGGAGACAGGTTTACGATTGAGTCTTCATGATGCTGGAGATGCATTTGATGCTGTTCTCTACCAGCAGGCTGTTGGATGCTTGATTTACTTATGCATTACTCGGCCAGATATTCAGTTTGCTGTCTCACAGATGAGCAGGTTTATGCATTGCCCAGGAGTCACGCATTGGAAATCGGTTAAGCGCATCTTTCGCTACTTGAGTGGTACTCGGCTACTTGGGTTGTTTTATCCCAAGGGGGGATCACTACCGCCAGATTTGCATGCTTTTTCTGACTCAGATTGGGCTGGTTGCTATGACACTCGTGTGTCCACCAGTGGTTTTTGCTTCATGCTTGGTAGCTCATGTATATCTTGGTTGAGCAAGAAGCAGCCTACTGTGGCCACTTCCAGTTGTGAGGCTGAGTATAGGGCAGCTTTCACAGCGACTGTGGAGTGTGTGTGGCTCAGACGCCTTATGGCTGATTTGGGTGTTGGCCAGTCTTCTGCCACCACCATCTTCACTGACAGTCAGAGCGCATTGGCAGTTGTGAGGAACCCTGTGTTCCATGCTCGCACTAAGCACATTGAGGTGCATTATCACTATGTCAGGGAGAGGTTCTCTGCTGGGGAGATCAGCTTGGCATATGTGCCCACGCAGGAGAACATTGCAGACCTTTTCACGAAGGCTCTGCCTAGGGAGAAGTTTGAAGCTTTCCGCAAAGCTTTGGGCTTACTTCCTTTTGTGGAGTGATTTCCACATAGCTCGGCACTTCCTTATACATGAGTGCCAGCTCCTTGTTCACCGCATCACTCCCAGGGGGGATTTGTTGATATATTTAGGTAGTGATGTGTGTGAACACTCTAGGACCGCCGGGGCACTTTTTTCCCTCTTTAGGAGGTTTTTTTCCCCCGGCTTGTATATACGCCTATTGCCCTAATGGGCTACTTATCTTTGTACATTCTCTAGTAATACATTCAGTCTTGTGTGTTGTGCTCCAAGCTTCTTCTTCTTCCTAGTGCTGTTCGCGTGCTTCCGCAGACGTCTAACTCCAACATGAGGCTCCACATTCAAAGGACATATTATGTAAGCTGAAGAAGGCATTGTATATGATGCAACAAGCCCTTAGATCATTCTATGACCAAATAGAAATTAAGAGATGCATGAAGGTCTTTGATATTCTTATCTACTCATGGAGTACCATACATGATATCAGTTTTGCAATCGACTTTGAGAAGGCTTCGGAATATACCTCATGAAAGACATTCAAGAGTTGGTATGCAAGTACACTTGAGAAGGATGTTGGGAATATAATGCTATCCAATCAAGAAGAATGCACTAGGCAGCCTCACCAAAGTGCTTACAAAGGATCTACTTTGGATACATCTTCAAAGACTTGGCATTGGGCCAAGCAGGTAGTTCACCCTTGATTGGACATTGAGGGGGGGTGTTAGACATGGTCAATGCTCCACCCTCAGGGAAGTCTTGGAATCAAGCCAAGAAGGTAGTTCACCTTTGGGTGGACATTGAGGGGGGTGTTAGATATGCTCAATGTTCTAGCCTTATGTATCACCACCATTGTTCCATAACACTCTATTTGTGAGGCCCCCATTATGAGGAGAAGCCATGTGAGAGTGTTGGACATTGGTAGGTTCCTAAGTTTGAGGTCAAATGAGGTCTACAGTAGACCATAGATGGATAGTTAGGAAGGTTACTTCTAAGCCATTGGATTTGGGATTGATCCTATGTGAGGACACACACATATCCATACATACACATACATACATACATACACATACATACATACATACATACATACATACATACATATATACATACATACATACATACATACATACATACACACACAATATATATATATATATATATATATATATATATATATATATATATATATATATATATATATATATATATATATATATATATATATATATATATATATATATATATATATATATATATATATATTGTGAATTATCTTTGAGACTGGACATTTCATGAAGGTATTACTCCAAAAAGACAAAAGCTGCTTGAAGAAGAGCTAAGTGATTATGCGCTGATTGGGAATTAATTGAATAAGAGAGGAAAGGATAATTTCCTCAAATTCCATATCCATGAGAGTGAGTGTTTTCCAATTATGGCAATGGTCCATGCAAGAGATTCAAGAGTGCATTTTCTCCCTAAAAGAACTCCAAAAAAGAACTCCCTTTGTTGTATTATAGTGGACAAATCTACAAATGAATACAAGAAGATTTTTTGTGGAATGATGTGACATATGTCAATGAGTGAAATATCCTTTCAGGAAAAACCAAATGCCACTTAGACATATGATGAATGGGCGTGGTTCTTCTAGTGATGGATATCAAAATGCCAAGTTGACTAAAAGCGAATGATTAACTCCTTTCTAACCATATTTAACTTGAATTCAAGGCAAGGTCTTGATATTTGACTATCTAATAGAAAATTATGGATAGATTATCACTTAAGGATCTTGGTGTAGAGCTTATTCTAGTTTATATTCTTTTGGTTAATGGATTATCACTAAATGATCTTGGTCCAGAGTTTATGACGAGACTTTCATGGTTAATGGATGGTTCACATTACTAGTCTAGAAAAGGGACCTAAAACTACAATCCTTTAATGATATATATATATATATATATATATATATATATATATATATATATATATATATATATATATATATATATATATATATATATATATATATATATATATATATATATATATATATATATATACATACATATTCCCTATCTTTACAGGTTGAGGACAAGAGAAATCCTCAAGGTGAGTCATCCTCATTACTCTCATGCTATATGTTGATCTCATGATTCCTTCAACCAAGCTTGTATGGTTTGAGGAGATGCCTTGAGATAGGCTTGAAGTAAGGGTCCATTTAATTTGGTGCTAAGAACCATGTCAATATCCTCTTGGATACGGTTTGCCAACACCATTTTTCCTATTAAGAACCATGCCAATATCACATTTGGACAAAAGATGTTAACTACCATTGATTTGACAACCCAAGGCAATACTATGCCCTTCCCCAAGACATCACAAAGGGTCAATGATCAATGCTCCATTGCCTTGTACCTTTAGGTCTTAATAACTTTGGAGCCCCACTACTTTGAAGCCTTGAGGCGAATTGATTTGTTACTCCTAGAACCACTTGTGTACGAGATTTAAAAGACAATCGGACTTTGGTTTGAATACCCATAGATTAAACAACCCAAACAAAACATTACCCTCTTTCACATTGAAAACTTGAAGTCATAATCCCTGTTATCATGAAGAAAATTAAGAGGTGTAATGGTAAACACTTTGGACTTACATGACATGAAGAAGATCATCAAAGGTGTAATGGTAAACACTTTAGACTTGAACCTTGCACCTCTCACATACATGAAGAAGATCATGTATGTTCGAGAGATGCGTGGTGTAATGCTAAACACTTTGGACCCTAAACTTAAGGTCCAAGGTTTGGACTTAAGGTGCCAGGTTTAAAATCTATAAAAAATATGG
>CM035407.1:161254475-161279475 GCA_020310875.1 Ceratopteris richardii
TATTTTTTGTGTAGTCTCTTGCTTTTGTTGTTGTTTTTTCTTATGTGTTTGTGTTTGTGTTTTCTATATTGGGTTTGTAAGTTTGGATAACTTTGAACTTATGATGGCATATATACATATTACATTCCATGATTGAAGTTACAAGAAGGTACAAGATAGCATAGATAATATGCAATAATAACAAGCTGTCCATTCTCCAAATCTGCACAATCTCCAAAGTTGAAGATGATCTCCTCCAAATTGATAACGTCCAAGTTTCTTCACACCTTGTAGATGATGAAGAAAAGTATCTTCACCTTCTCCAAGTTGAAAGGACCACCTCCTGCAAGCCTACCTAACGTAGAGCACTCCGAAAGTGATGGTAACGAGTCTGTAATACCTGATTTCTATATAGACTAACAAAAACTAGCTTTTTAAGTCTCAAAAAAGCCGAAAAGCAATACATATTTTTATTTATTTTAAGTTCCCATTTGGTATAATAATCATCTTTGGATCATAAAATATACATTTTTAAAATTTGTAATTGACATGTAGCATATGCCTTTCCACTTAAAGTCTGCATTTCATGCAAATTTGAGAATCAAGGTTTGACTTTTGATGTAAATATAGTTGTCAAATACCCAAGTGTTATATATCAATGGATAGCTCTTGAGAAGTACTAACATATTATCTTATAAAAGTTTTTGGCCATCTTTTCGAGAAATGGGACCATTTTTGGCTATTTTTGGAGTATGACCATCCAACTTCTTTCCCCCTCGTAATCTGACACTAGGGGAATATGCGAAGTAGGTATATCTGTTAGATATTGTAGTTATTATTATTAATGATTTAGGTACATGTTTGATTTTAGTAGATCATTCTATACATGTTACCCAATTCTCAATGTACTATATTTGTCCTTCCTTGCTACCAATTGTTGGTTTTTAGGCCCACGATCAATATGGAGACAAAGAAAATAGAGGCAGTGGAAAATAGACAAAACACGAGAGAGACGATGAGCCAAGCTCCAAATATGTTCATTACATTCCATGATAAAGTACATGAAGTAACAAGACATCATAGAAACTATGCATGAGATACAAGCTATCCATAACTTCACAATCTCTATAGTTGAAGATGATATGCTTCAAATAGATAAACTCTCTCTCTCTCTCTCTCTATATATATATATATATATATATATATATATATATATATATATATATATATATATATATATATATATAGATATATATATATATATATATATATATATATATATATATATATATATATATATATATATAGATAGATAGATAGATAGATAGATAGATAGATAGATAGATAGATAGATAGATAGATAGATAGATAGATAGATAGATAGATAGATAGATAGATAGATAGATAGAGAGAGAGAGAGAGAGAGAGAGAGAGAGAGAGAGAGAGAGAGAGAGAGAGAGAGAGAGAGAGAGAGAGTATATACATGTGCCGTTTCTCTAGCTCTATGCAATGCCAAATGGGCCCTCTATGTAGCAACAACACTCTCGTCAACAAGTACGCCACTTGGAGTCATTCAATTACTTCATCTAGTGCGTAGATAATAACCAAACCAAGCGAAAGAATGGATGCCTCAAAATGGTAAACGAACCATTTCTCTTGTGAAGGGGCCATGTACCGTGGTGGTTAGGTGCGTAAGGTTCGGTGCGGTTAAAGTGCGACGACCGAACCTTATGTCCTAGGTAAGGTGCGTTCCATAGGGTTTAGGTGCGTTTAAGGTACGAGGACCGAACCTTACATCATAGGTCAGGTTCGTAAGGTGCATTTACATATTTTATATATGTAATATTGTTGATCATATTACATAACTACAAATATATATGTTTAATGATCTAACATGTTAAATAATAGAATCAGTATTATAATCATCATGCTTTAATAGAATTGCATATGAATGGTGAGCATTGAGCAATGAGTTGTTAGAAGATAGTGCTTATTAGAAAGAAATAAACATATACAATGTACATTGTACACCTAACACATTACACCAGTTACCAGTAACACCACATTAGAGAGAAAACCAAAACCATTAAATGGATTATATACATGATACATCATGATGTAAAAAAGGACAGGGATAAGATTTTGTATCTTTGCCCAAAAAAGTCCATGTCTAATACTTTGCGTTGCACGTATTTTGCGCTCTCCGACTTAGCCATTGGCATGGCATTCCACCTCCTATCTATTATCGTCAAGTGCAAGGAGTGCATAGACTCGTAAAGTCGTGTAAGCACATGGAATATGTATCCGAAACGTGTTTTAGAAATGCGAACCAACTCTTTCTCACTATTAGTACGGAAGATGCTAAGTGCTCGAGAACGTGATCGTGTGATGCGTCTATCAACATTCTCGAGCTCTAAGTGAAGCATGCGATACATTTCATCTTGTTCATCTAGAACATATGAATCTACATCGATGCTTTCTTCTGATTTGAATGCATCCTCGAACACAAGTGGAGATACCTACAATTAGAAAAAGTCTGATTAATCATTAATGTATACATATTTAATTTAAATTTTGCTTATAAGTTATAAGTTATGCATTATCAAATGATTACCTGTCAAGGACATGTCATGTTTTTGAAATTACGCAATAAATGTAGATTGGCCTTGCAAAAGACCACGCGCTCAAGTTGTGCAACACTCAAGCGATTTCTCAACTTGGTGTGCACTAATGCAAATGTACTCCAGTTGCGCTCACAAGCGCTAGTAGATGAATCCTACAAAATAGAATATCTTAATACTTAATACTTATACAATAAACCTTTTTAAAGAGAATAATGTTTTAATCAATTTATACATACCTGAGAGAGAACTCTCAATGCGTGACGACAAATGTGTGGATTCCCATATCCATAAGTATTCCACCACTCTATAGGTTTTGCTATGACTTCTGAACGTAGAGAAGTGCATAGGAGATCCCGATGTTCCCCATATATGCTGAAAAATCTACATCAAAAGCTATTTGAGCATCGGGATCCATGATGCGCTCCATATACATGTCCATGTGGCGAAGACTAACTTCTGACCACAAATCAGGACTCTTGAAGTATGGATGTAACAGAGTTGCGAATCCATGAATGGGACGTGATAAGAACTCTCATCGTGAATCCACAAGACTCAAAACATCACTTTTCTTGTTACAAGTTTGAATTAGTAAACTTTAAAAAATTAATAAAGTTTTAAACATAAAAAGAAATATGGAAAAAAATCATACTTGGAGCTCGATAAAGTGGATACATGAGCAATGCCTTGTCGCATATATCTATACAAATGGTACACCAAGCCAAGAATGGATCCCTCCATGTCAACCACTCGAAGAGCAATGTGTATGCACTTAAGGACAGGGATAAGACTTTGTATCTTTGCCCAAAAGTCCATGTCTAATACTTTGCGTTGCACGTATTTCGTGCTCTCCGACTTAGCCATTGGCATCGCATTCCACCTTTTATCTATTATCGTCAAGTGCAAGGAGTGCACAGACTCGTAAAGGCGTGTAAGCACATGGAATATGTATCCGAAACGTGTGTTAGAAATGCGAACCAACTCTTTCTCACTATTACTACGGAAGATGCCAAGTGCATGATGGCTCTCACGTATGAATGTAATAATCCATTTGGCATCATTGATAAAGGGGAAACCCAGGGGAGTTTCCTTATGTCCTCAAATAGTAAGTCTATGCAATGTGCCGTGCAAGGGGTCCAAACTATAGAGGGATACTCACTCTCTATTAACTCTCCCATTTTTTTACAGTTAGACGCATCATCTATAATAACGTGGACTACATTTTCGTGTCCAACCTCTTCTATGGCACTTTTGATGCGCTAAAAAATAAATTCCCCAGTGATCCATGTGCCCATGTGCCTACATTGCTACAATCTACCGCATGGAGAAAGTAAATACCAATACATGAGGAGACCATTATGTGGTGACGTCTGATATCACTCCAACCATCGGACAATATAGAGCATCTATATGCTTGCCACCCTAATTTTATAGGCTGCATAAGCCCCTCTATCCTCTCTTTCTCCTCAATAAGCATGGCCCATGCAATCTATTGTAGTCAACACCATACCAATCATCACATTGCCCCACTTGTGCAATGGCCTTAACCATCCTCTTCCATGCATCTATACGAACTACGTTGAAAGAGAGATTGCATTCAAGAATGCAATGCTCTATTTCAACCTCGGCAGCTTTGTCGCTGCTGTTGTAGTCCCACAGCTATAAAAGAGGTATGAAGTGATGCTTGTCTAGATCTTTGTGACGCTGGTGGTAGGTCAGGAATGGTCTTTGACTTACTCTCATCTCTTTGTGAAACACCTCTTTTTCCGGAAGTCCTACTAGTCTCCGTCTCAATCTCCTCTAACATGTCGAGAGAGGATGTTGAAAGCTCACGATGAAGGGCTGCAAGATTTGCTTGTGCAATATTATGCTCTTTTTGCACACCTTCTCCAATGTTTGGAGGAACATCTAAACATGCACCGATACCCATAGCACCTAATCCTGACACATGGTGTATCATACGAGTCGTGGTGGTACAAAATGTCTTCCCACAATACTTGCATAACCATCTTCTTGTGCCAAAACTAGAGCCGGAGTCTGCACAGAGCTCTCAGCAGATGCGCTCGAAAAACCGATTTTAAAATTATGATGTGACCTACGGACCATACAGCACCGAACCGGAATCCGGTTCCAAATGAACCGAACCATATGCAAATGCGGTTCATTTTGATAAATTTGCCCTTCTCGAACCGTACAACACCGAATGATATGCACCGTGCAGCACCGAACCGAAGGGTCTAGTGTTTAGGTGCGCGAACCGATGCAAGTATGCCATGTAGTGAGCAGAGTTGGAGAGGGAGAGAGAGAGGGGGAGGGGGGGAGAGAGAGAGAGAGAGAGAGAGAGAGAGAGAGAGAGAGAGAGAGAGAGAGAGAGAGAGAGAGAGAGAGAGAGAGAGAGAGAGAGAGAGAGAGAGAGAGAGAGAGAGAGAGAGAGAGAGAGAGAGAGAGAGAGAGAGAGAGAGAGAGAGAGAGAGAGAGAGAGAGAGAGAGAGAGAGAGAGAGAGAGAGTACAAGTGCCATTTCTCTAGCTAGTGCCATTTCTCTAGCTAGTGCCATTTCTCTAGCTATCTGCACCAAGCGATTGCACCTTCTCTATTGTAGCAACTTCTCTCGTCAGCAAGCACACTTGGAGTCATTCAATTGCTTCATCTACTGTGCAAATCATAGCTCAACCAAGCGAAAGAATGGATGCCTCAAAACAAAAAATGAATCTACGATTTTAGGAGCCATATGGATTTTTCTTTAAAGGAGCTTGACATCATCATTGATGTCAAAACCTCTCGGTCAAGACCCACTCTCTTCCGAGCAAGTTTTGAGAAATAGAATGACTGGTGCTAATTTTGGGCATTACTTGTGAATTGCAATTTGATAGCATCTCTGATGTCAATGACGCTTATGTTCTGCACTATTTTATGTTCTGCCTTTCTTTCAAAAGGATATTATACTTTATTAATTCAACACTTTTGGATCATTCAAATCACACATAACTTAAGGGGCATCTTATTTCCTTTATAACACAAAATAATTTTCAACCTTATTTCTTTTGATAAAAGAACACTAATTTTGAATTTCTATTTGATTTATTGTAACTCTTATTTAAGTTGCCCATTTTGTACTGTGCAAAGAGTATTTTGCCCTTAATTTTGGCACTTAATTTGGAACTCCTCAAAGGGTTACTTTGTATTTTTCCAAGGACCCAATCCTCATTTTGCCCCCACCATTTGGCTTACTTTGGCATTAAGTGCCCGACTTGTGTAACCTTAAAAAAATAAGGAGTAAATTAAGTGTGTGTGCTTTGGGAGGCTATTCTAAGCCCCGAAGTGTGTCTCTAAGTGCATTTTGGGCTACTTTAAGCCTACCATTGGTGTTAACATGTTCAAAGGGCTACTCTAAGCCCTCCCCTCCCCTCCCCTCTCCTTCACAACTCATCTCAAACTTCGATGCTGACTCCATTTTGCAAGTGTGGTGATTCATTTTTATTCAATTTGCTTCAACGATGACAATGTCTACTATTTTGAATGCGAGGTCTTCATATGTTGTACTTGCCATCATTTACGCTGATGTTCATGCCCAAGGATAAGAGGTCGAATGGTAAGAACTACAATTTGTGGAAGTAATACAACTAGGTCTTTTTTATACACAAACCTGTCATGTGAAATAGTTGATGCTATGCTCGAGCTAGATAAGGATAGTGATCTAGCCGCATGGAACATTTGGAATGTAAAAGATTAGAGATCCCTAGGACAACTATTGCTAGCTTGTGATGAGTTAACTAAAGGACATATTACTTCTTACAAGTCTTCCCATGAGGCTTGGAAAATACTTCAGGACCTCTATGAGGATAAGACTCCCTCTAGAATTTATGATTCAGAAGTAGAGTTTCATAACCTCTCCATTAGGCACCCAGAATCCCATCACCAAAGTCATCGTCACTTTCCAAGATTACCAACGGAAATTTGCATTGTGTGGCAGCCAAGTATCAAGTGAAGATATGGCTATTATGCTGCTAAATAAGCTTCCATAGTCATATGAAACTTTTGTAATTGACACTTTACAATTGAAGTGAAGTATTAGCCTCGGAGGAAGTGCGAAGACTCATCATCCTCCACGACTCACGAGCGAAGTATTCAACATCGCAAGAAGAAGCCATCAAAGCTAAAGATCCCTTCAACAAGGCTAAGAAGTTAGAACTCTAGTAATCACTCTAGTAGTGCTCAAGCTCCAGCAACTCATCCACGAAGTTTACATGCAACTATTGTGGAAAACTAGGGTATATCGAGAAATTCTGTTATAAGAAAGAAGAACGATCCTAAAGCCTCTACTTCCAAGAATCAAACGAAGTCCTCTCAGCATAGGTCTCATTGTTCAAATGAAGATCTCTTTATCGCAACAGAGGCCAATGTCCTCATAGCTTCTAGCTCCTTGTAGGAATGGATATTTGATAGTGGTGCTCACTGCTACCAATCCATTTTGTATTCAAGAGACACTCCATTTCATGTCATCTTATATTTTATCTCATTGTATTTGGGTACCTTGCCATTTGCATCTACCAATGTATTCATTCTCCTTCAAGTTTAATTATCTCACATATGATGTACTTCGGAAAGCCTCCTCCAAGAGCCTCTCCCCTACTTTGTACTTGGTTAGAAACTTGTAGAGTCTACTCCATGCCAGCAAACTCATTTCTAATCCATGTGAGTTTACCCATTTCTTGGTCGACTCACTTTGAGTGTCTCACACTCTTTCATATTATGAGGACACTCTTCTTCTCATTTTGCTTCCTTGTGTGTACTCTCTACACATACCATTGCTGAACCTATGGTCGAGCGGAGAGCTTGATATGCACCTTCCATGATGATTTAATCTTCTACATGTGGCCACATTCTCAATGTACTAACTTTTCTTGCTCTATACCAATTGTTGTTTTTTAGGCCCACAATTAATAGAGAGACAAGATGGAGAATATAGACAACACATGAGAGAGATGAAAGAAGCAAAGCTCCATATATATCTTTTTCATTCCTTGCTGACGTACATGAAGTTATAAGATAACAGAAGAAGTATGCAAGGAACTCAAGCTGTCCATAACTCCACAATCTCCAAAGCTTCACAATCTTCAAAGCTGAAGATGATCTCCTCCAAATAGATAAGCTCAAAGCTGGTGCACACCTTGTTGATGATGAGAAAACTGAACTCCACCTCTCCAAGTTGAAAGGACCACCTTCTTCTAGCAAAGCACATGAAGAATGAAATACTGTGCAATTTGCGGTGGGATTCCGCTGAAAAATCTAGAGCTCATATTTTTGGCTTTTTCTTATCATTTGTAGTTGCCATGTGGGCTAATAATAAACATTGGATGTTATATTCATTATTCAATATAAAATTATAATTTGACACGTGGCAATTGTGCTTTTCATTTATAAAAGTGCTTTTCACCCATAGCTGCAAATCAGAATTTGACTTTTGGTGCATATACCTTTGTCAATACCCAAGTGCTATATATCATTGGATAGCTCTTGAGGAGTATGTCACACTATATATCAATCATTTTTGGCCAAATTTATCATAATTTCTCAGAAATGGGACGATTCTTGACGATTCCCAAGGCCAAATCTAATTAGCTTGCAAGTAGGGTCCCTAGTGGAAGGTTGCCCCCAATGAAATATTTTTTGACAATCTTCTTGAGGAGATGGTGGACAAAATCTTTATATAATTCCAACTTGAAGCTAGAGGATTGTGAAAGCTTTTTAGAATATTTCAAAGTTCAAAATAACTTGAATTCATTAGATTCAATAGGCAGTTTCACACGTACAAGTCTCATGATCTATGGAATACATCCTCCGTACTTTGGAAGTATCTTTGGACTTCAGATCGTAGCACAAGATGTATACTTCAAGACACTCTGAAGGTTTTGCCAATTTAAAGGTTTATACCTCATCAAAAGTTTGTTAGAAAGAGAAGACTAAAAAGATTATTAACATCTTTCTAAATTATTTCTTATTCCCATGCCTCAAACAATTAGTATTTAGGAAGGGACCTGTTAGAAAATGGTTATTATAAGATCTTGATTGTGAATATTTTAGGATATATTTCTCCAATCATTAAATATGTCATTGAACATTATTATTACGATGTATCATACGACAAAATTAAAATTAGGTAAAATTGTCCATAAAAATGGTAAAAATTGTGATTTGGGCTTCTTAGAAATGAATCGCCTATCCATTTTTATTTTTAGATTTAGGTTCTAATTTATTCAAATGACTTTGTCTGTCTCGAAATGTTACAATTATTTATAGGATAGATTTCTCCTGTCATTATATTTATCATTGAACATTATTATTAGATATTATCATGCAGCAAAATAAAAATTAGGTGAAAATTAGCCATAAAAATGGTAAGAAATGTGATTTGGGGCTCTTAGAAATGAATCATGTATTCATTAAGTGCTTGAAGAGAGTAATCCAACCGTATATAATACATGTCCAAAAAACCCTCTAAAATCAACCTCAAAATTGAAACCCTAATTTTTGGTTTAAAAAGTCAACAGTCCATAAAAGTGATTTAAATCTGGTCCTAAGTCAAAGTCAATTAATTTGATCCTAAACTTAATGACATGGCAGAAATAGTCCATGTGCCTAATATTAAAGATTGTACGTTAACTTTTGCCATATGTCTATGCCCCACTGTGACACCACCCATTAAGAGACTTTTGTATGCGTTTACTAAAGCTTTCACCTAGTTTTTTAGTAAGCTTTCAAATAAAGCCTTATTGTCCAAAACAATCTATAAGGATGAACTTATCTTCTCTTCAAATCGTAAACTCATAATCCAAGCTACTCAAATCTCACACACACACACACACACACTCTCTCTCTCATTAAAGGAGTGCTTTCTCCTTGCTTGGAGCTTGGTGAAGTTAAGCTTGGAGGAGTGATAGTGTCTTATATTCTCTTGGAGGTCTTGGAGGACTTGGAGTAGAGTATGCTTACTCTTGGAGGACACTCATACTCTTCTTGTGAGGTTATATATATATATATATATATATATATATATATATATATATATATATATATATATATATATATATATATATATATATATATATATATATATATATATATATGGATAGAGAGAGAGAGAGAGAGAGAGAGAGAGAGAGAGAGAGAGAGAGAGAGAGAGAGAGAGAGAGAGAGAGAGAGAGAGAGAGAGAGAGAGAGAGAGAGAGAGAGAGAGAGAGAGAGAGAGAGAGAGAGAGAGAGAGAGAGAGAGAGAGAGAGAGAGAGAGAGAGAGAGAGAGAGAGAGAGAGAGAGAGAGAGAGAGAGAGAGAGAGAGAGAGATGGGTGGGTCGGTGGGTGGGTCAGTGGGTAGGTAGGTGGATAGGCAGGTAGGTAGGTAGGTAGGTAGGTAGGTAGGTAGGCCGGCAGGCCGGTCGGCGGGCGGGGAGGGAGGGAGGGAGGGAGGGAAAAGGGGGGGGGGGAGGGAGGGAGGGAGGGAAAAGGGGGGGGGGGAGGGAGGGAGGGAGGGAAAAGGGGGGGGGGGAGGGAGGGAGGGAGGGGGGAGAGAGAGAGAGAGAGAGAGAGAGAGAGAGAGAGAGAGAGAGAGAGAGAGAGAGAGAGAGAGAGAGAGAGAGAGAGAGAGAGAGAGAGAGAGGGAGGGAGGGAGGGAGGGAGGGAGGGAGGGAGGGAGGGAGGGAGGGAGGGAGGGAGGGAGGGAGGGAGGGAGGGAGGGAGGGAGGGAGGGAGGGAGGGAGGGAGGGAGGGAGGGAGGGAGGGAGGGAGGGAGGGAGGGAGGGAGGGAGAGAGAGAGAGAGAGAGAGGACACACACACACACACACACACGTGCACACACACACACACACCCTCCTCCCCTCTGAAAATACAGATTCTACTCTCTTTTATAAACCTTGACATTATGGATGTTTCGAGAGTTAAAGTGGCTAATGCCTGGAATTAAGTAAATAAATGTGCTGTGATACTTTTCTTACAAAAAAAAGGGTCAGTCTTGAATTAATGAAATTGTAGTTTCTGTTTTGCTTTGTGGATGGAGGAAATTCTCTTCCTTTCCTAATGTCATGTTTTTACCATTCAGCGAGGGAGATATGGCTTGGGAAAGTGCAATCCCTATGGCTATTGTTGTTGGTATGGTTTTTCTTATGGGAGAATCTCAAGGTTTTTTTCACAAGCTTTATTATGGAAAGGTATGTTTTCTTATCTTCTCAACATCTTTTATTAAAATATTGTATCAAGAAAATATGTGTCGCTTGATACGTGTTGCTTGAGTAATGCGTTGCAGTAATTTTTCTGTCTCTTTGTTATGAATCACTTGCAAAGTGCATTGAGCCTCAGATCTTTCAAACCTTCTACAAACTGAAATACTTGCAGTTTTATTTTTATTTCTCCCAGGAATTGTAAGGTTTAGGATCTTGGAATAAAACAAATTGAAATTGATTGCACATTGTTGCATAGACTTCAAGTTTTAGTATGTTTTATTTTTTCCTTTTTTATGGACTGAAATCGGCTGTAAGCAATATTATTTATTTTGGATTCTCTTGATATTATTTTATGAAATTCTTCCTGTGGATGTTGCACATTACATGACAATGGATGCCAATAGTTTGTGGCTTCCTGTGTATGTTTTACATTGCACAACAGTAGATGCCAAAAGTTATGGGCTTCCACATCTATCAGTGTCCATAGAAAATCATCAGTGAGGTAGGTCACCTAGTTTTGTATAGAAATCGGTGGGCCTCAAGTGTGCCAGAGAATGTTTTTGGCTTTTCTTTTTTATTATGTAATCTAAGAAATATTTTCTTTCATTTTGTTTGACTTCTTCTCGTCAATTTCTTTGTATTGTACAAACACACATTCCACTACCCAATTTATCATGTATCCGGCTGCCATGATCTCCATAAATTTCCATCTCTATGCGTCGCAGAGGTTATGACATGCACCTGTTTGAGTTTTGAATGGATCTGTCGTTGCATCTTCTTGTCTTAAGCCCTGCATTCTGACAGGCTTCTGTTTGAGGTATGAAGTAGTCTCTAGACTGATTCTTGAACGAGTAGCAAATTGTACACATCCTTCTCAAAAAGCGTCATTTAGCTTTTGATCAAACATCTTTTGACATTTTTGAAGCATGGAGTAAGCTGTACTCTTTTAAAGTCAGTCTTGAGGAGTAAAAAGTTATATGACATGCATGGATAAAAGTTATACAAGTTTTTTCATGCTTGATGAAAAGTAGGTTTCCCAGCAACCTTTTCTGTTTTGATAATTTGGTTTTAGTCTTGTTGTGATCGCTCATCTTTGGGTGGTTTTTGTTCGGTGGTTATGGGGATCGTCGGATCAATTTCGAATTTTGATCAAATTTTTTTGGAACAATGCAGCCAAAGCATCCGTGCTCTGATGCATGGGATAGAGCGATGGAACAAAGGGATGTCCGTCTTTTAAAAGCAGCTGCAGCAGCAGCCAAAGTAGCTATAAATTTTCAGTTGTATAAGCTTCAATATCTTTTCTGGTTTCTTTTGGATTTGATTTTCTGGAACTTTTTATACAGGAGTAGATGGAGCTAACTCAGAGATGTGAATGATTGCTACTTGGCAAGCAATAAAATAAGTGAAGGCCTTCTTCATCTTATCCATACGACCCTTTATTTTTCAGCTAAGGATGTCCAGATTGATACACCTCATGTGAAACAGGTTCAGTTTTTATGCATCATCTCTGAACACAGGAGGCAAGTTGATGTAAACTGCACCTGAGATACTGCATTTGGACTTGATGAGGAACAAGTCCCTTGGTTTTTTTCAAATTGCTGCTTTGAATTGAAGAATGAATAATTGGGCAAGTTCTATGCTTTGATTGGAAAACTCCTGCACAACCCTTAATGGAATGAGACATTCACAAACTCGAATTCCTATTCAGACATTCATTATGCAATTGAATTATTTATATCAGCCTCATAATTTCTTATATGTGCTTGAGGAATGGAAATCCATCTTTATACACAATACGAGTGTTTGCAGGTAGCACCATTTTGTGAATTAGTTCTATATATTCCACATTCAGTATGATGTTTAGAGCTTAGAATTTAGTTTTGTTTGGGACTCACTGCAAGCTATTTATGTAAGGTCAGTGCCTTGAAACTATGGACATATCTAATGACAGCAAAATTGGCAATATCAATGTCTATGGTTGATTTTTTATATGTGCTGGTTGATTGATCACTATAGCTGCTAGAAACCATGCTCAACCCCTTGGCTTAGCCAAATATTAAGCAAAACATTCCCCAACTTAAAGAAAAAGTAAGACCACCCTCTCTAGTTGTTTGGCTTACAGTGGAATCGCATGAGCCTCTGCTAGTTTCCATTTAAATCTCCATATAATTGAACGTTGAAATACTTTTCATGTATCAAATTTTTATTAATGCTAAGATGAAGTTTTTTTTTTTTTTTTTTTCAAAGTATGGTGTTTGGAAAGAAAACTGCATAACACTAATACTTATCTTACACCTCTTCACCATGACACCAAAACTTCTGTTCATTTTCTCCTGCCCTTTCTCCCTTCTATCTTTATTGCATGCACTGCATGATTATTTTTTCATGATTATTCTTTTCTTTATTAAAAAAAAAAATTTTAATTCTATTTATTTATTATGATAAATTTTTTTCCATTGGCTTTGCTTCTATGATGCTATGCTCAAATATTCATCTGGTTTTTGATCAAGTAACGGTAATCCTGATTTTGGATTTATTTGCACAACAGCTCTTGCCATTAGCCTTGTCTTTTTGGTGCTTGAATCATTTCGTTAACTATCAAAATTTGACCTGGAGAGTGTAGTGTAGTACCGTATTGTGATGTTGGTAAGATAGATTTTGGGTTCAATTCATGTTGTATCAATTTTCAGTGCTCCCTCTGCCTTGAGCTTTTCCCAAACCTGTCAAGAAAAGAGTGAGTTGCTGTTAACTTGATCTTGGGAGCATCGCCAAAATTCTAATCCTGTCATAACCCTATTCAACTGACTGCTCCTAAATCTACATGAATCCTAGAAGCAGCCTAGCTGTAGAATTTGCAGTATCTCAACCTCTCAAAGGCACCGATTTCACCAGGGATACAGGGGCTCGACATGTGTTTTTCCAAGGTCACTATGTAACTGCTGCAACTGACTTACATCAGTAGCTATGCAAAAAATTTTTTGTGGCATGGTAGCAGCCGCAGCCTCTCAGACAAGTGAATTGATACTTGCATCTGAATTATTTACAATGAGATGACAATGAGAGACCCATGGTACACAATTATCAAGTTTGTTCTTGATTGAACTGCACTCCACTGTCAACTGAATGAGCTGACAAAAGTTTTACTTCTATTGCAATAGATAATTTAAGATTTCGAGCCCATTTCAGCATGTCACATCATTCCAGTCTCAGTTATGGCAGAATTTTACCTTTGTTTAGTGATGCAATTTTTACAGCCTCAATTCCATTATCAAAGCAAGAAAAAAGTGAAAAACAAGTGAGGTGGTGAACTCCCTCATGGTGGAAAAATCGATTGCATAAAGCATGACAAGATTGCTCAGTCTCCTGTAGATTTAAAAAAAAAAAAAAAGAAAGAAAGAAAAGAAAACTTTTTAACTTGTTAGACTGAAGTCAGTCCATGTGATCAAACATAACTTTGTTGGTGTTTGCTAGATTATAGACGAGAATGGACGAAAAAAAGTGGGAGATATAAATGCTTTTGATAGTGACGTGTGAACTATATACTATACAAAGAATGTAAAGTATGGAAGATGCATAGACGTTTATTTTTGCTGTGTAATTGAGTGGGTCAAAATGCATGGATGGGGTGTTGGAAAAGAAATGGGCTATGTGCTTGTCTGTGCTAATTGATCAGGCTCGTATTTCAACTCGGAAATCCATCTAGTGTCAATAGACTTCTAGCTTGGCGGCAAATCACATACAATTATGAGTTTTCATATAGCATCGAATTCTGAATTTGTAGCAGCAAACATTCTTTTGATTTTGCCGTGCTTCATTAAAGAAACAGGATCATCCTCACAACGAGGGATAGAGCCATTGCGTAGCAATATAATACAAAAGAAGCATCATGAGAGTATGAGAAGATTATGTTAAGGCAAAGGTGCATCTCAATTATCATCTCTTAAAGTTTCTGCCAACCCTTTGGCATAGATTTTGCTTGATCAATGTTTCCCCTCATCAAAAAGTGCATCATCTATATTTACATACGAAGTTTAATGGTTTGTATCCCCATTAAAAGCTTACATAGGTTGAGAAATTAGCACAGTAGGAGCTACTTTTGATTGCCTATTAGTGAAAAGCGTAATAAAGTGCCATACAAATTCTTTGAATTGATTGGAGTTCCCTTAATACATGAAAGTAAAGGTTGAATCGCATACTCCACAAATATTGCATCTTGACCAAATGTTCAATTGTTGGGTGATACAAGCAACATCCTTTGCTTTCAAATCGTAGCCAACAAATGACAACCAACCTTATCATCCAATTTCATGCGTTGTTATTCATACATAGACACATTTTCCAAACAATAAGTATTATGTAGATGAGGAATGGGCAGTTTGTAGTCAGGCTAAGCTTCATAAGGAGTGATAGAATGTGATGCTTTAGTAGGACACATCTTAAAATGTTTGACCCTTGACCATACATCTTGCTGGTTTTCATAAGAGACTTATTTTTTTCTTTGAGCAACACCATTTTGTTATGCATATATGACATTGTACAATTGGTATTTTATCCCACTTTGCTAGAAATGCATTTAGCTAAGAAGACGTATACTCCCTCAATCAAAAGAAAGGGCACTCATTTTACATGTTGACATAGTTTTAACTATAATCAAGAATTTTCAAAGCACACAAAGATTGCAACTTTGACTTGACTAGATGGACTTGTTAGAAAATTCATCTATTAAAAGTCACAAAGTATAGGTAAACAATCAAAAGATAACATCTACAATTCATGAACTAGTGACAATGAATTATACTTTTTGCTCGACTCAATTCCTCTATAAAAGTCACAAGGTGTAGGTAAACAATCAAAAGATGATGTCTACAATTTGTGAACCAACCACTATGAATTAGATACAATTTATGCTCAATTCTCATTGTAACATCTTTTGAAAAAGAAGAATGTTGCATCTCACCCAAAAAATAGTCCTTATGTTGAGGTGTCTTAACTTTAGGCAAAGAGAGTATCATATCAATTTTTTATAGGCATAGGATGAGCTATTTGGATGACCAAAATGGACATGCCAAAGTTTTGTATATGAGATGGTCCATGAATCCCAATATGCACATGCAATATCATCTATGAATTCACCATTATATATCAGATAATTAGCCTAGGACATAATATGCTAGATGCAATGATTTTATCACCATTAGAGAATTCATGAACTGTACATGATCGTCAACAAGTTTGACTACCAAGCCAATCTTGGCTACTATTCATGTTGGTAATAAGTTCTTCTTGATCTATGGAGCCTATAAAGAATATGATTATATGAATGTAGTACCATTAGTAGTAGTAAACTTAATTTTCCCAATTTTAATACCAAGATAAAAGAAGTTTCTTGTGCATGTGATATTATTCTCATTAGGGGCACACTCAAGTGAGGTGAACAAACTATATGCTCAAAAGTTATACATTTGGTTGCACTAACGTTAAAGTACTAAACATGTGTCTATAGGAGACAAAATGATCATGAGATGATGAATTATATTTACGTTTTGTATTAAATGCACATTCTTCATTATGCACAAGGTTAATAGTATCATTTATAGAAGCAAAAGTGCCCAGCAACAACCATTCTAACTTGTTTGTTCTTTGTCTCAAAAACATTTTTGGAATAATTTTATACGTGATCATTGGCCTTACAAACTTAGAAATCTGTTTTTGCTTATGTATTTTGTTTCCTTATTATACTTGTATTCCTTCTTTGATTATGCAACATTTATAGTGTTTTTCTTATTGAGGGAAAAACCATCTTTATCTTTGCCCTTATGACGAGTAACAAGATTTATCTACAACACACATAATGGTCCTATTTTATCTAGATTGATCTTCTTGTAACAAAACAAAAGTTATTTAAACAAATTTTAAGATATTGGGATTTCCATTCATAATTAACTGAAGATTAGAACCAAATGTACAAAGAAAACAAAAACTACTACAATAATTCTCACAATTGAATCATTTGGTAGCATATCATCTATACCAATCAATTACTCCTTCCATTCTTTAATCTTTGCAAGAGAAGTTATCCATAGGATCACCCTCATTCACATGCTCATTATCCAACTATTTTCAAAGTTTCAATAGCATGAGCCTCATTTCTTGCTTGATACAGTATGGTAGGAGTATCCCAAGAATCCATAGTCAATGAATGTGTCTGTGCATCTCTGTAATTCCATTGAAGTTTCTAAACTATGGTTAGGGGTGCTTATGATGTACCTGAGATAGTCAAAATAGGAGATGGAGGATTGAAAATAGGAAGTTCACTAGAACTAGAACCTATTATCATTCTCTGGATCATCTACATTGATTACATTTGAGGATTTTTAGGTTTAATAGGATGTATTGCAACATCTTGCACACTATTTTACAATCTCTTTACAATCACTTTACAATCTATACATGGTGCATTATGTATGCCCACAATGGGAAGTTGCAACCATCCCAACTGTCCCCAACAACCAACATATGGAGTACATGATTAGTCTCAACCATGGACAATAAGTGTACCTTAATGCACAAATTGATTGTTTCTTGAAAAAGGCAATAAAAAATACTTTATGGAGTGCTATTACTCCTATAATAGACTTTGCACTACTTGTACTCACGAGAAAAAACTTGAAAACAATTTGCACAAATGGAAAAAGTACCTTGCATAGCCACTATAATAATGTACATTTTCCTCAAATTACTTACCAAGCCTTATCATGATATGAAAAAGGATATGGTTTTCTAATGATGCATTCCAAGAAGTAATGATCTATTTGAATTTAGGGAGAAAAAATGCACTCTTTTAGCTTGAGCAAGAAGAAGCGTGGGAGCACAACACAAAATGTACTTTTAGCTATGAAATGTACAAAGATAAGCTTTTGAATAGCACTATGGATGGACATAAAAGCTCGGGGAAGAAACTCCTAAATAGAGAAAAAAGATCCATGACAATTCTAAGTGTGTTCATACACATCACTACCAAAATATACTATCAATATGTACATATATGTATGTATGTATTGTTAGAGGGCCGCCGAACCAGGACAAATGAACCCGGACAGGTGCCTTAAATGTAAAAGTGCTGGACGGCCGCCGAACAAGGACAAAAGTACGAGGACAGGGAGCTTAAATGAAAAAAGAATCTTTCAGGAAACGCGCAGGTAACTGCAGAAGTGCGCACCCTTGTAAAAAATCCTCTATTTAAGGCAATGAGAAAAAGAGCGGCAGCAGCCCGTTTTTGTGGGAATTGCAGTGTGTTGTTTGATTACGTCTCGTTTGAGAGTGCTGTAACGCATTGTGTGCACGTATATGTTGTTGAAAGGATAAGTTCTGCTTTGTTCTGTTCCGTCTGTACTCCGGCTAGTCGATTATTCTCACCTTAGTACAGAATGACGAATCAGTTGTATTGTGTTGCGAGTCTGTTAGGTGATGATTGAGTGTGTCTCTGAGCGTGATCAAGTGCGGTATGTTATTGGCAGTTCTTCGACGAAGTAGGTAGCGCGAAGAGTAATCCCGAACTAATTGTCTGTAACGTTTCTGTAAGCGACCAAATTCGATACTGTAGCCTATATTTGCTGTTTATTCCAACTACGGGAAGACTAGTAGCTGTAATGGTCTGAATGTGAGTAGGACATCGTTGGTTTATGGTTAGCTGTTTATTACGAGAAGATTGATTGTTCGAGTCCGCGTAACTTTAAGATATAATGTCTGGTTGGTATACCTATCTGCCCTGACGAAGTACGGATTAGGTGACATTGTATTGAAGTATATTTTGCGCATAAATTAAGTAACCGGATTGCTACCCTCAGTCCGGAAGTTCTAATTCCAATACACTGAACAGTCTTCCGTTGTTCAGGGATGGACACTGAGCTAAGAACGGGATGACATTAAGATTGTGTGTTAAATTGGGAAAATAGTACAGGGCCTCTGTCTAACAGACCCCTACCACTCCCAAGGACCCACGTGGCTAAGAGAACAGTTGCGGGTAGGAAGATTTGGAACCGGTTGAACTTGAAGTGTTTGAGCCGAAAGTAGAGTAACGATTAAGCGAGAAACGTTTAACATTTGGCGCCGTCTGTGGGAAAGTGGCATCAGGTCGCCAGCTATCTGTGAAAAGTGGCAGTAGCATGCTGGCTGTTTTTTCAGAATTTACGTTTATCGTTCGATTGACTGACGGTAGCAACAGAGCGAGATTGTTGCCAACTGCTCAGATAGTGCTACTAAGCAATGATACATGCCGGTTACTCGGTCTGGCAAAACGTATCCTAGGAACCATACGACTGGAACATGAAAAGTACTAAAGACAACCCCAGGAGAAGAAGGTATAACGCGGCCTGATCCAGTGGTCAAGCAAGATAAGGACGTTAGAATTAATTCCGGTCATATTCCGGTGGAACGAGCAACGCCTTTGGTACATTCTGGTGTCACTTCGACCCAGCCTAACCAAAATACAGTAATTCCAGAATCTACCAAGACGCCGCTGGAAACCAGTTTAATAACCTTGGATAAAGATTCAGAGTTACCCACGATTAAAAAAACTCTAGGAAAAGAAATCGGTAAAAGCGGAAAAACACTACAGTCTGGTACACTGTCAGTTCATTCCGGTGATATTCCGGTGATAGAAACACCAACTGGCGGCCAAGGATTAGCATTTTTTGCGGAGTCCTCAGCCCGACCCGCGTGCTTGGAAGAAAGATTTCGGATATTGGATATCCAGAAGGAAGGAGAGCTATTCGAAGCAGAGATCCGAAGTATCCTATGCAAAAACAGCACACCGGAAGGCACGCCATCCGGCTATCCAGATTCTGATAGTTCAACTAATCAACCTCAAGATACAGAAGAAGGACCGGATACACTCACGATGAACGAACAACAACAGCAACAACAGTTAGGCCAACCAAGGCCGCCTCCAACAGGAGTAACATACACGAAATTTGGTGGATTCCCAGGAGATGACCCGGATGCTCACGTACGCACTTTCGAGAGCAGTTATGCAGTCCTCAACCATCCATCGGATCAGGCATACAAAGCCATTGTTTTTCAATCTACACTGGTCAATGAAGCGGCTAGATGGCTTACGGAATACGACATTAATCATTTTGGTACCTATGATGCAGTACGAGATGCTTTTTTGCAACGATCTAGGCTAAAGAAGAATCCCGCCGAAATCTTTGATTATTTACAGAACAACGGACAGAAGGCGAATCAGACTGTCCAAGAATATGCTACACTTTTTAGAACACACTTGCGACAGATACCACAGGCCCACGCTAACTTACCGGATGATGTCATCACTCAGTGGTTTATCAATGGTTTAAACCCGCAATTGAAGCAGATCATGATTATCAGATGTGTCGGAGCAATGACATTGGATGCAGGCATCGCCATGGCTCTGCAACTGGAATCCAAAGTCGGTGGATTTACAGAAGATCTAGAGTGGTTAAAGACGAACAAAACTATGACTGAAGATATAACCAGACAAGTGTACTGTATCACATGCAAAAATTCAGGTCATACTAGTGCCAACTGTGCGCTCAATCAAACATTCTGCGCTATCTGCAACACTGCCGGACACACCACCGGAAATTGTGTCTACAATGCCAGAATACAGGGAACAGCAACAGTCAATGCTGTTATTCAAGAACATGGACAGGCAGCGAATCACTATGTACCTCCGCAACTGAGAAACAATCAACCGCAAGGATATCGAAACTACAGGGGACAGAGAAACAATAACTATAATGCAAACCGCTGGCAGAACGAACCACCACCGGAAAATCCCAATTTACCACCGCCACGCTGTCATTTTTGTGGTGAATTCGGACACATTAGAAGATATTGCAAGGATGCAGCTGAGTATGATCAAAGGAAGAAGGAGCGGCAAAACCCAATGGCCAACATGGTACAAATTACATCGGTAGAAACGCAAACTGCTACAGTCCAGACCCGATCAGGTAAACAGCTCCAGTCAGCAGCAGAAGTATTTGAACGAGGGATACGAGAACAACATAGGATGTATAACAAAGCTAGCCACTGGACCGTCACAAAACCACCAGTGTTCCCAGAACCCATCTCGGTGACTCAGACCTCGTCGACAAAGGAAGGAACACAACAAAAGGAAGCAGCAGCGGAACCACCATCAGCAGTAGACATAACAGCAGATACTTCGGCATCAGCAGAGACCTCAAGTTCAAAAGAGCAGGATAACCAATCTCAGCAGGCCTGGGAAATTTTATCCAAGGCATCTATCACTCTGCCTCTCGGCCAACTACTGGCATTAGTACCTGGTGTTCGACAACAGTTCCAGCAACAGTTCAGTCCGGTACCTTCTTGTATTCTGGCGACAGCAGCAGTTCAACCAGAACCTGATTCTACGGTTGATCATTCAGTCCCCTTGATTACAGTATGGTATAAGAATCATAAAATTACACAGGTATTGATTGATGGAGGCTCTGGTGTCAACATTGCAACTACAGCCTTATGCAATAGGTTAGGATGGACCGAAATCGAACCAGTTCAATTTTTTGTCAGAATGGCAGACCAATCTAGAGTCCATCCTGTAGGACTTGTGCGAAATGTACCCATTACTTTACAAGGTACGACCTTCAAAATGAATTTTGTTATACTAGATCTACCGGAATCCACTTTGGATTACAATCTTCTTTTTGGTCGACCTTGGCTAAAGCATGCAAAGGTAATACAAGACTGGTCAGCACAAGAGCTTACGTTCAAAGATGCCAGCCGTAGATATGTAGTAAAATTAGATGCTATACAACCTTGCGAACTGCACGCCAGACCATATTTTGCTGAACCTGTCCACATGTTAGATGGACTATCAGATGATGAAGAAGAGGAATTTCTGAAGAGTACCGCTGACTTAATGACCTTAGGGACTGTTGATCTACAGTCCGTAATAGATAACTGGAGTACTTCAGTATGTACAGTTACACCAATCACCCAAGAAACCAAGCAGGAAGATAGGGTGCCAACACATGACAATGAATTACATTCACTATTCCAGTCGACAGACGACACAGAGAAACCGCAACAGCTTTATGTCTCCGAAGACCAGTTGACCTCGTACAATCTAGGAGACGAAGATCATCCACGACCTGTAAAGATAAGGCAAAACTTACCGGAATTATTTAAAGCTGATCTGACTCGACTACTTCGCGAATTCTCAGACGTCTTTGCCTGGGATTACAAAGATATGAAAGGATTAGATCCGCGCATATATCAACACCGAGTCATGCTGAAGCCTGAAGCTAAACCGAATAGGCAGCCCAGCTATCGGATGAATCCCAATTATGCATCTCAGGTAAAAGCCGAACTTGACAGATTATTAAAGGTTGGATTCATCGTACCAGTAGAACATGCTGAACGGATTTCACCAATTGTGATCGTGCCAAAGAAAAATAAGCAATTACGAATCTGTGTAGACTACCGGAAATTAAACGCGGCAACAGTACCAGATCCTTTCCCGATCCCCTTTCTGGATACCATGCTTGATAGGGTAGCAGGCCACGAAATGTATTCATTCTTAGACGGATACAGCGGTTACAATCAGGTTAGAATGGCTGAAGCAGATATCCCAAAAACTGCCTTCATTACCAATTGGGGTTATGTATGTATGTATGTATGTATGTATGTATGTATGTATGTATGTATGTATGTATGTATGTATGTATGTATTATGTATGTACGTACATACATATGTATGTATGTAGGTATGTATGCATGCATGTATGTATGCATGCATGTATGTATGTATGTATGTATGTATGTATGTATGTATGTATGTATGTATGTATGTATGTACACACAAACAACCATTTGCATGCACATGCACACATGCATGCACACGCATACATATGTACACACATATCCATGTACATATGCATGTATGTATGCACATACGTTCATGCTTGCACATATGCAATTTACATGCATGTATATTTTCACATGTGCATGTATGTACGCATGCATACTACATACATGCATGTATATAATTATGTGCATATGTATGTCATGTACATACATACATACCTACATGCCCATATATATGCATGCACAAACACATAGTATTGCATGCATGTATTAACACATATATTATATGCACTAATATATTTTACATGGAAGAGGGAACCTATATACATATATACATATAGACATACATATGGGGGAAGTAGGTAGAGAAGGGGAGGGAGAGAGAGAGAGAGAGAGAGAGAGAGAGAGAGAGAGAGAGAGAGAGAGAGAGAGAGAGAGAGAGAGAGAGAGAGAGAGAGAGAGAGAGAGAGAGAGAGAGAGAGATCTTCCAAAGTCCAAATTTGGCCTATGAGACAAAACCACGTACAATTGTGGTCATCTCTATGCAATAAAGAAAAGAAAAGTAACTGCTATGATTGACTATGGAAATACATAAAAAAGGTGGAATGGGGGGGTGCCTGGTAAGTAGGGGAGATAGTAGGAATAGTGTGGTGTGGGGTGTATAGGGGGAGTGTGGCTCTAGCTCTGTAGATAATGGCACCTAGTTCAAAGGGGGTGAGTGAATGTGCATACCTTAGATGTCGATTGGGGGGGGGGGTGGGTGGAGTATGTGGTACATTGGTGGCAGTCGTAGTGCCCACTATAAAGTGACTATCCATGGGGGGGGGGGGTGGTATGCATATGTTCCATCATGTGAGTGTGTATTATCTTAATGCGCAAGATATCCTCGTGATGTAGTCCTAGTCATCAATACCCAACTACATGTGGTTGGTGGCGTCCTCTCTACACCTCTGCCTCCTCAAGTGTAAACCCTATGCAGCCTGATGTGGTCCAACACACTTGAAGAAATGGGTAATAGTCTGATGGGTACTCACCTATAGTGGATGTATGGGTTGTAGTACCTATTCCCTTCTCTTATATGCTATTGTGTTGACGCACCCCAACCTCCTCTAGGCTCTTGTAGTCATGCATTGCTAGAGTGGTCCCTCTGCTTGAAACTTAGCTCATATGTCTGAATATGTTGGGCATATGGTAACTAGGTGCTTCTCACACTCTATCTCTATGTGGCACAATGGGCACCACTGCTTCTCGCATGGGACTCCTCTGGGTTGATCTCTCTCTATCTTGAGTTGATGTGAAGAAATCCAAAGCTTCCCAATGATGATACATAGATGGTGTGGTTGAGGTGTCTACATGTATCTTGGAGTCTCAATAAAACCTTGGTCTGAGATCTGTAGAAATTGCTCACAATAGTAGAACATTTTCGATGGCAATGTATCCCTTGGTCTGACTCATGTCCTCTATAGGTGTGTGCCAAATATCTTGATAGATGATCCTTCCTCTTATAGTGGGAGAGCGAGTAGGTGGGGACTTGGGTATCAAACTTTACTAATGGTAGCTTGTTTGTGTCAAGTCCGTGGTGGGAAAACCAGTCTTGTGTTTGCACATATCATGAGGATGTGTCCCCTATTAGAGCCATGTCTCATGATGCCTAGAAGGCCCTGTAAGTGATGCAATCTTTGTCCATGCTTTGGATCCTATGTAATATGCATACTCTCTACAAGAGTGCTTCGATAAGCATCGACAGTGCAACAAGTTATGCCCTCATGAAGTCGTGGGTATTGAGGCCTTGCTACAAATGAATTTGGCAATCATAAGTATTTGTGGTCTCTCCACGGCTGTCCATGATGAGGCGGTGAGCCTTGACACCCAATTGGATGCTCCATACATGAGGGCTGGGATAACCAAAGTGTCAAATAACCACCCCTTGGTGTAGGGCTCTTGAAAATGTGCTTGGTGACATTACCTCTCCATCAAAGCCAGTGCTTAAGTCCATAACATAGCAATATAATCTCATCGTTTTCACTCATGCCTGATTGATCAAGCATCTCAGAGTGAAGATAGAGAACTCTCATCGGAATCCTACCTCTCGTAAAGCCTTGAGATGCATCCCCTTTGTGAAGGTGCTCAACTCTATCTCTAGAACTATCCCATATAACTTGGCCAATGTGGGGCCAATCATGATTGTCTTATAGGTGGTTGGATCCATAGTATCACTTGACTTATGGATGGGCACAATGGTGTGCTCATCCCATGAGTCTTGAAACCCTTCAACCAATGCATGGTTGAAAAGTTGTGCAATGAGTGATGATAGAGTTGTG
>CM035407.1:161284475-161349475 GCA_020310875.1 Ceratopteris richardii
CGGAAGCACGCGAACAACACAAGGAAGAAGAAGAAGCTTGGAGCACAAACACACAATACTTAATGTATTAGTAGAGAATGTACAAAGATAAGTAGCCCATTAGGGCAAATAGGCGTATATACAAGCCGGGGGAAAAAAACCTCCTAAAGAGGGAAAAAAGTGCCCCGGCGGTCCTACTGTGTTCACACACATCACTACCTAAATATATCAACAAATGCCCCTGGGAGTGATGCGGTGAACAAGGAGCTGGCACTCATGTATAAGGAAGTGCCAAGCTATGTGGAAATCACTCCACAAAAGGAAGTAAGCCCAAAGCTTTGCGGAAAGCTTCAAACTTCTCCTTAGGCAGAGCCTTCATGAAAAGGTCTGCAATGTTCTCCTGCATGGGCACATATGCCAAGCTGATCTCCCTAGCAGAGAACCTCTCCCTGACATAGTGATAATGCACCTCAATGTGCTTAGTGCGAGCATGGAACACAGGGTTCCTTGCAACTGCCAATGTGCTCTGACTATCAATGAAGATGGTGGTGGCAGAAGACTGACCAACACCCAAATCAGCCATAAGGCGTCTGAGCCACACACACTCAATAGTCACTGTGAAAGCTGCCCTATACTTAGCCTCACAACTGGAAGTGGCCATAGTAGGCTACTTCTTGCTCAACCAAGATATACATGAGCTACCAAGCATGAAGCAAAAACCACTCGTGGACACACGAGTGTCATAGCAACCAACCCAATCCGAGTAAGAAAAAGCATGCAAATCTGGCGGTAGTGATCCCCCCTTGGGATAAAACAACCCAAGTAGCTGAGTACCACTGAAGTAGCGAAAGATGCGCTTAACCGCCTTCCAATGCGTGACTCCTGGAAAATGCATAAATCTGCTCATCTGTGAGACAACAAACTGAATATTTGGCCGAGTAATGCATAAGTAAATCAAGCATCCAACAGCCTGCTGATAGAGAACAACATCAAATGCATCTCCAACATCATGAAGACTCAATCTTAAACTTGTCTCCATAGGAGTGGCAATAGGCTTACAGTCTTCAAGGCCAAAACGCTGCAATAATGTGTCAATATATTTCGTTTGACACAAAGCCATTCCACCATCAACTTGCATAAACTGAATGCCCAAATAGTGATGCAAATGCCCCAAATTAGACATCTCAAATGCAAATCAGCCTTGAAATCAGCAATATGCTTCTCAATAGGACCAGTGAGCAGCATGTCGTCAACATAGACAACAATGATCAGAAGCACATCATTAGCACGCTTAACATATAAGGTGCTTTCAGTTGGACTGTTCTCAAAACCATGTGCAACCATATAGGCATGTATCTTCTCATACCAAGAACGTGGTGCTTGCTTCAAACTATATAATGCCTTCTTTAACTTGCACACCTAGTTTTCATGCCCTTTTTGCACAAAGCCACGGGGCTGAAAAACATACACTTCTTCATGCAAGTCACCATTCAGAAATGCTGTTTTAATGTCCAACTGATATACATTCCGACGATGATGGGCTGCAAGTGCACAAATGCTCCGAACAGTAGTCATACGACATGTAGGTGCAAAGGTCTCATCAAAATCAATGCCTCTTTCCTGCGGATAACCCTTTGCAACAAGCCTAGCACCTGTCAATTGTACCATCACGTTTACGCTTCAGCTTGTATACCCACTTAGTGCCAATGGCCTTCTTGCCAGGAGGCAAGTCACATAAGGACCATGTACCATTCTTCATTATAGCATCATATTCAAATTGCATAGCAGCCATCTAGTTTTCTGAATTCTGTGCTTCATCAAAAGAAACAGGCTCATTCTCATCACAGAGACTAAACGCAACCATAGCATAGTATTCTAATGCAAAGGAGGCACTATGAGAGCCTGAACGAGTACGATATGACAAAGGTGCATCTAATTTGCTGTCACACAAAGTCTGCACTAGCCATTTTGGCATAGTTTTTGCCTGCTCAATATCAGCTCTCTCATCAACAACCAAAAACACGCAGATGAGCAACATATGGCTTGCGATCATGCCAAGTCTCATATGGAGTGATAGACTCCAGCGCTTTAGTGGGACACCTGTTCAGTACATATGCTGCACACATGACAACCTCAAGCCAGGAACTATGTGGTAAAGCCTGACTCTTGACCATGCACCTTGCCATCTCCATGAGTGACCTATTCTTTCGTTCAGCAACTCCATTCTGTTGAGGTGTATACGGCACTGTACACTGATGTTTTATCCCACGTTCAGCCAAAAATGCATTAAAATCAGAAGACATATATTCCCCCCCTCAATGAGAACGGAGGGTGCCCATTTTACATGCTGACAGATTTTCAGCCAAAACCAAAAACTGTTTAAAGCACATGAACACTTCGGACTTTGCCTTCAATGGATATGCCCATGCATGCCTGGAAAAATCATCAATGAAAGTCACGAAGTAAAGGTAATTTCCAAAAGAAGGTGTCTGCATAGAACCACAGACATCACTATGTACAAGCTGCAATTTCTGAGTAGCCCAAACTGAACCATCTTTTGGAAAGCATGAATGCTGCATTTTGCCCAAAATATAGCCTTCACAAACATGTTTTCCAGGTGCCTCAAGTTTGGGCAAAGAGGACACCATTTCAGATTTCTGCAGGCATAGCAAACTAGCAAAATTGAGATGACCAAAGCGTGCATGCCAAAGCTTTGCATCTGACATAGCCTGAGAATCATTTACTGCACACGCCAAATCATTTTTAGATCTTTCATATTCTATGAGCTTATACAGCCCACGACATAAAATGCCAGAAGCAATAATCACATCGCCATTTGACAGATCATGAACTGTACACCTATCATCATTTCACAACCAAGCCAATCTTGGCTAATGCAGAAACTGATAACAGGTTCTTTTTGATCCTTGGCACAAATAAAGCATCTGACAAAGTGAAAGAACTACCATCAGCAGTAGTCAAAATGATCTTACCAACTCCCATAACTGGATAAGAGGAGTTGTTGGTGCATGTAACAGTATTCCCTGTAGGGGAAGGCTCGAGTGAAGAGAAGAAACTGCGCTGCGAGGTAATATGTTTGGTTGCCCCACTATCAATTCTTCTTCTTGCACAAGATTTGCAGGCTCTGTTTTTGGTGTAGAGGCCTCTGCAACAACCATTCCAGCCTCTTTCTTCTTTGCCTCTTTAGCAGCCAGTTTTGGACAGTTCTTTATGATATGATCATTCCCTTTACAGTACTTACAAAACAATTTCTGCTTTTCTGATTTCTTCTCATCTTTATCTTCCTTCTTCGAATATGCAGAATTAGCAGATTTATGCTTACTAGTTGAAGAGCTCCATTTTCCTTTGCCCTTCTGACTAGCCAGGAAAGCTTGATCTGCAACTCGCATAATGGACTTGTTTTGCCTGGACTGATCTTCCTGCAACAAAACAGAGACTAACTCCTCAAATGACAAGGCATTTGGATTGCCTTTCATCATCAACCGAAGAGTAGAAGCAAAACTTTGATATGAATCAGAAGACCATTCAGAACGGTCTGCACAAGTGAGCTATCTGGTATAACCTCATCATCAAAAATCAACTGTTCCTTCAATTCTTTCATCTTCGTTAGGAAACTGTCCATAGAATCACCTTCATTCATGTGCTCACTCTCCAATTGTTTTCGAAGGTAAGCAACACGAGCCTCATTCCTAGCTTGGTACAATGTGGTAAGTGTATCCCAAGCATCCTTAGTTATTCTGCAAGAGCGAATGTGAGGAATAATGGCATGTTTGAGAGACAAAGCTATCAATGCATGTGCCTGGGCATCTCTGCCATCCCAACGAATCTACTCTACAGTAGGTGTAGCAGAAATAGAAGCACAAACAGGAATCTGCAGAATATCATCTTCGACACCATCTTCATCAGCTCCAGCACTTGTATTTGCAGTACCTGTAGTGAGAGGTGTAACAGGACATCTTTCAACACCTTGCACAATGTTCCACAATCCTTTTGCAACCAAGACATGTCGCATCATATAAGCCCATAATGGGTAGTTGGTACCATCCAACTTATCCTCAACAGCCAACATACGGAATACATCACTGCTTCAGCCATGGCCGGTGACTAAAATACCTTGATGTAGAAAATTGACTGTATCTCAAAAAGTTGAATGGAACTGCCCCGACGAATTGTGCTAGACCTGTAGCAGACTTCGAGATGCTTAAACTGGCGAACAGAAACTGGTATATACCTTTGGCACAAAAAGATGAAATAGCCTGCACAAGCGTTGTGATAGTGCATTCAGAGGCCGAAACGAGCTCATATCGCGATTTCGGCACCACAGAGCGAAGTTGTTTTGATCTCGGAAACACGCTGAGTATGCTCACCAAATTTCATGCGAATCTAAAACTGCAAACGGAGGAGTGTCGACGGTGCCCTAGATGAAGCGACGACTTGCTCTGATACCAATTGTTGGAGATAGACGTCTATGGAAGCAAGATAAGTAGCACATTAGGGCAAATAGGCGTATATACAAGCCGGGGGGAAAAAACCTCCTAAAGAGGGAAAAAAGTGCCCCGGCGGTCCTAGTGTGTTCACACACATCACTACCTAAATATATCAACAATCCTCTTGATTCTAGCTAGCCATGGTGGATCAAGGCTTGCAAAAAATATGCTAAGGATTCTCGAGCTCTCTTGGCATGGAAGTACATATGGTACTGCTACAAAAAAAATCCTCTATATACGAATGTTTTGGGACTTCCAGGTCATCTCATTTGTCTTGGGGTATTCTATATGTTGCTTTCTTTCAAACCTATTTTCTTGTTTTCCTTTTGTTGGTGGTATGTGATTGTGTTGTTGAGCTCTTGTTATATTGCTTCTACTTCTCTGGGGTGATTATTGGGATGTGAATGGATTCATCCTCTACATCGAACGCCATTGTGTCAACCATGCTTCCTATCCACGCCTTTTACTTGAGATATAATTAAAATCCAAATGCCCATTTATTCCCACACACATCAATGAGTATTTTCTTGCATTAAGCATTCAACTTATAATGGGATTCACATTAAACTGAGGGTACAAATGTCCTTCCACATAATAACTATAGTATTCTTTGAATTTTTTCTTCTATTAACCGAGTTATTTGTAAATTTCACATGCACTGATTCTATCATAACTAGTATTAAGGAAAAAAAGAAAAGAACAAGTTCATTACATGCACATTATTCATCTACCATAGTACAAAATTAGAAGTGTATCAAGATTATAATATAACCATAATCTTTCACGATGCTAGTTTATGTTTTTTATTCCTCTTTAGAACTATAACACTTGGGGAGACCTTCTCCGAATATCTTGTAGGGACAATGAACCCATCATATAGAATTTGATCAATTTATCTCTTCCAAGAATAATGGTTCACATGATACCATTATTACAATCTAATAAATCATGTTGTTTTACATTCATTGTAACCAAACTAAATATCTAGTCCATACATCTAAATAATCCTAACCAAGAATTCCCATATACTGTAGTAATAACTACAACATATTGCATAAAAATAAGGCTCTAAAGTGGCATAGATAGATATATTAAGTAGTCTAGAGTTCCTAAATCCACCTCTTTGATTTTTTTTCATGTCACTTAGATCATTCAAGTAATTTTTTCTTCACCCAATAAACAAATTCTTCCTTAGTTTATCAATACTTTAGTAAGATTCAAGGTTTCATGTTACTGCTAACACTCAAACTAGTTGGAAAATAGGGATAACCTTTTAAAAAGGTTGTTGGGTTCATCAAGAAAATAGCTCATAAGTTTGTAGTGGAATTTTAAGAGTTGGACATCCTCATGTTTTGGAACTCATGTTATCATGTTCATCATCATGGCAACTATAAAGGACACTTCATATTGACACACAATCAATCCTCTCAATGGGGACAAATATGTGGGAGATAGACGTCTGCGAAAGCACGTGAACAACACAAGGAAGGAGAAGAAGCTTGGAGCACAACACACAATATTGAATGTATTACTAGAGAATGTACAAAGATAAGTAGCCCATTAGGGGATAGGCGTATATACAAGCCGGGGGAAAAAAACATCCTAAAGAGGGAAAAAAGTGCACCGGTGGTCCTAGTGTGTTCACACACATCACTACCTAAATATATCAACAAATCCCCCTGGGAGTGATGCGATGAACAAGGAGCCGGCACTCATGTATAAGGAAGTGCCAAGCTATGTGGAAATCACTCCACAAAACGAAGTAAGCCCAAAGCTTTGCGGAAAGCTTCAAAATTCTCCCTAGGCAGAGCCTTCGTGAAAAGGTATGCAATGTTCTCCTGCGTGGGCACGTATGCCAAGCTCATCTCCGTAGAAGAGAACCTCTCCCTGACATAGTGATAATGCACCTCAATGTGCTTAGTGCGAGCATGGAACAAAGGGTTCCTCACAACTGCCAATGCGCTCTGACTGTCAGTGAAGATGGTGGTGGCAGAAGACTGACCAACACCCAAATCAGCCATAAGGAGTTTGAGCCACACACACTCAACAGTTGGTGTGAAAGCTGCCCTAACTCAGCCCCACAACTCGAAGTGGCCACAATAGGCTGCTTCTTACTCAACCAAGATATACATGAGCTACCAAGCATGAAGCAAAAGCCACTAGTGGACACACATGGCATGGCAACCAGCCCAATCAGAGTCAGAAAAAGCATGCAGATCTAGCGATAGTGATCCCCCCTTGGGATAAAACAACCCAAGTAGCCGAGTACCGCTCAAGTAATGAAAGATGCACTTAACCGCCTGCCAATGCTTGACTCCTAGGCAATGCATACATGTGCTCATCTGTGAGACAACAAACTGAATATCTAGCCGAGTAATGCATAAGTAAATCAAGCATCCAACAACCTACTGATAGAGAACAACATCAAATGCATCTCCAGCACCATTAAGACTCAATTGTAAACCTATCTCCATAGGAGTGGCAATAGGCTTACAGTCTTCAAGGCCAAAATGCTGCAATAATGTGTCAATATATTTCATTTGACACAAATCCATTCCACCATCAACTTGCATAAACTGAATGCCCAAATAGTGATGCAAATGCCCCAAATTAGACATCTCAAATGAGGCATGCAAATCAGCCTTAAAATCAGCAATATGCTTCTAAATAGGTGAAGTGAGCAGCGTGTCGTCAACATAGACAACAATGATCAAAAGCACATCATTAGCATGCTTAACATATAAGGTTCTTTCAATTGGACTATTCTCAAAACCATGTGCAATGATATAGGCATGTATCTTCTCATACCAAGCACGTGGTGCTTGCTTTAAACCATATAATGCCTTCTTTAACCTGCACTCCTAGTTTTCATGCCCTTTTGCACAAAGCCACGGAGCTGAAAAACATACACTTCTTCATGCAAGAGGTGCATCTAATTTGCTGTCACGCAAAGTCTGCACCAGCAATTTTCACATAGTTTTTGCCTCCTCAATATCAGCTCTCTCATCAACTAGTGCATCATGTAAATCTGCATAAAAAATGGAATGATTTGCATCATCACATGAAACCTACAAAGGTTGAGAAGTTGCCTCATTGGGACCAGCACTAGACTATCCACCAGTAAAAAGAGGCACCAAAGTATCATACATATCTTTGGAGCTAACAGATGTCTCCTTAGTACATGAAAGCAATGGTTGAATAGCATCTTCCACAAAAACAACATCATGGCTAACCAAAATGTGTTGGTCTGTGGATGATACAGACGATAACCTTTACTTTCATAACTGTAAAAAAAAAAATACATTTTACTGCTTTATCATCCAATTTTTTGCGATGTTGTTTAGGCACTAATGCATATGCCAAACAACCAAAAACATGCACATGAGCAACAGATGGCTTGCAATCATGCCAAGCCTCATATGGAGTGATAGACTACAGTGCTTGACTCTTGACCATACACCTCACCATCTCCATGAGTGACCTGTTCTTTCGTTCAACAACTCCATTCTGTTGAGGTCTATACGGCACTGTACACTGGTGTTTTGTCCAACGTTCAACCAGAAATGCATTAAAATTAGAAGGCATATATTCCCCCCCTCAATCTAAATGGAGGGTGCCCATTTTACATGCTGACAGATTTTTAGCCAAAACCAAAACCTGTTTGAAGCATATGAACACTTTGGACTTTGCCTTCAATGGATATACCCATGCATGCCTAGAAAAATCATCAATGAAAGTCACAAAGTAAAGATAATTTCCAAAAGAAGGTGTCTGCATAGGACCACAAACATCACTATGTACAAGCTGCAATTTCTGAGTAGCCGGAACTAAACCATCTTTTGGAAGAGGAACGCTGCATTTTTCCCAAAATACAACCTTCACAAACATGTTTTCCAGGTGCCTCAAGTTTGGGCAAAGAGGACACCATTTTAGATTTCTGTAGGTGTAGCAAACTAGCAAAATTCAGATGACCAAAGCGTGCATGCCAAAGCTTTGCATCTGACATAGCCTGAGAATCATGTACTGCACATGCCGAATAATTTAGAGATCTTTCATAGTCTACGAGCTTATACAGCCCACGACATAAAATGCCAGAAGCAATAATCACATCGCCATTTGACATGTCATGAACTGTACATCTGTCGTCAATAAATTTCACAACCAAGCCAATCTTGGCTAATGCAAAAAGTGATAACAGGTTCTTCTTGATCCCTGGCACAAATAAAGCATCTGACAAAGTGAAAGAACTACCATCAGCAGTAGTCAAAATGATCTTACCAACTCCCATAACAAGATAAGAGGAGTTGTTGGCACATGTAACAATATTCCCTATAGGGGGAGGCTCGAGTGAAGAGAAGAAACTGCACTGTGAGGTATTATGAGAAGATGGGTCAAAACTGCAGACAGTAGTAAACGCCCATTCTTCTTCTTGCACAAGATTAGCAGACCTTGTTTTTGGTGTAGAGGCCTCTGCAACAACCATTCCAGCCTCTTTCTTCTTTGCCTCTTTAGCAGCCAGTTTTGGACAATTCTGTATGATATGATCATTCCCTTTACAGTACTTGCAAAATAATTTCTGCTTTTTTTATTTCTTCTCATCTTTATCTTCCTTATTTGAATGTGCAGCATTTGTAGATTTCTGCTTACTAGTTGAAGATCTCCATTTTCCTTTGCCCTTATAACTAGCCAGGAAAGCTTGATCTGCAACATGCATAATGGATCTGTTCTGCCTGGACTGATCTTCCTGCAATAGAACAGAGACTAACTCCTCAAATGATAACGCATTTGGATTGCCTTTCATCATTAACCAAAGAGTAGAGAAAAACTCTGATATGAATCAGGAAGACCATTCAGAACAATCCGCACAAGTGAGCTATCTGGTATAACCTCATTAGCAGAAATCAATTGTTCCTTCAAGTCTTTGATCTTTGTTAGAAAAGTGTCCATAGAATCACCTTCATTCATGTGCTCACTCTCCAACTCTTTTCGGAGATAAGCAACACGAGCCTCATTCCTAGCTTGGTACAATGTGGTAAGTGTATCCCAAGCATCCTTAGCTATTCTGCAAGAGCGAATATGAGGAATACTGGGACGTTTGATAGACAAAGTTATTAATGCATGTGCCTGGGCATCTTTTCCATCCCAATGAATTTTTTCTACAGTAGGTGGGGTAGAAACTGCATCATGAACAAGGATATGCAGAATGTCATCATCTTCGACACCTTCTACCTCAGCTTCTGTACTTGCAGTTGTAACAGTTGCAGGTGTGATAGGACGTTTTTCAACACCCTGCACAATGTTCCCAATCCTTTTGCAACCAATACATGTCGCATCATATAAGCCCATAACGAGTAGTTGGTACCATCCAACTTATCCTCAACAACCAATGTACAGAATACATCACTGCTTTCAGCCATGACCGGTGAGTAAAATGCCTTGATGCAAAAAATTGACTGTATCTCAAAAAGTTAAATAGAATTGCCCAGACAAATTCTGCTAGACTTGTAGCAGACTTCGAGACGCTTATACTGGCGAACAAAAACTGGTATATACCTTTGGCACAAAAAGATGAAATAGCCTGCACAAGCACTGCGATAGTGCATTCGAAGGAGAAACGAGCTCAGATCGCGATTTCGACAACAGAGCGAAGCAATTTTGATCTCGAAAACATGTTGAGTATGCTCACCAAAATTCGTGCGATTCTAAGATTGCAACCGAGGAGTGTCAACGACGCCCTAGATGAAGCTACGACCTGCTCTCATACCAATTGTTGGATATAGACATGTGTGGAAGCATGCGAACAACACAAGGAAGGAGAAGAAGCTTGGAGCACAACACACAATACTGAATGTATTACTAGAGAATGTACAGAGATAAGTAGCCCATTAGGGCAATAGGCGTATATACAAGCCAGGGGAAAAAACCTCCTAAAGAGGGAGAAAAGTGCCCCGATGGTCCTAGTGTGTTCACAGACATCACTACCTAAATATATCAACAAATTATGCATCCTTATTATAGTGGAACATAAGTTTCTTTATGTGTTATCCTCTTTGATGGGCTTTTTCAAAAGCCATAGTTATGGGAATGGAAATGTGTAGTGTACTCCTCATGATGGAAACTCTAGAACTACAAAAGTGATTTCAAAGATAAATTTTTGAATAGTGATTGGAATGTCTTTGGTAGTCAACATGCCTAAATCACTATTCAAACCATGAAAGGGATCAAATCAAGATAATCAAACTAATAACCAAGTTGACATCTTCATTTGAGATGAATAAGGCCCTTTCTTTGATTTTTTTTTTGTTCTGATGTATATTTATAGCACTTTTTTGCCTCATTCTTAAATCGGGGAGCCAAATCAAGCAAGTCCCCAATTGAACATGCAATGGATCTTATATAAAAGCTACCAAAGAATATGTGTTTAAAAATTCTTTCAATTTTTTTGATTCGGGATGGCCTACCTTCTTATAGAGAAGAATGACCAATTTAGATTTAAATTGCATTGATCCCATTTGGAGGATAAATGTTTGGTGCTCTTGTGTTTTAAAAGTATTCAAATAGGCAAAGGAATCTAACATGCCCTAACTAATATTTTTCTTGCATACTTAGAAAGAGTAGCATTATCTTGTACATAGCCGCTTTCATTTGCCTTCAAATTTTGTAATAAGGAAGTAACATGCACAATAGACTCCCCATCGGTCTCCTTTCAGTGGATCCTAGGGCGAACCTTGGTGGTGGGCATTGTAGAACTCGCGATGTGTCACAAATCTTCAGTACTCCTAAGCCATCTAGTTGGCCAGGCAATCTAGAGTCTCGCAATCTCTATAAGGATTGATGACTTGGCATTCTGATTTCTTGGGTTTAATAGCAAGTGCAGTCTGATCTTTCCCCAAGTGTCCATTCTATGATCTATAGTAGTAATAAAATTCAGATTTACTCCAATGGTGCATGGCATTGTTCATTACATTAATTGCTCATATCCTTTATGCCAATAACTATCTCTCTCCACTTGCAATGACTTTTTGACAACAAGTTCACTCTGTTGCCTTGCTTTTCGCTCTTGTAATTATATTTCTTCAGTTAATACATTCATATTTCTCGTTTGTTCTATCTTCTTGTGTAATCTAAGTGAGTTCCTCCCTTCTTGAAGTTTATAAACACACATCTCAACATTAGAAAACAAGGGTGCAAGCAATCACCAAGTCAAACTATAAAGGTGCATTGTGGTTAATTCAAGATTTTTAATTCCATATGAGTCCTATGGCATTACTCATTGCAAATCATAATCTGTCGTGATTGGGATATGCCAACCCCTAGCTGAGTACAAAAGAACCATGAAAAATAGTATAGGCTTTGAAATTGAAAACTAATTGCTACTATTGGGTGACATAAGACAAAGAAAAATATTTATAAAATTTGGAACCAAAAGACCAAGAAATGGGCAAGAAATTGATTGTGATTTCCATAGGTAGGACAATCATTTGAGAGAAAAACAAACCTCTTCGATAAATATTTGGTGCATACTTGCTAAACTAACCCTAAGGAGGAGCTCTAGTCAAACTAGACCAAGAAACTCACAAGAAAGACCTAAATTCATTCCACAATTGTCTTAGGGCAATCACCCTTTGGAACTTTCCCAAACTTTGACTTTGAACACAACTTTTTTGAGATTCAAGTGTATGAGCTTATCAAAGAGTCCATAAGAGAAAGATCTCCAAATTGAGCTTTAAAAAAAGGGATTTTCCATCCATGATTGCCTTAGGGAAATCATCCTTGGAAAAGGGCTTAACCTTTGATTTTTGTGTATTTTCTTTGGAGTAATCCTTATCTAAAGCACTTATATTAAGCTAGGGGAAGTTCAATTACAAGGAAGTTCACTTTTAAACACAGGGCATAATAAACCCTAAGAGACCAAGTAAAAAAAATTTGTTGGAGTTAGACGTCCGTGGAAGCACACAAATAGCACAAGGAAGAAGAAGCTTGGAGCACAACACACAATACTGAATGTATTACTAGAAAATGTACAAAAACAAGTAGCCCATTAGGGCAATAGGCATATATACAAGCCGGGGGAAAAAACCTCCAAAAGAGGGAAAAAAGTGCCCCGGCGGTCCTTGTGTGTTTACACACATCACCACCTAAATATATCAACAAATTCCCCTTGGGAGTGATGTGGTGAACAAGGAGCTGGCACTCATGTATAAGGAAGTGCCAAGCTATGTGGAAATCACTCCACAAAAGGAAGTAATCCCAAAGCTTTGCGGAAAGCTTTAAACTTCTCCCTAGGCAGAGCCTTTGTAAAAAGGTCTGAAATGTTCTCCTGCGTGGGCACATATGCCTAGCTGATCTCCCTAGCAGAGAACCTCTCCCTGACATAATGATAATGCACCTCAATGTGCTTAGTGTGATCATGCAACATAGGGTTCCTCGCAACTGCCAATGCACTCTGACTGTTAGTGAAGATGGTGGTGGTAGAAGACTAACCAACACCCAAATCAGCCATAAGGCATCTGAGCCACACACACTCAATAGTCGGTGTGAAAGCTGCCCTATACTCAGCCTCATAATTGGAAGTAGCCACAGTAGGCTGCTTCTTGCTCAACCAAGATATACATGAGCTACCAAGCATGAAGCGAAAGCCACTAGTGGAAACACGAGTGTCATAGCAACCAACCCAATTAGAGTCAGAAAAAGCATGCAAATCTGGCGGTAGTGATCCCCCCTTGGGATAAAACAACCCAAGTAGCCAAGTACCACTCAAGTAGCGAAAGATGCGCTTAACCGCCTGCCAATGCTTGACTCTTGGGCAATGCATAAACCTGCTCATCTGTGAGACAACAAACTAAATATCTGGCCGAGTAATGCATAAGTAAATCAAGCATCCAACAACCTGCTGATAGAGAACATCATCAAATGCATCTCCAACATCATGAAGACTCAGTTGTAAGCTTGTTTCCATAGGAGTGGCAATAGGTTTACCGTCTTCAAGGCCAAAACACTGCAATAATGTGTCAATATATTTTGTTTGACACAAAACTATTCCACCATCAACGTGCAGAAATTGAATGCCCAAATAATGATGCAAATGCTCCAAATCAGACATCTCAAATGAGGCATGCAAATCAGCTTTAAAATCAGCAATATTGATCAGAATCACACTTAACATATAAGGTGCTTTCAATTGGCCTGTTCTCAAAACCATGTGCAATCAGATAGGCATGTATCTTCTCATACCAAGCACATGGTGCTTGCTTTAAGCTAAATAATGCCTTTTTTAACCTGGACACCTAGTTTTCATGCCCTTTCTACACAAAGCCATGGGGCTGAAAAACATACACTTCTTCATGCAAGTCACCATTCATAAATGTTGTTTTAATGTCCAACTGATGTACATTCCAACCATGATGGGCTGCAAGTGCAGAGATGTTCCGAACAGTAGTCATACGACATGTAGGTGCAAAGGTCTCATCAAAATCAATGCCTCTTTCCTACGCATAACCCTTTGCAAGAAGTCTAGCCTTATACCTGTCAACTATTCTATCAGGCTTACAGTTCAACTTGTAAACCCACTTAGTGCCAATGGCCTTCTTGCCAGGAGGCAAGTCACACAAAGACCAAGTACCATTCTTCATTATAGCATCATATTCAAATTGCATAGCAGCCATCCAATTTTTTGAATTTTGTGCTTCATCAAGCGAAACAGGCTCATTCTCATCACAGAGACTAGATGCACCCATAACATAGCAAACTGATGCAGACGAGGCACTATGAGAGCGTGAACGAGTACGATATGACAGAGATGCATCTAATTTGTTGTCACGCAAAGTCTACACTAGCCATTTTGGCATAGTTTTTGCTTGCTCAATATTAGCTCTCTCATCAACAAGTGCATCATGTAAATCTGCATTGGAAATGGAATGATCTGCATCATCACTTGAAACCTACAAAGGCTAAGAAGTTGCCACATTAGGACCAGCACTAGACTGTCCACCTATAAAAAGAGGCAGCAAAATATTATACATGTCTTCGGAGCTAACATATGTCACCTTAGTACATGAAAGCAATGGCTGAATAACATCTTCCACAAAAACAACATCACAGCTAACCAGAATGCGTTTAGTCTATGGATGACAGAGACGATAGCCTTCACTTTCAGAACTGTACCCAACAAAAATACATTTTATTGCTTTATCATCCAATTTTCTATGATGTTGTTCAGGCAGTAATGCATATGCCAGACAACCAAACACGCGCAGATGAGCAATAGATGGCTTGCGATCATACCAAGCCTCATATGGAGTGATAGACTGCATACACCTTGCCATCTCCATGAGTGACATGTTCTTTCGTTGAGCAAATCCATTCTGTTGAGGTGTATACGGCACTGTATACTAGTGTTTTATCCCACGTTGAGCCATAAATACATTAAAATCGGAAGACATATATTCCCCCCCTCGATCAGAATGGAGGGTGCCCATTTTACATGTTGACAGATTTTCAGCCAAAACCAAAATCTTTTTGAAGCACATGAACACTTCAGACTTTGCCTTCAATGGATATACCCATGCATGCCTTGAAAAATCATCAATGAAAGTCATGAAGTAAAGATAATTTCCAAAAAAAGGTGTCTGCATAGGACCACAAATATCACTATCTACAAGCTACAATATCTGAGTAGCCCGAACTGAACCATCTTTTGGAAATGAGGAACACTGCATTTTGCCCAAAATACAGCCTTCACAAACATGTTTTCCAGGTGCCTCAAGTTTGGGCAAAGAGGACACCATTTCAGATTTCTACAGGCGTAGCAAACTAGGAAAATTCATATGACCAAAGCATGCATGCCAAAGCTTTACATCTGACATAGACTCAAAATCATGTACTGCACATGCAGAATCATTCACAGTTCTTTCATAGTCTATGAGCTTATACAGCCCATGACATAAAATGCCAGAAGCAATAATCACATCACCATTTGACAGATCATGAACCGTACACCTGTCATCAACAAATTTCACAACCAAGCCAATCTTGGCTAATGCAAAAATCGATAACATGTTCTTCTTGATCCCTGGCACAAATAAAGCATCAAACAAAGTCAAAGAACTACCATCACTAGTAGTCAAAATGATCTTACCAACTCCCATAACAGGATAAGAGGAGTTGTTGGCGCATGTAACAATATTCCCTATAGGGGCAGGCTCGAGTGAAGAGAAGAAACTGCACTGCGAGGTAATATGTTTGGTCATTCCACTATCAAAGTACCAAACATCTGAGTCTACTACAAACATGCACTGTTCATGAGAAGATGGGTCAAAACTGCAAACAGTAGGAAAGGCCCATTCTTCTTCGTGCACAAGATTATCAGACTTTGTTTTTGGTGTAGAGGACTCTATAACAACCATTCTAGCCTCTTTCTTCTTTGCCTCTTTAGCAGCCAATTTTGGACAGTTCTTTATGATATGATCATTTCCTTTACAGTACTTGCAGAACAATTTCTGCTTTTCTAATTCCTTTTCATTTTTGTCTTCCCTCTTCGATTGTGCAGAATTAGCAGATTTTTGCTTATTAGTTGAAGAGCTCCATTTTCCTTTGCCCTTTTGACTAGCCAGGAATGCTTGATCTACAACTCGCATAATGGACCTGTTCTGCCTAGGCTAATCTTCTTGCAACAAAACATAGACTTACTCCTCAATAGACAAGGCATTTGGATTGCCTTTCATCATCAATTGAAGAGTAGAAGCAAAACTCTGATATGAATCAGGAAGACCATTCAGAACGGTCTGCACAAGTGACCTATCTGGTATAACCTCATTAGCAGAAATCAAATGTTCCTTCAAGTCTTCGATCTTTGTTAGAAAATCTTCCATAGAATCACCTTCATTCATGTGCTCACTCTCCAACTCTTTTCGGAGGTAACCAACATGAGCCTCATTCCTAGCTTGGTACAATGTGGTAAGTGTATCCCAAGCATCCTTAGCTGTTTTGCAAGAGCGTATGTGAGGAATAATGGCATGTTTGATAGACAAAGCTATCAATGCATGTGCTTGGGCATCTCTACCATCCCAAAGAATTTGCTCTGCAGTAGATGCAACAGAAACCGCAACACTAACAGGAATATTCAGAATATCATCATCTTTGACACCTTCTGCATCAGCTTCAGTACCTGCAGTTGTAACAGTTGCACATGTGATAGAACATTTTTCAACACCCTGCACAATGTTCCACAATGCTCTTGCAACCAATACATGTCGCATCATATAAGCCCACAACGGTTAGTTGGTACCATCCAACTTATCCTCAACAGCCAACATACGAAATACATCACTGCTTTCAGCCATGGCCGTTGACTAAAATACCTTGATGCAAAAAATTGACTGTATCTCAAAAGTTGAACAGAACTGCCAAGACAAACTTTGCTAAACTTGTAGCAGACTCCGAGATGCTTATACTGGCGAACCGAAATTGGTATATACCTTTGGCAAAAAAAAGATGAAATAGCCTGCACAAGCGCTGTGATAGTGCGTTCGAAGGCCGAAACGAGCTCAGATTGCAATTTCAACACCATATAGCGAAGCCGTTTTGATATCTGAAACATGCTGAGTATGCTCACCAAAATTCATGCAATTCTGAGACTGCAATTGGAGAGGTGTTGACGACGGCCTAGATGAAGCGGCGACCTGCTCTGATACCAATCGTTGGAGTTAGACATTTGCAGAAGCACACAAACAGCACAAGGAAGAAGAAGAAGCTTGGAGCACAACACACAATACTGAATCAAGGTTGGGTTTAAGCTTTTATTGAACTTTTGGAGGTCCCAATGGCTAGACTAGCATCATAAGAGGTGACTTGTGAAGTTTAGTGGTCAAAAATCATTCCCTAATAGATCACGATTGCTCTAAGTTAGGCGAGTCACCTGGGGTCATTTAGTACATTTTGAGCCCACTTATGAATTCTTGCTAGTGTCTTTGCTCATATGACTGCTCTAGTAAATCTTGGCAAGAAAAGAAAGCAAGGAAAAGGTCACAAAAATTGGGCCACAATTGCTCTAATATAGGGTATCTTCTATGAAAATGTGTTTTTTTTTAGGCTTGATTGGATTCCTTAATAACTTACGATCTTTTTTGGCTCATGGTATTGGGCTTTCAAACAAAAAAAAAAAAACAAGCAAAAAGTCCATTTTTCTAGTCAACGATTGCCCTAGCCTAGAGCAACTTAGGGAAATTGTCCTTTGCCAATTTAAGCTAAAATTAAGGAAAAGAAACTTAGATATTTATACCATTTTAAAGAAGTATAAACCACTAAATAAGAAATCATTTAAAAGCTGCTTATTTTCCACGAATGATTGTTGGAGTTAGACGTCTACGGAAGCACGTGAACAGCACAAGGAAGAGGAAGAAGCTTGGAGCTCAACATACAATACTAAATGTATGAGATAGAAAGATAAGTAACCCATTAGGGAAATAGGCATATATACAAGCCGGGGGAAAAAACCTCCTAAAGAGGGAAAAAAGTGCCCCGCTGGTCCTAGTGTGTTCACACACACCACTACCTAAATATATCAACAAATCCCCCTTGGGAGTGATGCGGTGAATAAAGAGCTGGCACTCATGTATAACGAAGTGCCAAGCTATGTGGAAATCACTCCACAAAAGGAAGTAAGCCCAAAGCTTTCTAGAAAACTTCAAACTTCTCCCTAGGCAAAGCCTTCGTGAAAAGTTCTACAATGTTCTCCTACGTGGGCACATATGCCAAGCTGATCTCCCCAGCAGAGAACCTCTCCTTGACATAGTGATAATGCACCTCAATGTGCTTAGTGTGAGCATGGAACACACGACTGCCAATGCACTCTGACTGTCAGTGAAGATGGTGGTGGCAAAATTCTAACCAACACCCAAATCAGACATAAGGCATCTGAGCCACACACACTCAACATTCACTGTGAAAGTTGCCCTATACTCAGCCTCACAACTAGAAGCGACCACAGTAGGCTGCTTCTTGCTCAACCAAGATATACATGAGCTACCAAGCATGAAGCAAAAGCCACTAAAGGACACACGAGTGTCATAGCAACCAGCCCAATCAGAGTCAGAAAAAGCATGCAAATCTGGCGGTAGTGATCCCACCTTGGGATAAAACAACCCAAGTAGCCGAGTACCACTCAAATAGCGAAAGATGCGCTTAACCACCTGCCAATGCTTGACTCCTGGGCAATGCATAAACCTGCTCATCTCTGAGATAGCAAACTGAATATCTGGCCGAGTAGTGCATAAGTAAATCAAGCATCCAACAACCTCCTGGTAGAGAACAACATCAAATGCATCTCCAACATCATGAAGACTCAATCGTAAACTTGTCTCCATAGGAGTGGCAATAGGCTTACAGTCTTCAAGTCCAAAACGCTGCAATAATGTGTCAATATATTTCGTTTGACACAAAGCCATTCCACCATCAACTTGCATAATCTGAATGCCCAAATAGTGATGCAAATGCCCCAAATGAGACATCTCAAATGAAGCATGCAAACCAGCCTTAAAATGAGCAATATTCTTCTCAATAGGATTAGTGAGCAACATGTCGTCAACATAGACAACACTGATCAAAAGCACATCATTAGCACGCTTAACATATAAGCTGCTTTCAGTTGGACTATTCTCAAAACCATGTGCAATCAGATAGGCATGTATCTTCTCATACCAAGCACGTGGTGCTTGCTTTAAACCATATAATGCCTTCTTTAACCTGCACACCTGGTTTTTATGCCCTTTCTGCACAAAGCCACGGGGCTGAAAAACATACACTTCTTCATGGAAGTCACCATTCAAAAATGTTGTTTTAATGTCCAACTGATGTACATTCCAACCATGATGAGCTGCAAGTGCACAGATGCTCCGAACAGTAGTCATATGACATGTAGGTGCAAAGGTCTCATCAAAATCAATGCCTCTTTCCTATGCATAACCCTTTGCAACAATCCTAGCCTTATACCAATCAACTGTACCATCCGATTTACGCTTCAACTTGTATACCCACTTAGTGCCAATGGCCTTCTTGCCGGGAGGCAAGTCACATAAAGACCAAGTACAATTCTTCATTATAGCATCATATTTAGATTGCATAGCAGCCATCCAATTTTCTGAATTTTTTGCTTCATCAAACGAAACAGGCTCATTCTCATCACAGAGCCTAGATGCAGCCATAGCATAGCAATCTGATGCAAAAGAGGCACTATGAGAGCCTGATCGAGTACAATATGACAGAGGTGCATCTAATTTGCTGTCATGCAAGGTCTGAACCAGCCATTTTGGCATAGTTCTTGCCTGCTCAATATCAGCTCTCTCATCAATAAGTGCATCATGCAAATGTGCATCAGAAATGGAATGATCTGCATCATCACATGAAACTTGCAAAGGTTGAGAAGTTGCCTCATTAGGCCCAGCACTAGACTGTCCACCTGTAAAAAGAAGCAGCAAAGTATCATACATGCCTTTGGAGCTAACGGATGTCTCCTTAGTTCATGAAAGCAATGGCTGAATAGCATCTTCCACAAAAACAACATCACGGTTAACCAGAATGCGTTTAGTTTGTGGATGATCTAAATGATAGCCTTTAATTTCAGAACTGTATCCAACAAAAATACATTTTACACTTTTATCATCCAATTTTCTGCGATGTTGTTCAGGCACTAATGCATATGCCAAACAACCAAAAACACACAAATGAGCAACATATGGCTTTCAGTCATGCCAAGCCTCATATGGAGGTGTTGAGGTGTATACGGCACTATAAACTTGTGTTTTATCCCACATTCAGTCAAAAATGCATTAAAATCAGAAGACATATATTCCCCCCCTCGATCAGAACAGAGGGTGCCCATTTTACATGCTGACAGATTTTCAGCCAAAACCAAAAAGTGTTTGAAGCACATGAACACTTCGGACTTTGCCTTCAATGGATATACCCATTCATGCCTGGAAAAATCATCGATGAAAGTCACGAAGTAAAGATAATTCCCAAAAGAAGGTGTCTGCATAGGACTAGAGACATCACTATGTTCAAGCTACAATTTCTGAGTAGCCCGAATTAAACCATCTTTTGGAAAGGACGAACGCTACATTTTGCCCAAAATACAGCCTTCACAAACATGTTTTTGAGGTGCCTCAAGCTTGGGCAAAGAGGACACCATTTCAGATTTCTGCATGCATAGCAAACTAGCAAAATTCAGATGACCAAAGTGTGCATGCCAAAGCTTTGCATCTGACATAGCGTGAGAATAATTTACTGCACATGCAAAATCATTTACAGATCTTTCATAGTCTATGAGCTTATACAACCCACGACATAAAATTCCAGAAGCAATAATCACATTGCCATTTGACAGGTCATGAACTGTACACCTATCATTAACAAATTTCACAACCAAGCCAAACTTGGCTAATGCAGAAACTGATAACAGGTTCTTCTTGATCCCTAGAACAAAAAAAGCATCTAACAAAGTGAAAGAACTACCATCAACAGTAGTCAAAATGATCTTACCAACTCCCATAACAGGATAAAAGGAGTTGTTGGCGCATGTAACAGTATTCCCTGTACGGGTAGGCTCGAGTGAAGAAAAGAAACTGTGTTGCGAGGTAATATGTTTGGTTGCCCCAGTGTCAAAGTACCAAACATTTGAGTCTACTGCAGACATGCACTGTTCATGAGAAGATGGGTCAAAACTGCAAATAGTAGTAAACACCCATTCTTCTTCCTGCACAAGATTAGCAGACTCCATTTTTGGTGTAGAGGCTTCTACAACAACCATTCCAGCCTCTTTCTTCTTTGCCTCTTTAGCACCCAGTTTTGGACAGTTCTTTATGATATGATCATTCCCTTTACAGTACTTGCAAAACAATTTTTGCTTTTCTGATTTTTTTCTCATCTTTATCTTGGTTCTTCGAATGTGCAGCATTTGCAGATTTCTGCTTACTAGTAGAAGAGCTCCATTTTCCTTTGCCCTTCTGAGTAGCGAGGAAAGCTTCATCTACAACAGGCATAATGGACCTATTCTGCGTGGACTGATCCTCCTGCAATAGAACAGAGACTAACTCCTCAAATGACAAGGCATTTGGATTGCCTTTCATCATCGATTGAATAGTAGAAGAAAAACTCTGATATGAATCAGGAAGACCATTCAGAATGGTCTGCACAAGTGAGCTATCTGGTATAACCTCATCAGCAGAAATCAATTGTTCCTTCAAGTCTTTGATCTTTGTTAGAAAACTGTCCATGGAATCACCTTCATTCATGTGCTCACTCTCCAACTGTTTTCGGAGGTAAGCAACACGAGCCTCATTCCTAGCTTGGTACAATGTAGTAAGTGTATCCTACGCATCCTTAGCTATTCTGCAAGAGCGTATGTGAGGAATAATGGCACGTTTGACAAACAAAGCTATCAATGCATGTGCATGGGCATCTCTTCCATCACAGCGAATCTGCTCTGCAGTAGGTGCAACAGAAACCGTAGTACAAACATGAATATGCAGAATATCATCATCTTCGACACCTTTTGCATCAGCTTCAGTACCTGCAAAAGTAACAGTTGCAAGTGTGATAGGACGTTTTTCAACACCCTGCACAATGTTCCACAGTCTTTTTGCAACCAATACATGTCGCAACATATAAGTCCATAAGCCATCCAACTTATCCTCAACAACCAACATACGGAATACATCACTGCTTTCAGCCATGGCTGGTGACTAAAATATCTTGATGCAAAAAATTTACTGTATCTCAAAAAGTTGAACCGAACTGCCCGGATGAATTCTGCTAGACCTGTAGCAAACTTTGAGACGCTTATACTGGTGATAGTGCGTTCGGAGGCCGAAACGAGCTCAGATCATGATTTTGGCACCAAAATTCGTGCGATTGTGAGACTGCAAACGAAGAAGTGTTGATGATACCCTAGATGAAGTGACAACCTGCTCTGATACCAATTGTTGGAGTTAGACGTCTATGGAAGCACGCCAACAACACAAGGAAGAAGAAGAAGCTTGGAGCTCAACACACAATACTAAATGTATTACTGGAGAATGTACAAAGATAAGTAGCCCATTAGGGCAATAGGCGTATATACAAGCCTGGGGAAGAAAACCTCCTCAAGAGGGAAAGAAGTGCCCCGGCGGCCCTAGTGTGTTCACACACATCACTACCTAGATATATCAACAATGATTCCTCAAACCATTAAGGCAATTACCTATTGGATATCAGGAATTTTTATGTAACTTTTGTGTTTCTCGAGGAGCGACATAAACTTGTATTGCCCATAAGCTAGAAAAGATCCAAAATCTCACACAAAAGTACAACCCATGACTATAGAAGAGCAATCATCTTTTGTAGATAGACTAAAGAACACTTTTTCCCACTTTTGTAGATAGACTAAAGAACACTTTTTCTCAAGATATTTGGTACATCGACTGCCTCTAGGAAGAGGGGATTGATTTTCCATTTTCTTTCTCCACTATAGGGATTATAAGAAAATTCTTAGTCTTTCTACCTTTTATCTCACTAGATATTCACTTCAAGATTACACCCCTTTTTTCAAAAGTGTATATAAAACAGTGGTGTCATTCTTTGCAACTCTATGGAAATGCTTGTTGATTTGAATTCAAGGAAAGATGTCACGAGAGCCAAATAAGAATTGTGGTATCCAGGTATGGATTTACTTTTGCATATAATTGAGAGAGAGGAAGGAATCATTACACTACCTTGCACAGATTACTTGTTTGTTTGATTGACGTGTGTGTATGATTCTTATATCAAGTAAAGTAATTAGAACAATATATGCACATAGTATATCTCAACTATTGAGAGTGATATAGAATCAAATAAGAGAACACACATCAAGTGATTCACAAAGCAAAACTAAAGTAATGGTCTCACCAAATTGTAAAGATATGCAAAATCTTGATCCCAACATGCAAGTAGATTGGGTGACAAAGCTTGAGGGTCATTTACAAACTCAACTCACCTTCATGGACACTAATACATTAGGATCTGCCAATCCAAACATTATTATAATAATTTTTTGACTCGTGAGATTAGGGATCTAGCTCTCCCAAACATTATTATGGCCATATGAGAGGGAGAGATGATTGTGGATAAGATGGGTGCCTATTATATGGTCACATATAAACCTAAAAAAGTCATCCACAAGAGGTAAAAGTTCTAGATAATATGGGTTTCAACCCATATCCATAGCAAGCTCAAGGTAGACTTGATCCTAACACCCTACCTTATTTAAAAAGGATTATCTCCTTGAGGTTTACCTTGCAGTAGATTCTAAAGAAACCGTTTGGACTCTACCACTACCTATAGCTAGAGGCCCTTACCATCTGGATATTCATGAGTATAGGTATGCATATCCACTTCTACTACCTATGTATGAAGATGAAAGGAACAAACCCTATTTCTTACAAAGTAAAAAGAAATGATAAATTCAAAAAGGTGATTGAACCATCAAACTCAAAAAGTGCAGAGAAGCATCCAAAGGATTTTTCACCTACCAAGAGGACCTTGAAGACTCAAACATGATAGAAAGATCATCAAATGGAAGAAGAAACTTGTTGAACTTGAGGATTCTCTCAAGCCCAAGCAAGATGAGCTTAGTAATAAGTGGAATGATCTCAAAAGGAGAGAAGATCAACATGGTAAGGAGCAAGATAAAACCCAAGAATTGAAATGGTAATAGTATAGTGCTCAAGAAGTATCACATACATATGTATATCCAAATCCATGGCCCCATCTAGAATCAATCCTAGCTCCCTCATAGCTAGTGAGTTATAAGGATTATTGAAAGCATATCATGATAGATTAAGAGTAGGACCATCAATTGAACATCATGACAATTATTACCAACTAGGGGATTTAGAAAATGAATGTCTAGCAATGAGCTAGCTAATGATCAAATTTGCTCAAAATCTACTAGAAAAAGTTCTCGATATCATTCTTTCCACATGCATACCCAAAGAACAATTCCAAAACGTAGTGTGCAAACATCAACAAGCATTGCAAGACTTAGTGCACCAACCCAACAATCTAGTCCCTGAACCACATACGCTTGTCATAGAACTCGAACATGTGCCCCAATGTAATGATCCTCTTCATAAAGAGGATACTTTTGTCCCACACATGGTGGCTTCTTGGCAAAGTGAACTTTGACATCAAATTCTAGAGCCAAAATGGAATAAGAAAGTGTTTACACAACATAAACTTCTTTTCTTAGAGTTCAAAACTTTTGATTGTACAATGAGAGGTGAATTATCTACTCATGAGTTTGTAAGTTGAAAGTCATGGGATGACATAGCCATGCACTTTGAGTCTATACCTTCATACATTAGAGATCATTTGTTGGAGTTTCAAGTATGCAGAAGCACAAATAACACAACAAAGAAGAAGATGCTTGGAGAACAACACAATACTAAATTAAAGTTGTTATCAAGTGAATGTACTAAGATAAATGACCTATTAGGGTTAACCGAGAGAAAAAAAACTTCTAAAGAATGAAAAAGGTCTCTTGATGGTCCTAAGCTTGACAAATCCCCCTAGGAGTGATGTGGTGAACAATGAGCTGGTACTCATGTATAAGGAAGTGCCAAGTAAAGTGGAATGAAATCAATCCACAAAAGGAAGTAACCCCAAAGCTTTGTGAAAATCTTCAAACTTCTTTCTAGGCAGCACCTTTGTGGAAAGGTTTGCAACATTATCCTGTGTGGGTACATAAGCCAAACTAACCTCTCTTGCAGAGAGTCTCTCTGGCCTAACATAATGATAATGCACTTGCTATTTTTTCCAAGAACCATTTATAGTCGAGACCCATGCAATTGCTCATCAATTATATGTAAGCACAAAGGTTGATCATGGATGGTGCCAAATTCGTCATCAAGAATGTCATATTCTACTCTTCCTCAATCTTTTGAAATTTCCCAATCTTTCAAATCCCATAATTTCCCATTAGTAACTAATTGGCGTCGAAAACATAATCATTTTGTTGCCCTCTACTATTATAATTCATGATTGCCTATATTCCTTACACTATGGATTGCAATCACCCATAGTACACATTCTTATGATAATAATAATAATAATAATAATAATAATAATACTTATAAAGACAATAATAACTAATAATAATAACAAAAATAATGATAATAGTCCATTTGCATTGGCTTGAGTGTTTGGTGCTTTTGTCTCTTAGGTTGGGGATGGGGGTTCAACCTGCATTGGCTGCAACGAAACGCCCTTGAACACATGTGTATTGAGATGGATGTAAACCAGCTCCTTTGGAGGGATTGTTGGGCTTTCAAGCAATTGAAATTAGTTGTTCGGCTTTGGGGAAATTCAAAGCAGCTACCTCATCTGATTTTAAGACCATGCTTTCCTAGCTACTATCTTAACATGTCTTTGGACTCTCTATCCTAATAGTTGTTAGACATATAACCCGTGCTTTATGAGATTCAAAAGGTTTCATGGGTGCTATGTCCATCTTTCATTGTACTTTCAATTGAACTTAATCGAAATAATTAACATCCATCTTTCATTGTACTTTCAATTGAACTTAATCGAAATAATTGATGTTTTTTTTTTTTAATATAAAGGAAGTTCGGCAATAGCCTACTCTCCCGGACTTGAATTAAATTAAGAAACAAAGGTACAATGGAAGGGGACTAGTGCCCACGGGACCCCCCAAATCCCACAAAGCAGGGGAAGCTTGGTTGATTCCTAGGTTGCAGTACAAAGAAGGTTGATCACCCTCTCGTCGCCCTCATGCGGGACCCACTTGGGTTTGAGCTTGTTGTTGATCAAAAGGAGGACTTGGTGGTGCCTGAAGGGGGGGGATTTCTTACTGTTGACAATCCTTTTGCCAAGGAGGAATAGAGATTTTTCAATCGACCACTCCCTGGGGGGGTCGCCGAAGTTGAGAGCACACCGCTCCCGCCAAATTTTCCACAGGACTTCCCCTCTGATCGCGTTCCAGAGAGCCGCAGAGCATCCAATCGCTTCACCCAAAAGGACTTGTTTCCAGTTAAGCTGTTTCTGAGCTCTGATTTTCAGTCCAACCATCTGCCAGATTCTGTAGGAGTTGGGGCAAGTAAGGAAGATGTGTGGGACATCTTCGATTGCACGGTGGCAGCGTTTGCACCACGGAGGGATCCCACAAATTTTGCTTGCCTTATGGTTAGTCCAAATTCCTCGATGAAGAATTTGCCATAAGAGGACCGACTTCTTAATCTCTATAAGTGGGTGCCAGATACCCATGAATTTCATGTCCCACCGAAGCCGCGTCCAGGACAGGCACCACTTCTTGTTGAGGCTGATCTGGAGGTCAGTCGTTTCTTTGATGTTCGGGATTTTGAGTAGGCTATTCCCATTGTGCCATTTGAGACCACGCGCGTTCGGAGCATCTTGTCCCATGAGAAGGCGAGTTTTGTGACGATCCCAAGCGAGGCATCTGCTTTGCAAGGTGTTCCATTCTTCGTAGGAGATGTTTGTGCGAGGGTCGATATCCTCGTAGTTGATCCAACTGTTGGTGTCGTGTTTCCAAAGGTGTTTCCATTTTTTGAATCCTTTGTTCCATAACTTCTTGGCATTTTGAATGTTCCACGACTCCACACTCCGGATGCCATGTATCGGAAACCAGATAGAGTCGTTTTGTCTGATTCCGGCCGCCCACTTCCAGTCCTCACTGATTCTTGTGAAGCTTTTGACTTTATTCCAGCCCTTCCAAAGAGAGCAGACGAGAGTGGAGCCTTTCGGGAAGACAGGAATCGGGGAGAATAGTAGGGTCATGATGTCAAGGTTCTTCCAGTTCGGGAACCCCGTGAGGGCCAACTCATTTTTGTTTCTGAAGATCAGCTTGGCCCACGAGGCCTCCCTATTGCACCAAGCTTTAATCATCCATTTGGCTGCCAGTTTGTTAGCCATGCACCCGATGTCCAGGATGCCAAGCCCCCCGCTATCTCTAGGGCTGGTGCAGATGGCCCATTTGATTTTAGGCACCCCCCTTCTGTTATGATCACCCGTCCAAAGAAAGTTTCTGCAGATGCTATTCAGTTTGGACAGGCCTTGCTCATTCGGTCTCCAGCAAGAAAGGAAATAGATGGTAGACGAGAGGAGGAACGTGTTGATAACCATCGCCCGTCCAGCGAGATTGATTTGCATGCCTCTCCAGTAATTGAGCTTGTTTTCAAGTTTGGCCAGCACCCAGTTCCATCGCTGCTCCATAGAGACGCCAAACCCCAAGGGGATTCCAAGAAGCCGAAAGATTTGGCCCTGCGGAATGATTTGACAGCCATGATCAATGAGAAGGCCAGGTTGATGTCCCACGATGGCCCTAAAGGCGGTCTTATTGTGGTTGATTTTGGATCCAGAGGCCTCACAAAAGGTATCAAGACACCTCCAGAAAGTCTCCAGGCTGGTATTATCATTGTGAACGAACGCGTTCATATCGTCGGCAAAAAGTCTCATGATGATTTGACTGTGATCATGAGGAAGCTGGAGGCCTTTGATATTGCCAGCCTCCACATGGTGAGCCACAAGTCTGCTCAGCCCCTCAGTGGCGATGGCAAAGAGAAGGGGGGCAAGAGGGCACCCTTGTCTAATAGATCTTTTAAGATGGATCGCCTTCGAAAGTTTGCCGTTAATGTTAATTTGGGTCGTTGCGTTGCCGAGAAGGGTCGCGATCATCTTAGTGAATTTCTGACTACATCCGAGGTCCTGGAGCGACTGCAGAACATAGTCCCATTCTAGCCTATCGTAGGCTTTGTCAAAGTCGATCTTGAGGAAGACCACATCTTGATTAGACTCATTTGCAAATTGAATACCTTCCCAAATATCCATAATGGTTTCCAGGATGGACCTGCCTTTGATGAAACCTTTTTGGTCCTCACTAAGCCAAGATCTCAGGTGGCATGCAAGTCTGTTGGCAATGACTTTGGCGACGATCTTGTAACCTGTTTGAAGCATTGTAATTGGCCGCCAGTTCTCGATTCTGTTTTTTTCCCCCTTCTTGTGAATCAGCTTGATAATTCCGTTATTTATACAAGAAGGGAGAGCACCAAATTTTAGCGCTTCTTGCCAAACCATCCGAAGAGGGGTGGCAACCACCAGCTTGAAGGATTTAAAAAACTCGTTAGTGAGTCCGTCGGGTCCCGGGCTTTTACCGAGAGGGAGGGCATCAATGACCTCAATGATTTCTGATTCAGAGATCGGGGCATGAAGCAGGGAGTGGAGGTTAGGCGGTATTCTCCGGGGGGAAACCCTAGAGATGGCAGCCATGCAGTCCCTTCTATGGTGGGAGAGGGGGATCGAGGTTCCCAGGAGTCTCGTGAAGTGCCCTTCGATGATGCCAACATTAACTTCTTCCGAGTTGCATACATTGCCATGTGGGTCTAGCAGTAGGGGAATCGTCTCTCTGTTGTGTTTCCTTTTAAGGATACTGCACATCTCTTTGGTGGGTTTGTCGGCTTTTCCAGCCCACCACTCCTTGAAGAAGATTTGCAAGTTTTTCCTTTGAATTTCTTCCTCGTATCTCAACGCCGCTCTGATTTTTCGGAGGCCTTTCTGGGCTTGGTGTTTTCCTTTGTTTACTTCCTCCTCGAGTCTCCAGAGTCTGTGGTAAAGCGCTTCCCTACGAGCCCGCCGCACTGTCTCGAGCATCTGCTTAGTTCTGATCATGATCTTGCGAGACTTGTCGACCGCACTTCTCCAGCACTTGGCTGGGGCCAAGCCAGAGGCGAACGCCACCTTCCACACATCGGTAATCTCTTGATGGACGGAGGGGAGAGAGAAGGTGGAAGCGTTGGCATGGAACCATGGAGCCTTGTGGGTCCTGTTGGAAGGTTGAAAGGTGATAACGATCGGGTAGTGATCAGAGATGGTGAGGTCAGTACGTTGCGTGATGGAAGGGTGGCCCCATAGATGAGTAAAACTCTGAGAGATGTAGCATCTATCAAGTCTAGCTTTCCTCAGATCCTCGCCCGCTTGGAGATTCGACCAGGAAAAGCCATTCGAGTCTTTGAATTCGACCAGATCCAAGTGGAGTTTGGTCAAGTCCCACGTTTCTTTCTCCCGACTGTCGATGACCCTGCCCTTGCCCATCCATCTGTCCATAGGGTCCTCCACCATGTTGAAGTCTCCACATATAAGCACGTTGTGGGGAAGCGAGTCAAGAGAGGTCCAAGTGTTCAGCCTCTCCAAATCCCCGTTAGGGGCGTACAAAGAAACCATAGTAACACAGAGGGGAGCACCAAAGGAAACCGCAATCCAGCGGTGATTTACGTCTTCAATGGAGTTCTCAAGCTTTTCAAGCCAGGGTTGTTTAACACCGATAGCCGTTCCACCGGATCCCCGTTGGTGCTTTGTCGGGATCCACACATGGGCCGGGGAAACCTGTCTAAGCCGTTTCCGAAGGTCTTCACCGTCAATTTTAATCTCTTGAATGCATATAATGTCTGGTTTTAAGCTAATGTCGCGGAGCCATTGACCAATGATGGCCGCTCTTGAGGGGTCGGTTAGCCCCCTAGCATTTAGCGAGATGACAATCATTTTTGTGTTGATCCCTCTTTGCGGGAGGGAGCCTTGTCCTTTCTTCTCTTGGCTTCATCTTTCTTTTTCGCTGGGATCTGATCCCGACTTAGAAATCGGTTCTTATGGGGGCTTTTCCAGGGTAACTCCAAAGGCTGTTTCCCTTTGCGGGCTGCCCCCCGCTGGGGAGAATTGGGCCCCGTGCTCGGCATCGTTTCCGGGATCGTCGATCCAATGATGGAACTTTCACTATCCATGTTGTCTTCATTATTAGTGGTGAAACCATCTTCTTTGCTTGTAGTGTAGCCCTCCTGGGGAGTTTCTTTGTTGTCAGGGATCTCTAGGGCTTCGTCGTATTTGTCTACCTCAGGTGGCTTCCCACCTGGGTAGTCGAGCTCGTTGATCTCCTTTCCAAGATTGCAGTACAGGTTGCTGTGTGGGGTAATTGGCAGGTTGTTCCTCTCACCGTTGGCCCTCGGACTTCTTTTCCTTCTTCTTCTAACTTCAGTAAAGCCATCGGCATCAGCTTGGGGATTAAGGAGGCCCTTGACTTCCCCTTCCTTGGTCAAGTGGGTCAAATCGTTAGAGTTGTCTTGAGCGGTTTTGGAGGCTTCTTGAAAACGCTTGTTTTTTTGCCTGAGAGGGCAGTCTTTAATCCTATGACCTTGCTGGCCACAACGAAAGCACGCGTTGGGGAGGTTTTTGTAGGTGATATCCTGCTCCCAAACATCTCCTTCGCCCATGTCCACTTTGATCGTTGATGGAAGCGGCGAACTGAGGTCGGCCTCGACGCAGATTTGTGGGTGCCATCTAGCATTGAACGAATGTCTTGCACCCTCATAGATGAGACCACCAATGTCTTCACGTGAAGCCAATGGCTTGCCGATAGGGGAGACAATGTCCCACACGAAGTTGTACAAGAAGTATGGGAGGTTAGGGAGCTCAACCCAAAGAGGGTACCGAAGTGATTTCGGTTTGTCGGGGGTAAAGTCCGGGGACCATCTGAATAAGCACAGGGTCGTCCGACCGAGCTGCCAGGTGCCAACGCTTAGGGCTTGGAACGCCATCTCTTCATTTTCAAAGACTAGCAGCATGTGGTTTGCTGGTAAGAACTGACATTTGCTGACAATTAGTCCTCGAGGGAACCACTCTTTTCGAAGCCATTGTCGCATGATTTCGAGCGGGGGCCTAGGGCCAAACACTTGGCCGACGAGGCAAACTTTCTTGAGCTCCTCCTGAGCAGACAGAACTGCGGGTCTATTGAGGGACACGACGGGGGATTCAGCACTTTCGGATGCCCCAGGGGCGGCACACGACCCCCCCTCCAGCAGAGCGGCCAGGAAATCGGTCTCCCCAGGGGGAGGGGCCCGATTACTTTTCACGAGAGAGGAAGAAGCCACATCCATGGCCAAAAGTAACTCACACCACTTTTACTTTTCAAACCCAACATGGAGCGAAATAATTGATGTTAACGAAGGAGCTTTCTTTGATAATAATAACAATAATAGAAAAGTGTTAACCGCGAATCACGTAAAGAGAAAGGAAAACGAAACAAACGTTAAGAATAACGTAGGTGAAAAAGCCACAATCTTTTAGCGCTCGCAGATGAAAAGCAAACTCATGGTCAATCTATGTGGCAGTCAAGTCAGGCGCTAAATTGAGAGCTCGTGCGTTAAGAGCTCGTGCGCGGTGATAAACTGAGGATCGCACAGATTCGCGCTAAAGGTTGGGATGTTCATCATCCAGATCATCGGGCGATGAAGTTCGCAATGTAAAATCCAGGGAGGCTAGCTTGAAAAACAATTCGCTAGCTTGAAAAACAATTCGCACATGACTCGCTGTTATGATCCGTTAGAAGATTAAAGTGGTTTGCTCAGCATATCGGATGAATAAAAGCACCTTGCTACCGGTTCGCTCGGAAGGACAATGGATTTGCGCTGAACAAGTGATTGACATTCAACGTGTTTGATGCACTGTTGTCGTCTATTCGGAACTTGAGACGAAGATCACCATCCGAGGGCTCAATTGAATAACATGCAACGTGTTTGATGTGCTGTTGACATCTATTCAGAACTTTAGACGACGAAGATTATCATCAGAGGGCTCCATGTAAACGCTATTATCGGTTCTGTCTTTTGTATCATAACTCATAAATTGAATCTCACGGTGGATGTCATTCCTTCCCTCAATACGGCAGCAAGTCTTCGCAGCTATCTCTTCGTCTAGCTAAATTACTGTGTTAGATTGGATGGAATTTTATAATTTTGATGACAGCAGACCGGTTAATGATGCCTTAATTACTTGGACTCGACATCAGCTGTATATCAATTAAAGGCAGAATATCGCGAAACGCACTTCAAGGAGAGAGAGATGTATATGTACACACACACACACAAACACACAGACAGAAGTTAATTTTCATGCTATATGTGTTTAATAATGTATGTATATTATGTTGACAAAAGTACAGAGTGAACGCTTATGGCTCTTTTCCTCCATCTTTGTCAGATTGGAAGCTAGCTATGGAGAGGAAGGAGTTTATGTTCTGGCAAAAGTGGGCGGGTTTCGTGACTGCCATTTGGTTGTCTACTTTTGCAGGCACTTATGTGTTTTCAAACTACTCTCAAGCGCTCAAGGAAGTTCTACGCATCAACCAGCAACTTCTCAACCGCATGAGCATCTTGCGTGACCTTGGCGATGCTATCGGTGGCATCATAGCTGGCATTCTCAGCGATTACGTTCCCCCCTGGGCTCTTCTGTGTTTCTCTGCCACATGTAGTATCGTTGGCTATGGTCTGCAATGGCTTGTTGTCTCCCGCACAATCTCCCCCTTGCCCTATTGGCTTGTAAGTATGACTCCCATCCTCCACTGTACTTTATTTAACCATTCTTGTCATCGTCATAGGATGCCTAATAAGATCTTATTTTTTTCTGTAGGTTTGTGTCGCTGCAACAATTGCCGGGACATCAATTTCATGGATGAACTCTGCCTTGTTCAACGCATCTGTGCGAAACTTCACCCACAACAAAGGTCCTGTTGCCGGCCTCTTCAAAGCTTTCATGGGGCTATCAAGTGGCGTGTTTACAATTCTTTGCAGCATTCTATTTCAAAGCTCAGGTTCCATGTTTCTATTGATGTTGGCCACGATCCCGACTTTGTTTTGCATTATATGTGCTATCTTCTTTCGACCTGTGCCAACGGCAAGCACATATGTGGACGAGCAGATTGAAAACAAGAGCCTTACCATGTTTAATGTCATTGCTTGTTGCATAGCAGTGTATGTTGCTTTTCTTGGATTCATTCCTAAAAACTACCGAACCTTTCCAGCCTATGACTATGTGTCTTTGGGGATATTGGTGACAATAATAATATCACCCATACTTGTACCATTAGCGCTCTTCATCAAAATGAAGAAAGTGATTTGTTATAATTATGGTGGGGATCTGGAAGCAGATCATAGGGTAGGATTTCATCCAGCTGTGAGTATTAGAGAAGATCCAGATGTGAGTATTAGAGAAGATCCAAGTGACTTGGAGACTGACGGAGGGGGTCATCTCCCCCTGAGTGATAAAGAAGATCCAAGTCATAGTGAACTCGACTGTCAAAATTACATGATGATGGGTGATTCTATATTGCAAGAATACAGTAGAAAGAATACTACACTGAATGCACCTCTTCTTGAGTACCATACACGTACTAGTGCTCCTGGTGTGTGCTGTACCTATGTTAATTTACAGTACTTATTCTCTTTCTGGGCACCTGAGGAACTTGGAAAAGAAGTATCTTCAATGTCTCTTTTCCAAAAGTGGCACTTCTATGTCCTTTTTGTCTCCTTCATATGTGCTGGTGGATGTGGTCTATCATTTAGTAATAACCTGGGACAAATCGGCCAAGCATTGGGTTTTCAAGATGTCGGGATCTTCATAACCCTCTTCAGCTTTGGTAACTTTGTTGGAAGACTTGCAGCAGGGATTATATCAGAATACTTTATCAGGTACCAGTGAAACATATAATTAGTTTTTATCCAAATGGGAACATGCTCTTTCAATCTAACAAAGTAGTTTGTGGCTCTTGCATGCCAACAACTGAATACGACCTTTGTTTTGAACAGGTTGGCAGGAGTACCTAGACCGACATGGTTAGCAGTGGCAAAGATCCCCATGATCATAATGTATTTGTGGCTATCAATGGGATCAAGGTCATCCTTGTATGTAGGATCAATGATATTAGGAATATCTCACGGGTTTCTTATGACATTGAGCATCCCAATTATTTCAGAGTTCTATGGACTTAGGCACTTTGGTATAAACATTATGGTGTTTAGTCTTTACTTTGTTTCCGGATCATATATCTTCTCAACCCTTGCCGGATGGATGTATGACCATCAAGGAGACGTTTCATATGGAATCGATGGCATGAAGACCATCATATGCAATGGAGCTCATTGCTATGGACACACCTTCCACATCTTTGTTGTATGTCTTGTTTCTGCTTTCATCATGGATGTTGCATTGTCCATTTTGAGTAAGCCTCTCTACAAGAGAACGAAAGAGGAGCATGCACACCTGGAAACCTCTCTGAGAAACACATGAACGATTATGGGACATACCCATTGATTAAGGTGACACAGTACCAAAAGCGCCCTTGATTCATGAGGAAGAATTATTTACAATTAGGATGGCCTGTTTGGTGAGCAATTTTTAAATGTTCTATGCTGATTGGTCATTTCATTTCTTTTGCAACTCATGTGGAAAAACATTACTTAAAGCAGAAAAAGAGTACTCATCTTCTTGTCCCTTCTTTTCCATGGTAACAAGCATTTCATTCGGGACTGCCTATAGCTTGGGAAAGATGCCCGGAGTTATTATCTACCCTTTTATTATTCGTGGAATTTATGACTCAGGTAATTGAGCACCCAAGATGTTATGATTAAAAGTCTCATTCTCCTCATTTTTCGTATACATTATCTAACAAAAACTTGCCTTGATTTCCGCCTTCAGAACGGACCTTTTAACCTTGCATAGAGTCTTTTAAAAAGGAGTCCTTTTTGTTTTGAACGTGACTTTAGATCATCTCTCAATCATTCACCCCATAGCAGTTAAATTATTCCTGACGATAGGTGCACGCAATATAATAAATAACAAATTTCTTTGCATCATCCATTAATTCCAACATATCCTGCACTTTCATGACATGGAAAGATCCGAAAGCATTATCATTGCAACTCACAGGGCTAGTACATATCATATAATGTACTAGCTATTGCTATAGGAATCTCACCTATTCTTCCAGATTCTGATAACTATCAAAGCCATTGTTTCATAAGAAATTTCTCTCTCTCTCTCTCTCTCTCTCTCTCTCTCTCTCTCTCTCTCTCTCTCTCTCTCTCTCTCTCTCTCTCTCTCTCTCTCTCTCTCTCTCTCTCTCTCTCTCTCTCTCTCTCTGTGTGTGTGCGTGTGCAAGATTTTATGCCAAGATTATTGGATCTCTTTCTCTCTCATTCTCTCAACCTTTCCTCAGCAAATGTTGTGAGAGGAGCTCATATGACTGTTGCATAAGCATGCACTACAGGTTGAAAAAGGCTACTACATGCACTCTTCAACAAGAATTTGGTGGCAGGCATCAAATTCTTGTTGAAAGGTGTCTTTTTTTAGCAAGAACCCAATGCCTGAAATTTGACAACCATAGCAAACAGAGACTTGGATCACATTTTACATGCATCTTAAGTACTCTCCACCACAAGTCCTCTATAGTTCTCACGAATACTGTATAGAAAATTTGTAATTCTGCAAATTCTGACCTTCTTCCTTTCTCACTTTCCAACTTCACATCTGTTCACAAACTGGAATCTGACCTGGCAATCTGCAACTTACTACTCCTTTCTTACTCACTCTAATCGTTACTCCATCAATCCTTTTGATATGCTTAGAGTTTTCTTTTGATATGCTTAGAAAAACTCTAACCCTTGGCTATCGATCCTTTTGATATGTTTAAAAACATCAACTCTTGCACTACACAACGCATGTGTAAAAGAGTGGTCTTTCCCTTTACTTTGTATCGCACTGCTGCATTCTCTCTCTCTCTCTCTCTCTCTCTCTCTCTCTCTCTCTCTCTCTCTCTCTCTCTCTCTCTCTCTCTCTCTCTCTCTCTCTCTCTCTCTCTCTCTCTCATCACACACAATGCCCGTACACTGGCGCTTCTCTGCACATAGTATACATACATGCATGCACATGCATAACGATTACCCACTTCTTGTTCCTAGAAACCACCCAAACAAGCACATGCATAGCAAATACACACTTCTTTTTCCCGAAAACCACCCCAAACAATGCTCGTACACAACCCACATATCATTACAGAAAACAGCTCCTATGAACTATGCGAAAGCTGCACCCTAAACCGTGATCATCTTTAATCAAAATATTGGATAAAAGCAACCGTCTAAAAGCTGTGCAGAAAAATTTTCTGGACTTTAGTATCTAAAAGAAGACAAGCACAAAAAGTTCATATCTGCCACTGTTTGTCGTTAAGAGCCATGGATACTCATGGATCACGAGCACGGAAGGCTGAAACTCAACTATCGGTCCATGACGAGTAGTATGGACAGATAGCAATCACTAGCTGTTGAAGCATTCATTTGGGCATGATGAGAGGTTATGCAGCGCTTGGTTTGGGACTTGGAACCCCATGATAGTCATTTGCTTAACGTTGCAGCCATGACAGAAAAGAAACCAGTGTTCATGTACTTTAAAATCTGAGATAAACAGGGAATTCGTTCCTGGCTTTGATGTGAGCTATGCACTAAGCGTGCACAAACTTCAAATAGGAATACATTGATAGAACTCATATCTATGGCGGGAACAAATTTATATATATTCCCTAAAATAAATTCCTAATCTCGAGCCGAACCTTCTGAAGATCAACAATTTACAAATGTCTTTTACAATACCACATCATCAATTTTGAGCACAGTGAGATCAAACTAGTTGAACTAGTTGCTTTCGGGTTGTTAATACTAATTGCTTGTCTTTGTGCAGTTCAAACCACTTAGCTTGTCTGGCCAATGGCTTTAGGGCCCTCCCTTCCCTAATCTCTACCTTTGGAGGCCTTGAGACTCTATATCCTAGTAGGTGTTAGGCGCCTAACTCTTGCTTTGTGAAATATAGGGGTCTCATGGATGCTACGTTCGTCTTTCCTTGTACTTTCAATTAATTCAAGCTTAGCTACAAGTAGATTTTAATGATCAAACTCATTTCAAAAACACTAAAATTTGTTGCAACCCATTCATACCCCCCCCCCAAATCATGCATGCATTTTCCATTCAATCCCCCTTTGCATGGGGGAGGGTGGGAACAGTATAGGGAGTCAAACATGTGTCTCATAGGCTCTATGCTTGCCTTTCATTGAACGTTCAAATAATTCAATCTTAGTCAAAAGGGTAGGTTTCAATGATTGAACTTACTTTAAAAACAATAGAAATTGTTGCAATCCCTTAATACCCCCTCCCCCTATCATGCATGCCTCTACCCTTCAATGCCCCTTTGCATGGGGAAGAGAGGAGGATGGGAATGGTATAGCGAGTCGAACATGTGTCCGCATGGGCCCCCCACCCTCAACCCAATCCCAACATGTTTACATTCTCTCTCTCTCTCTCTCTGTGTGTGTGTGTGTGTGTGAATTATTTCAATCGCTCTCCATAAGTATATTGTTTTCAGATGATCACATTCCTCACTCCACCAATTGAAGAAGTGATGAAAAAAGCATCATACAAATTGGGTTATTATTTCATAGTGAGAAACATTGCACAAATTTGGAGATTTTTTAATGAAAAAATTGCACAATTTCATATGAAAAGAAAAGCAAATGGATTAGCTGAGAGTACCAAAAATGTATTCCTAGTTATGCTAAAAAAATGGTTTTGGACCATCTCACTAAATGGGAATATTTTCTATCGATAGTGTTATGGGTGTCTTGAACTACCTATAAAGAAGCCATAGCTTTCACAATGTTTGGATTCACCTATAGCCTAGAGGTGGTTGCCTCCCAAGTCTTTGCATTGTAGTACAAGTCTTTGCATTGTAGTACAAGATCATTTATCATGGAGGGACTCTTTAGAATACCACATAATGCTCTACGATGATTAAAAAAAGATTGCTAATAGAGTTTCTATTGGTGCAATTAGCAAGCCTAAGTGCTTGGCTAATCTTTCAAGACTACACATCATTTTATCTGTTCACAAGAAGGAACTTCATGTGAACCTATGCTAGTCATTTTGGGCATAGTCACTTTGGATAAATGTAAAAGCAAGGAGAATAAGGAATCTCATGAAGTTAGGGAGCTCAATCCACAACTCATGTGGTAGAAAGAATCAATTCAAATCATCCCTAAAGTGTAGGAACACTTTTACGTGAGGGACAATTCAAATTCAAACTTGGAATAAATACACATATTTATAGTTGCGGGATGAGGGAGCCATTTCTGAGAGACATTGAGCTACTTCAAAGAGCATACATTGAGCTCACACTACCTATGTGTAGTCCAGTACAATTCCCTTGTATCATATGTTCATTAGTATGTACAATTTGATAACTTTCTTCAAGTACATCTCTATCTATTGTTCTCTACTACATCTTCATCATTACAATGATTTTGTGGAATCGATTTCTCTGCATTTACTCACTCATTTTCACTACTTTAACTTGAGTTAGTTAAATTGAAGTGCCTAATACATGTGTATCAATTCTCATCACATTTGGTTTAGAGGAACTTGAGATATGAATCATAAAAGGTGATTGTGTCAGCACACCTTCTAGATCTTGAAATGTCAGGATGACCCCCATGAATTGTTAGCATCATTTCTCAGTGTCCTTGAAGAGCTCCTCAAAGAAAATAAAGCACTTTATTCATTGCGATCGCCATCGGAGAGCTATCCTAAAAACTATCGACGTCGCTGTTTAATCGTGTGACAAACTAATAAAAAACTTTTTTGTTGCTACACGTTGTAGGCCAGTATCGAACTCGTGCCACAGGATTGGGAGGTTAATGTCTTAACCACGGCGCCCAACGCCTTTGCTTGCACAAGAGCTAAAAAGAACCTCTACTTATGTTGTAAATTGTGGACAATCTTGACCAATTGGGACATTGGATCTTGAACTTTTGATCATGGACAATGTATGACATTGTTTCCAACAGGTATATCCTTCCCTCTTCATTGAGAGGAACCCCTCAGAGGTCGTATACCTTTGTGTATATGTAGATGACATAATCATTACAAGCAATCATGCACATGGAAGCAAGAGGATCAAAGCTCAAATGAAAGAAGAGTTTAAGATTAGTGATCTTGGACTTCTCACATACTTCCTAGGTTTGGAAGTAGTATATACAAAGAAAGGTATGTTCCTAACTTAGAGAAAGTACATTGGAGATATGCTTACCAAGTTCAAGATTGAAAATTCAAATGTTGCAGGTACACCCATGGAGGTAAATTTGAAGCTAAGTTTTCATGAAGGTGACTAAATTGAAGATATGACTAGTTACCAAAGTCTTCTTGGAAGCTTGAATTATGCTACTCTAACTAGAGTAGGTATATGCTATGGAGTTAGTGTGCTCAGTCAGTTCATGCACACTCCAAGGAAGCCTCACATGGAAGCAGCCAAGAGAATCCTAAAGTATTTGAAGGGTACAATCAATGACGGGTTGTACTATCCCTATACATATGATTTAGATGTTATGCTCTTCTCTCATGCAGATTGGGCAGGCTCTAAAGATGATAGGAGAAGCACATTAGATTACCTTACTTTGCAGGTACCGATGGTCTTCCAAGAAGCAACCTACAATTGCTCTTTCATCCACAAAAGCCGAATATAGAGGACCTGCAAATGCTACCCAAGAAGCTATGTTACTTCTACTCCACACATATTTCGTGACAACATTAGTTCATTATATCTTGTTACTAACCCTATCTATCATGCTAGGACTCAACATATAGAAGTGCATTACTATTATGTCAAGGAAAAGATCATGAGTAAGGATATACAACTCTCATATGTATTCACACATCAACAATGTGCAGATATGATGACAAAAGCATTAGATGGAAGCAAATTGAATAGATTCAAATCCATGATTGGAATATAGGAAATCATGAAAGATTGAAGACACAAGAATCTTACATTTGAGGGTGTTGTTGGTGCAATTAGCAATCCTAAGTGCTTGGCTAATCATTCAAGACTACACATCATTTTATCTCTTCATAAGGAACTTCATGTGAACCTATGCTGGTCATTTTGGGCATCGCCACTTTGGACAAATGTAAAAGAAAGGAGAAAAAGGAATCTCATGGAGTTAGGTAGCTCAAACCAAAAATCATGTGGTAGGAAGAATCAATTCAATTCATACATAAAGTGTAGGAACACTTTTGGGTGAGGGAAAATTCAAATTCAAACTTGGAACATGTGTACAAATACACATATTTTCAGTCGCGAGATGAGGGAGCCATTTTTGGGAGACATTGAGCCTACTTTAGAGAGCATATATTGAGCTCAAACTACCCATGTGTAGTCCACTACACTTCCTTTGTATCGTATGTCCATTAGCATATACATTTTGATACATTTCTTCAAGTACATCTCAATCTACTATTCTCTGCTGCATCATCATTATACTGATTTTGTGGAATCCATTTTTCTATGTGTATTGACTAATTGTTAGTTATTTGACTTGGGTTAGTTAGATCTAATATTTTCATATTGATTCTCATCATATTTGGTTTAGAGAATCTTGAGATATGAATCATAGAAGGTGACTGTCTACACACCTTCTAGATCTTGAAATGTCGCGGTGACCCCCTTGAATTGTTAGAATCATTTCTCAGTGTATGGTGTAGCTAAGTTAATGAAATGACTTTCTTTAGTTAGCTACGCACTCCTATTAGATTTCTACGTAATCTTTCTAGTCAATTCATACCAAGTTGTCACCTCTAACAAATTATTAAGCACTTTTATTCCAAATTAAAGGTTTTCTCACATTTCTAGTACATGCAAGTTATATGTTTTGATGCAAAGTTTTGGGAATGATGCTCCAAGACACTTAGTGGTTCCAAATGAGTTATTTTGAAGCCAAAAAAATTCTATTAGGCATCCCTATAGTTAACTTAGCAGGTGTAGAGCAGGTTTAGTGCAACAACAACTCATCTTTGGAACCTACCTATCCATCTCCTCACAGTTTCCTCTTACTCCATGTTTAATTGCAACAAATAAGATGGAACGACTAGACTCTACATAGAAAAATGTTCAAAGATAGGGATTTAGTATAATTCTTCATTTCGAGGATGAAAAAGAGGGCAAACAGTTTTAAAATTCAATGAATCAGCCCTTTTCACAGGAGATTCAAACCATGATAACCAACCAAAATTATGCACATGAATCCTTGGTCCAAATTAACCATGTTTCAATAAAGATCTTATGTAAGATTCCATTTTAATTGAAGCCCAACATTTCTTTGTTACTACTTAAATGTCTCACATGCAAAGCTTTGGCATGCACACTTTGGTCATTTGAATTTTCTAGTTTTCTTTGCCTATAGAAATCTAAATTGGGTTCCTCTCTACCCAAACTTGAGGTCCCTTGTAAACATGTATGTGAAGGTTGTATATTGGGCAAAATGTAGCGTTCCTCCTTCCTAAAAGATGGTTCACTTTGAGCTACTCCTAATTGCAGCTTGTTCATAGTGATGTCTTTGGTTCTATGTAGACACCTTCAAAAAATGATAACACTTCAATTTCACATCACAATCTTTATATATTCTACATTATTTCACATATATCCAAGGGTTTGAAGAAGATTTTCTTTTTCAATTCAAGTCCATGAGATCATTGTTAGATAGATAGATAGATAACTAGATAACTAGATGAGAAATGTTATATAATCTCCTCATTTGATGTCAACACATGATTATCATTCTTTTGCGATGAACCCTTGCCGAAAAGATAGACAACTGATTGGTGAATAGTTGCATTGCAATAAAAAGAAGAGAACCACTAATCATGTGGAGAAGAAAAAAAAGGAGCACCCAAACTTTTCATTCCAAATCCTTCTTGACAATCTAGTGACACATTTTCAAAGCTTTGAAATTGTACACCAAAAAAAGCTTCCAATCCCCATGCCAAACCATGTATCATAGTTCACTAACTCCTAAGATTTTAGTTATTTTCAAATATCCGTCCAAAATGTCATGGACATGAGTATGAACATGTGTATATAAATCATTTTGCTTCGGGAGTCTGACACTTGCTCTGTGGAATACCAGGGTCCTTCACTTGCAAAGTTGTTATTTCACTTGTTATTTCAATACATTCAAGCAAGGATTAGCATCGAACTACCCTTTTTTTTAAGTAATGTCCATCAATCATTAGTTATTTTGTGACCAGTGTATGTTATGCCACTATGTGAAACAACTCTTGGAAGCAAGAACATACGATAGCAAAATAGGAATCGTGAGACTGGCATGCCTTCAAGTTCCTTTGACCTTTTCCCTTGTACTTCCCTTGGACCCTGTTCACTCGTTTATAATCCATGCCAAGGCATGTCTATCAACCTCTTCACTTTTCACATTCAAGATCATCAAAAGGAGCTTGCATGCCCTACCTATTGCCTATCTAACTCCATATATAAGATTTTGCGGATGCACTTTCTTGAAATAAATCTTGAAACATTTTTATTCTTATGTACTTACTAAATATGAGGATTAGTAACATGTTACCCCATATAACGAAAACTAGTAACATGTTAACCCATCTATCGAAAACTAGCATCAATGAGATTGAGCAATCCTTTGGGTTTACTCACCATTATTCATGGATAGATGACTCAAATTACATTTTCATGAACAATTTTCTAAAACATTCAGATCCAAGGACTAAAGGTTATCAAATCCCCACACTAGTTGATCTTCAATGACATTCACATGTAGCCTTAGGTGTTAGTAGTCACCCAAGCAAAAATTTCATAAATTAAGAGCCTAATTCCTAAGTGTGAGAATGGTTCAAACAGTTCTGAGATTAAGCATCATCTGTTCAATCTATTGTTAGCTCTCTACAACAAGAAAGAAGCTTGATCCAATGGTTAAGTCAACGTATAGGAAGGAGGTCTTGGGCTCAACTCCTACCAAAGTCATAGGAGAGTATTTTACCATAAGAGGTTTAGGGTCTTCTCTAAGCATCTGCTTGAATTAACTCCAAGTAACTGGGACACTTAGCCATCTAGTTACATGGATAACACTTGGATGGATAATATCAACTATTTTTTTTAGCATAAAATAAATTGGAAATACACTCACACCCAACCTCGTAAGGTACAAGCACACATCATGAGAATCTCATGGACATGTCCAACCAAGACTTGAACTCCTGGTACCTAGGACACTTATCCATGTAGTTACACGGATAACACTTGGATGGATAATATCAACTTGTTAGAGAGGTTGGTTCCTTGAAGGGGCATATATATAGGGCCATAAGGTTGGGAAGAGAGTCATCTCTCTAGCATGTGGTGGTCCTAATGAATTAGTTCTTCACAATAGTATGAGTTATGGAGGATCCATGGTAACCTTGATCTCCTTCAACACAAGCTTTTCCTTCAAGCTCCCATGGAGATACGAGTTAAAGACATATATACGTGCATACTCATTTTCACACGAGATACGCTAGGATAAGGTTATCAAAGAGGTGAAGGTAAATATGCATCTAACGATGAATAAATCTACTCAAAAGACATGACGAATAAAAGATACGATTCATGCCTTCTAACGAGTGGCACTTAGTGGGCAATCAAATGAACATGGTGAGTTAATACGAAGGCACAAACTTCTTCATATGCTCATTTGCCAAAAAAAAATGGTGTGAGCATGTTCTCAAGAAAGGGCCAAGTAATCAGATTATTGGTTGAAGTCGTAGGTTCATTTGTGTTATTGGGTAGGACCAAGCAATCCAAGGAGCATGTGTGTCGAAGTGTTGAATCTACAAGGGCTCTCTGCATGCTTCTTGTTCTGCATATCAAAAATCATTCTGCTCATTTGTTATCAGAGCAAAATTGATAGAAGAGCTTCATCAATAAGGCTAGAGCTTATGCAAAGAAAAAGAGGAGCTAGAAATCAAGGGGAAACTTCATGAACTGAAGAAAAAAGTCCATATAACTACTCAAGGTGAATCATAAAGCTTTTTTGAAGTTTTCAGTGGCAGAGTTGGGTCAACAAGTAGAGAAGTTGGACAAGGATAATTATCCCGTGTGGAAGCTTAGAATGAACAACTACTTGATAGGAGCAGCTTGTGGAATATCGTGAGCAGAGATAATGCTCAACCTCAAATCAATCAAAGTATACCCACTAAAGTTCAAAGAAGGCATACAAAAAAATGGGAAGAGAGGAATAAGAGTCATGTTACTCATTTCACATATCATTACTAATTCCATGATAGGGCATATTCTACATCTAGAAACAACTAAAGATGCTTGAGAAGTTCTTGACAAGATTTTTAGACAGAACATAATGAAGAAAAGTAAAAGTTATTCCACAGTTGAATATACTTTGAAGATTAATGAGCTACGTGATGCTTTATCTTCTATTGGCACAATAGTTGAAGATGAAGATTTTGTGTGATGTATTCTCAGATTGAGAGAAGATGAAAGATGGAAGCAATTTATAGCTTCTATTAGCGTGAAAGGTGCATATCAAGCTTTCAAACAACTAAAACAATACCTCTAATCGGCTCCTAGTGAAGCTTTAAGACCTAGAATACACTTGAGGAAGCTCAAGTGTGCATTGGAAGGTATATTCCAAGTGATCCCAAGGGTCCATATTTATAGCATCGGTTGCCCCATGACTTGCTTTCCATAAAAGCTTACGTAAAAGCTAGCTTTTGCAAGATCATTAGTGGACTTTCAATAAGTTGTATAAGCTCACTAAATTTTGCCTTTGGAACTTTTGGAAAATCTAAGTTTTAAAAAAGTGATAGAAAATGACATAATCTAACTAAAATAAAATGCTTTTCTTAATGTGCTCTTCATGCTTTACAAGATGTTATACTCCATTTTTGAAAAGTGCAAAACTGAACATTAGGGTTAGGATTTTGATGTCCTTTTGGATCTCTGATGGTCAAGTGCTACGAGAAATATAAGAGTATGTAAAAGTTTTTGAACATTTTGACCATTTTGATCATTTATGAGAATCAGAGTTACATCCTCAATGTGACATTACAATTCCAATATCACCTAAGTTTTGATAGAGCTCACCCAAATATTGACACAGCCTCTATTGGATCTAGCCAAGGAGGCATTCCCACACACTTGACCAAGGAAGAGATGCCATATGCCCCATAATAGTTGGCATAAGCATGAGTGCATATTTTTGAGAGTTCGATTGCTGATGGAGATCTCTTTAGGAGTCACCATGCTAGAGGATCATATATTACCTTCCACTGCCTTGTGCATGGGAAGAAGAGAATCTCCTTGCTTGCCTTGAAAGGAGGTTATACCAACCACTTTTGAGCCAGGATCCACTAAGGCATGTCAAATTTTTTATGAGCCATCCCCTTCTATAGCAATCACTTCTCTAGAGGTTTGGGATAAGGAGCATCTTTGAAACTCTCCACCATACCTTGATCTTTGATGTTCTTGAGAGCTATGTAGCTGATATTGCAAAATCTAGCATGACATAACTTCATATTCTCCTTTTGGTGTAGATGACCTAACAACATTAGCATGAATAATTTTAGACAACACAAACATTCCACTTTGTTTTCACCTTGTGAAAGACAATGCTCCTCATTAGGCATGAGGATCAAGCATGAATTTTTCTTAAAAATGACTTTATAACCATCAGATAAGAAAGTAGAAATAGAAAGCAAAATCTTCTCTATTTTTGGAGCATAAAAAACATTAGAAATGTCTAGCTTCTCTTGATTTTAAATTAACTTCTCCAATATGTACAATATCCAATTCATGATCATTTGCTATGGTCACCCTTCCTCATGTAGAGTAAGGGAAAAAAACTTCTTGCAAACTATCGTTTAATGCTTCTCGATCAAAAGTTATTTCTTCAATATTGACATATGCATACGATTCTTCATTTGAAGACTTAGGTTTTGAACCATCTTCAACATTATTACTTGATGCTCGTTTCTTCTCATAAAAAATCCTCTTTACATTCTACTATAAAATGACATGGTTTCTTGCAATAATGGCATATACATTTCTGTGAGGTGGATGTAGTTTAAGTAGACTTCTCTTTGGGTGTAATAGAGGTATTGGAAGTAGATGTGTTAGAAGATGTAGAAAAAGACTTTGAATTTGAAGACTTACTTTCCTTTTTGTTTTGCTAACTCATCTTCTCCTTCTTTGTTGTCTCCTTCTTCTTCCGGATGATGATACCATGGCTTCATCATTCTCTTTCATACTCTTTTGTTGGTCTTCATCTTGAAATAATAGAAATCATGTGGCCTTCATCATTCTCTTCCATACTCTTTTATTGGTCTTCATCTTTACTAGATGATGTAGAATCATGTGAAGGATGTCTTGAAGGAAAGCTTCATAAGCCACCATTCAAAAAGTATGGATACATAATTGCTGCTAGAAATTTCGCAAGCTTATATGTATCACCTCAAGAGTCTAAGAGTCAAGACTCAAAACACTCAAGTCTCAAATTCCAATGCCTATAGTACATACCATCATAAACCATGAATGTGACTCATAAATGATCATACCTAGTACCATCATATGACACAAACAACAAACTACATAGATCAATCATCATCTAACATCAAAATACAAATCATAATATCATCTAAATGTCATAAATACATATCGGATATCCATAATCACTCATCACTAAAGTGATAGTCTAAGAGTGTAAATAGTAAGACCAATGGCTCGTGATTCATGTGACATGCCCAAATAAATACACAAGTATAAATCAAAATAAACCAAGAGTCAATCATCAGGATCTGACTCAATATATGATGAATCTCATCCTCATCCTCATCATGATCCTCTCTACCATGTGGAGCAGAAGTAGTAGAGGCCCTTGAGGTCGATGCGAAATATATGGCTTGTGATTGAGCACATATTTAGGAGCGACTCTGATGTTGCGGCTCAATCAACTCCTAATATAGCATGTTGTAGTAAAGGTATAGCAAGCATCTCACAGATCTTTTTTATGTTGATATAGTAAATCTTGACCTTCCGCACATCGTTCTGTGACCTCTGGTTTATAAAAGGCACAAGTTGTAGTGAGAATATACTAGCCTTCCGATTGTGTAGTAGATAATCAATTCCTCTTCTTTGTGTGGAAAAGGGCTCAAGTGCTCTAGTTTTTTTCACAAGGACTAGCATTGCAATCCCATGAAAGAACACAGATGGAAAGTGATCTCTGCATGTTCCATATCAAAGTGCATAATTTTCTTGCATTATGATTTCATGTATCCCTATTAACTAACGATTCAAAATTTCAATGAATTAAAATTTGAATGACTTAGAAATTAGTACGTACCAAACCATCTCCCACCAACACACAGGTGACAACTAACTAGACCATAGCATGGCAGTGTCTTTCCCAAAACTACTTCCATAGTTCTGCAATAGTAGGAGTTGATCCTCAAGTACCAAGTGCATATCAACACCGTCAGCATATAATATGCGTACATATGAAGTCCATGCACTATCAAGTTCATGATCTAACATTTGCCTCTTAGATCTCAATAAGGGGTGTAGAATATGAGCAATACTATGAATCGATCGATGGAACCAATCCCATCGATCCCTCCATGTAGATCTAATCTCTTCAAGCCTATTAATTCAAGAATCTAGAATCAAGATTTAAGCATGTAACTGGTCAATATTAAATGATTATTGATGATATAATAATGATATGATCTATGGAGCTTACACTCTAGACTATGATACATGAATCATGATAGTAATAAATATAAGAATAATAAAATTTTAGTGTAACATTATTAAAGTGCATATTGCATACCTGTTTGAAGAACTAGAAGTGCATCAACCAAGGGACTCCCCAACACAGTCCATATACTCGTATACTAGGCCTAGAGTATTGGCCCTCCATATCAATGATCAGTAACATGGAGTATAGGGCTCCATCACTCCTACAAAAGCCTCTACATCTCAATTGTCACTCAAACATGTAATGTGGACCATCTTTGATTTCTTTTGGGTGTATGGGAACTAATCACTAACCTCTTAGGACTCAAGAGAAACAACTCTCTGCATAAGTGATTACCTTGTTGGAGTTTGAGGTCTGTGGAAGCACGTGAACAACACAAGGAAGAAGAAGAAGCTTGAAGCACAACACACAATATTGAATGTATTACCACTAGAATGTAGAAAGGTAAGTGATCCATTAGGGTTATAGATGTATATACAAGCTGGGGGAAAAAACCTCCTAAAGAGGAAAAAAGTGCCTCGGCTGTCCTAGTGTGCTCACACACATCAATACCTAAATATATCAACAAACCCCCCCCTTGGGAGTGATGCGGTGAACAAGGAGCTATCACTCATGTATAAGGAAGTGCCAAGCTATGTGGAATCAATCCACAAAAAGAAGTAATCCCAAAGCGGAAAGCTTCAAACTTCTACCGAGGAAAAGACTTTGTGAAAAGGTCTGCAATGTTCTCTTGCATGGGCACATATGCCAAATTGATCTCTCTAGCAAAGAACCTCTCCTTGACATAATAATAGTTCACCTCAATGTGCTTAGTGTGAGCATGGAACATAGGGTTTCTCACAATTGCCAATGCGCTCTGACTGTCAGTGAAGATGGTGGTGGTAGAAGACTGACCAACACCCAAATCAGCCATAAGGTGTCTGATCCACATACACTCAATAGTTGTTGTGAAAGCTGCTCTATAGTTAGCCTCACAATTGGAAGTGGCCATAGTACAATAGGCTGCATCTTTCTCGACCAAGGTATGCATGAGCTACCAAGCATGAAGCCATATGCATGAGCTACCAAGCATGAAGCCAAAACCACTGGTGGACACATGAGTGTCATAGCAACTAGCCCAGTCAGAGTGAGAAAAAGCATGCAAATCAGGTGGTAGTGATCCCCCTTGGGATAAAACAATCCAAGTAGCCGGGTACCACTCAAGTAGCGAAAGATGCACTTAACCGCCTACCAATGCTTGACACTTGGGCAATGCATAAACTTGATCATCTATGAGACAACAAACTGAATATCTGGCCGAGTAATGCATAAGTAAATCAAGCATCCAACAGCCTGTTGATAGAGAACAACACCAAATGCATCTCCAGCATCATGAAGACTCAATCGTAAACGTGTCTCCATAGGACTGGCAGTAGATTTGCAGTCTTCAAGGCCAAAACATTGCAATAATGTGTCAATGTATTTTGTTTGACACAAAGCTATTCTGCCATCAACTTACATAAATTGAATGCCCAAATAATGATGCAAATGCCCCAAATCTGACATCTCAAATGAAGCATGCAGATCAGCCTTAAAATCAGCAATATGCTTCTCATGAGGACGAGTGAGCAACATGTCATCAACATAGACAACAATGATCAGGAGCACATCATTAGTATGCTTAACATATAAGGTGCTCTCGGTTGGACTATTCTCAAAACCTTGTGCAATGAGGTAGGCATGTATTTTTTCATACCAAGCATGTGGTGCTTGTTTCAAACCATATAATGCCCTTTTCAACCTGCACACTTGGTTTTCATGCTCTTTGTGCACAAAGCCACAGGTCTGAAAAACATAAACTTCTTCATGAAATTCACCATTAAAAAATTTAGTTTTAATGTCTAACTGATGTGCATTCCAACCATGATGAGCTGCAAGTGCACAGATGCTATGAAGAGTAGTCATTCGGCATATAGGTGCAAAGGTCTCATCAAAATCAATGCCTCTTTCACGCACATAACCCTTTGCAATAAGCCTAGCCTTATACTTGTCAACTATTCCATCAGGCTTATGCTTCAACTTGTATACCCACTTAGTGCCAATGGCCTTTTTGCCAGGAGGCAAGTCACATAAAGGTCAGGTACCATTCTTCATTATAGCATCATATTCAAACTGCATAGCAGCCATCCAATTTTTTGAATTATGTGCTTCATCAAACAAAACAGGCTCATTCTCATCACAGAGACTAGATGCAGCCATAGCATAGCAATTTGATGCAAAAGAGGCACTATGAGAGCCTGAACAAGTACGATATCATAGAGATGCATCTAATTTGTTGTTACACAAAGTCTGCATCAACCATTTTGGCATAGTTTCCTCAATATCAGCTCTTTCATCAACAGGTGCATCATGTAAATCTGCATCAAAAATGGAGTGATGTGCATCATCATATGAAACCTATAAAGGCTAAGAGGTCACCTCATTAGAACTAGCACTAGAATATCCACCTGTAAAAAGAGGCAAGAAAGTATCATACATGTCTTTGGCGCTAATAAATGTCTCGTTAGTACATGAAAGTAATGGCTAAATAGCATCTTCCACAAAAACAACATCATGGTTAACCAGAATGCGTTTTGTCTGCAAATGATACAAATGATAGCATTTGCTTTCAAAACCGTACCCAACAAAAATACATTTCACTTCTTTATCATCTAGTTTTTTGCGATGTTGTTGAGGCACTAATGCATATGTCAGACAACCAAAAACACGCAGATGAGCAAGAGATGGCTTGCGACCATGCCAAGCCTCGAATGGAGTGATAGATTACAATGCTTTAGTGGGACACCTGTTAAGTATATATGCTGCACACATAACAACCTCAAGCCAGAAACTATGTGGTAAATCCTCACTCTTGACCATACACCTTGCCATCTAAATGAGTGACCTGTTCTTCCATTCAGCAACTCCAATGTGTTGAGGTGTATACGGCACTGTGCACTCATGTTTTATCCCACATTCAACCAAAAATACATTAAAGTCTGAAGACATATATTCCCCACCTCGATCAGAACGGAGGTTGCCCATTTTACATGTTGACAAAATTTCAACCAAAACCAGAAATTGTTTGAAGCACATAAACACTTTGAACTTTGCTTTCAGTGGATACACCCATGCATTCCTAGAAAAATCATCAATGAAAGTCACAAAGTAAAGGTAGTTCCTAAAAGAAAGTGTCTGCATTGGACCACATACATCACTATGAACAAGCTACAATTTCTGAGTAGCTCAAAGTGAACCATCTTTTGCGAAGGAGGAACGCTGCATTTTGCCCAAAATATAGCCTTCACAAACATGTTTACCAAGTGCCTCAAGTTTGGGTAGAGAGGACACCATTTCAGATTTTTGCAGACGTAGCAAATTAGCAAAATTTAGATGACCAAAGTGTGCATGCCAAAACTTTGCATCTGACATAACCTGAGAATGATGTGTTGCACAGGCTGAATCATTCACAGATTTTTCATAGCCTATGAGCTTATACAACCCACGACATAAAATGCCAAAAGCAATAATCACATTGCCATTTGATAGATCATGAACTGTACATCTGTCATCAACGAATTTTACAACCAATCCAATCTTGGCTAATGCAGAAACTGATAGCAGATTTTTCTTGATCTTTGGCACAAATAAAGCATATGACAATGTAAAAGAACTACCATAAGCAGTAGTTAGAATGAACTTACCAACTCCCATAACAGGTTAAGAGGAGTTGTTTGCACATGTGACAGTATTCCCTGTAGGGGCAGGCTCAAGTGAAGTGAAGAAACTACGCTGCAAGGTAATATGTTTTGTTGCCCCACTATCAAAGTACCAAACATCTGAGTCTACAACAGAAATACACTACTCATAAGAAGATGGGTCAAAATTGGAAACAGTAGTAAACGCCCATTCTTCATTCTGTACAAGATTAGCAAACTCTGTTTTAGGTGTAGAGGCCTCTGCAACAACCATTCCAACCTCTTTCTTCTTTGCCTCTTTTGCAATGAGTTTTGGTAACTCTTTACAACATGATCATTTGCTTTATAGTATTTGCAAAACAATTTTTGCTTTTCTAGTTTTCTTTTTGTCTTTGTCATCCTTCTTTGATTTTGCAGAATTACAAGATTTCTACTTACTAGTAGAAGAGCTCCATTTACCTTTGCCCTTCTGATTAGCCTGGAAAACTTGATCTGCAACATGCATAATGGACCTGTTTTGCCTAGATTGATCTTCCTACAATAGAACACAGACGAACTCCTCAAAATTTAAGGCATTTGGATTGCTTTTCATCATCAAACAAAGAGTAGAAGCAAAACTCTGATACAAATCAGGAAGTCCATTCAGAACAGTCTGCACAAGTGAACTGTCAGGCAAGACTTCATCAGCAGAAATCAATTGTTCCTTCACATCTTTGATCTTTGTCAGAAAACCGTCCATGGAATCTTCTTCATTCATGTGCTCACTCTCGAACTATTTTTGGAGGTGAGCAACACGAGCCTCATTCCTTGCCTGGTACAAAGTGATTAGCGTATCCCAAGCATCCTTAGTTGTGCAAGAGCGAATGTGAGGAATAATGGCATGTTTGAGAGACAAAGCTATCAATGCATGTTCTTGAGCATCTCTTCCATCCCAACGAAGTTACTGTGCAATAGGTGCAACAGGAATCGAAGCACGAGTAGGAACCTAAAAAATATCACCATCTTCAACACCTTCTGCATCAGCTTCAATAACTACAGTTGTACATGTAATAGGATGTTTTTCAACACCCTGCACAATATTCGATAATCCTTTTGTGACCAATACATGACACATCATATAAACCCATAATGGGTAATTGGTACCATCAAACTTATCCTCAACAACCAACATACAAAATACATCACTGCTTTCAGCCATGGCCACTGACTAGAATACCCTAATGCAGAAAAATGACAGTATCTGAAAAAGTTGAGCAGAACTACCTTGGCAAGTTTTGCTAAACCAATAGCAGACTTTGAGATGCTTATACTAGCAAACCGAAACCTATATAAGAAGAAGAAGAAGATTGGAGCACAACACACAATACTAAATGTATTACCACTAGAATGTACAAAGATAAGTGACACGTTAGGGTTATAGCCGTATAAACAAGTCGGGGAAAAAAACCTCCTAAAGAGGAAAAAAAGTGCCCCCGTGATCCTAGTGTGTTCACACACATCACTACCTAAATATATCAACATACCTCACTTGAAGAAATCTCTCCATCATGATACATATATAACCAACTCTGGTCTTTGCAGGCATAAGAAGCTCCAAATCACTATATGATTTGAAAATGGAAAGCAACTTTGGCCTCTTTTTGAGCAAGGTGACCACTCTCTGACATGTAGAAAAATGTCATGGATCCAAGGAATTGTTGGTGCAAACAAGCCTTAACACTTGGTTTTGGTTTGTGCCTTGAAGACTCAACATAAAGCTTGGACTATTGGAACCTTGGAAGATTAAAAGATTGGACCCTTGAATGATACATTCACAAGAATCAATAACCATATGAACCTAGTCTTATTGATTCTTACCTTTTATCTCATGTAAAAAGTCTATGTGACTTTATCAACAATGTAATCACACCTACTAGACTAGAGTCATGGAAAAGTTAGATGATTTAGTTGAGGGAATATCTCCCTAAGTCTAGTGGAGAGAATCAAGGGAGCTTTAATTTGAATTCAAATTCAAATTCATTCAAAAACTCCTATAAAAGTCAATGTAAAAGTCGCGGGTCATGTTACACCTTTCCCGAGGCTAATCCAAGCAGATCATAGAGTGTGTGAGAGCTACTACTTAGCCTACACCTCTGAGTACCATTGGGCATCACTCTACATGCCAATGGGAATGTACATTTCATAGATTCAATACATATACTCATAGTCATTATCTCTGTGTTTTCTCTGAGTGACTACCTCCAAGTCTGTCAACTTCAACAGGGCATATCTCAAGATCTACTGAACCAAATTGGATGATCCAGGGCTCATTGGAACCAGCTCAAAGCATTCTACAACACTATGAAATTTCAAATCATTCTATTCGGCCAATTGGGAGAAATCACAATCGAAGCAGTCACTGGTATATTTCTGAGTAGCTCCTAAAAAGTCGGGGGTGTCTCTGATTTTGCTAAAGATCATGCTCAGTGTATAGTTTGTTATTTGGAGTGATTTAACTTGCTAATGGTAGCTTGTTAAGTTAATTTAATACTCCCAGAAGGAATTAAACCAATTGCAAGTGTGCTGGACACACTGAGCTTAGGACTGAACAGGTTTCAATACAGGAATAGAAAGTTTTTGGAGTTGTGAAGGTTCAAAATCATCTGTTTTGATTTGATCATTACTCAATCATTTTGTAAAGCACATATATAGTTTCTTGGTGTCATTTGGAAGCTCAAGGAGTCTCCTAACCATATCTGAAGAGAAAAGAGGGCAGGTGTGAAGCAGGTCTAGCAGCACCAGCTTGATCTTCTGATTGTACCCAGCCATCACATCCAACAGGAATCTTCCCGACATCTTCAATTAGTAAGCATATGCTATAAGATGCACATGGAGTCCATACAATGAATGGGAATTCCTCTTCTCACTTCTGCCCCATGGAAACACAATTACTTCTATTGTCCATTATGACTTGGATAACATTCTCCACTCCAATGTCCAAGAATGCTTATCTAATATATCCAAAAATGTACTCCTTATGATGGAAGGCCTAGAGTAGATGCATCAATTACACGTAGGAACATGGTGCCTTTGCAACAATGAACAAGTATATTATATATATTCCTTTTTCTAATATTTATCCATCCATCACACATCAAAGTGCAACCATATTTCTTCCACGTATCTGGTATAGGCTCCACTCGCTTTAGCACCATCTCTTTTGTTTTTCTCAGCTCACTTCCTCTTAGCTCTTCATAAGCAAGCCCTTCCCAATCAACCTCAAGCCTACTCACCATTTTCATGGCTTCTTTCCATGCGAGAGTGTGCACTACATTAAAACTTACACCACATTTAATGAAGATCTTCATAATACCTTGGGTGGCCTCCTGCTTCCTAGTTTGAACATATGGACAATGCATGCAAACTTCCACGATATGTAGGAATGCTTTGACTGTCTAGTGGTCTCTTTTGTTGAGGCAGAGATGCATATGCCACCTCCTCTAACTCCAAGTTCTCAATGAGAGGGGATGAAGGAAACTCCCCTTGAGATGCTTGTGATGATTTCCCCTAAGGAATGGATCTTTGTGCACTACTACGTGTAGGTACTCTAATCCCTCTTCTTGTTTCTAGTGCTTCAACCCATTCCAAAAGCTTTTCTTTCATATTCCCTAGTATTGGCTTAGAGCAAGGACCAACACCGATACCTCCAAATCATGCTAGATGGGATTCTATTCTATCAGCTCCTGTCCCTTTGTATCGACACAACTTACATGTCCATCTCTCACTACCTTCCAAATTTTTCTCGACTTGTGACAGATTGCAAACACTCTTGTTTAGTGCTAGGCATGATGGCTAACAGGCTCTCTATGTGCTCTTGCACTAACCAGCTAGCCTCTCTCTCTCTCTCTCTCTCTCTCTCTCTCTCTCTCTCTCTCTCTCTCTCTCTCTCTCTCTCTCTCTCTCTCTCTCTCTCTCTCTCTCTCTCTCTCTCTCTCTCTCTCTCTCTCTCTCTCTCTCTCTCTCGCGTGCTTTGTGTGCTATATGTGCCTTGGAATGAAATGAAAAAAGCCCTCCTAGCAAGCCGTTTTCGGACCGTTGGGAGGGACTTTATTTTTTAAATTGCATGCAATGCGTTGCGAACGCATACGCAATGTGACATTACATTTCGTACGTTACAAAGGTTCACAACGTGTTGCATATGCAACACTTCAACTTAAGCATACATTTGATGTTAATGACCTTGGTATTTTACATTGTTATCTTGGCATTGAATTCAAATTCAAGTTTGATTGTATTTATATGATAGAGAAAAGGTACATTGAAAAACTTTTAGAAAGGTTTAAATGACATATTGTAAACCTATTATGTGAATGTGTCATTACTAGGTGATGCCGACTCAAAATCTTTTGATGCTATGCTATATAGTCAAGTAGTGGGATGCTTCATTTATCTATGTAATACATGTCCTTGATTTAAGTTTGCAGTTTCTCAAGTGTCAAGATTTGTGCACGAACCACTCAAAATTCATTGGAACACAGTTAAGAGAATATTCAGTTATTTTAATGGGACTATGAGTTATGTAGTTTTATATCCGAAATTACCATATTTTATGCTATAAGGTTTTGATGATTTTGATGGAGCATGTGATAAACACACAAGAAGAATTACAAGTGGCTATTATTTATATGTTGAAGAACGCCTTATCTCATGGATTTCTTAGAAACAACAGAGAGTAGCTACATCTTCAATTGAAGCAAAGTATAGGGCTACCTTTGCAAGAACCCTTCAAGCTTTTTGGTTGCATAAAATTCTAAGGTGTCTCGATGTTCATGTTCATCTTCCTATGCATATATTTTTAGATAGTCAAAGTGCTATTGCTATTGCAAAGAATCATGTTCATCATGAATGGACAAAGCATATTGAAGTACACTATCAGTAGAGAACAAGTATCTAAAAAGCACATTGAGCTAACTTATGTACCTACAAGTGAGAATATGACATACATATTTACCAAAGTATTATCAAAAAATAGACATCAGAAGTTATGTATAATATTGAACCTTATACCGTTATGACATTGAAGGGGGGATTGGTGGAAAAGAATGTCAGAATGCTCTAAAATTTCAAAAAATCCAACGAGCTTAATTTTCATACTTAATCAAAATTTAGTCAAAAATTTTATTGGCCCACTGAAAAGTTCTTTAAGAGCTTTCTAATGGTATATAACATTGCATCATTTGCCACTAGAAAAGTAAAAGAAAAGTCAAATCCTATTTTTCGCTTTTCACATGCATTTTGACTCATAACTTTTTATGGCTAGGATTTAATTATTGAAAAGCACATCAAAAAAGAGATAAAAGTTGGGTAGCTAAATCTGAAATCCTTAAAGTGAAAACAAAACCCTAAAGAGCTTGTTCGGCATACTTAGGAAAAAATACATGCATGGCTTCTACTCAAGATTTTCGTTCAACTTTTCTACAAGATTTTTGTGAGAGCTTGAATGCTATATAAGGACCTTGAGAACCTTCTCATTAGGGAAAAAAATGAACCCTGCATGGGCCTTGTAAGGATCCCTAATTTTTAGGGATTAAGCTTAATTATGTTCTTGTTTAAGGGGACAAAGTGCATTTAATAGGGCACTTTTTAGTAGGCTAGAGTAGGCTTTTTTTTAGGCTTCAGTAGGCCTCTCTCTTTCTTATTCTAGAGAGAGAGAAAGAGAATCTACTTTCCACATCATCAAACTCGTACATGTATTTGAATAAAAAAAATGAGTTTTTTTTTTTAAGTCTCATTTTCAGTGTATATTAACTCAAAAGGGCCTATTTTTTAATATATATGTCAGAAGTCACTTTTTTGGACCCATTTTCTGAATTTTCTTTTAGAAAAAGTATAATTTTCAAACTCCCTCCAAAAGTAAGTGCCACAACAATTAATTCGTGACTATGCTTCCCTCAAAAAATGACTTTTTTCAAATTTCATCATTTTCAGCCATACACAGTGGAAAAATACACTTTAACCCATACACATACAAGAAAACACATTTTTTGAGAAAAACATATGCTTTAGAGTCTCTTCCAACTAGATTTTCATCTTTGTTTTTGATATTGTTGGTCATTAGCAGACATGGTGTTGACATGTATCACAAACTTCACAGTAGAACGTCCTCATGCTCCTGCATCAACAAGTATCCATGTTCGTGTGCCTAGAGAATTTGCTCCAAATACACAATGCAACAATGATGCCAATTCTCAAAATGAACGTCATGGAGCTGGAGAAAAAAGTATTGATCTTTGGGCTCATGGTTCACTATATCCTCTTGATCCAATATCTTCTTACCATCCAACATTCCATAACCTCTCAACTTTACTTCAGTTCATTGGTGCGAGTGAAGCGGACTATTAGGTTACTGCAAGCGATTATCTACACATTCACTTGCTACTGCTAAGTATTGGTTCCAACAATATCACATCCATCATATGAGGGTGGTCACTTTAGAAAGCACAATCATATCTTTACAAAAACAACTTGCAGATTTGGAACAGGATATTGAAGCAAAACAAAGCACAATTTCAAAGTTAACTGCCAATCTCCAGCAGCTGAAAGAGACTCCACTTGGTATGAGACATAGGAAAAGAGCATTGTCATCCTTTGAAGCTCTTTCAAAAGGTGGTGGAGCACGCAAACGACGTATATATGCAACAAGGTGAGTGTTTGTTTTACTTTTATATGTTTTAATGAAGATTTGTAATGGAATCTTTCATTGTGTAGGTCGTTTATTCAAGACATAACTGCTTCATCAACAACACAAGACCAATTCAAGCTGATGAATAGCTGTATAAACACCAAAGAAATCACTTCTGCTTTAGACTCACGCATAGGAAAGTGTATTAGAGTTGTTGTTGAAGCTGAGTTTTCAAAGAAGTAAAAAACCTTATCACAGTGCAAGATGTGCAGGCAATATGTGACAAAGCGGGCATCAGTAGAAATGGGTATACTACAATGTACACCCTTCTCAGGCAAGCCTTACAATCACAAGGTATTTCTCAAAGTATATTTCCATGCCCATATAAAGTATCTAACAATAAATAAACTTCAAATGAGGATGTGACTCGTACTATTGGACAATATTTATTCATAGAAGAAACTATGCCTACCTCTGTTTATCATCCAAATATTCCCAAGAAGTAATAAAAAATCCTATCTACACAAGGATTTACTTACACTAAATTCAACAATATATTTGTGGATCTTCAGAAGTTTCAACAAGCAATGGTTCAATTTTATAGTTCAACAATCAAAGGTACCCCTACTATATTTTATTTGGTGTTGAAGTTTTATTGCATTCAAGTGTCATATTAAGATAATGTTTTCTCTTTTGTGCAGACTGTAATGTTAAGTTAAAGTTCATACTGAAGCTTGATGAGTGTCAAATCATAAAGGGTCGGCGACTAGAAAGGTTGAGTGTGATGCTAATGAATGAAATTATGGGCCATGCAATGAGTGATGAAACTTTAGGAGGGAGGGACCATTTGACTTACAATGTGCAATCAGAGAGAGATATCTGGTGGTTAGGTGCTATAGAAGTTCCCAAAGAAACAAATAATGTTATTTCATGGATTTTTAGTAGGACTCCGTGGATTACGGAAGTAATCACTTCTCAAATACATGGGCAAAAGCTTTTTGTAGATGATATAGGTGATTTTGAGGTAGAATGGCATTTGGGTGGAGACCTTAAGAGTATAAAATGCATGTTAGGTTGTAAACAAGGAGCATCTTCTCTCTATCCTTGCCCATATTGTACACAAGGTTACAAAGGATCTAAGAGACAGTCTAAACCTGCAAGGGCATTGATGAGAGTTGATGACTCTGAAGAAATTGATGAAACAGACTCATCGAATCACAGGGAATGGGAGATATCACTTTTGAGGTGTCCAATGTTACAGGAACCGACTCGTGATAAAATAAGCAATGATTGGAACCCCATTATCCCATTTCCATTAGTCAATGTTCACTTTTGTACTTTGCATGCATTCATGAGGATCTTTAATAGGCTTTTGAAGCTCCATGTTGAATATGCATTTGCAATGAAACCACTAGAGAGGTCTACAATAGCAATCCAAAAAATAGAAGATCTTTTGAATTCATTAGGTTGTCATGGTGGCCACGTATCTTTAGCTGTTAAGAAGTATGGTGAGTCTCAAGAGATTTTACAACAAGTTTCAATGACTGGGAAGAAGGCAAGATGTTTCTTTAAAAGAGATGTGAATAGTCAAGATGATGGGAAATGGGAGCTTTGGAAGGACCTCTGTTCAATTACAATAGACAATGATAGTCAGGTTGATCTCATTAACAAGCGAAAGAAGGTTTGGTCACCGTTAGATCAATTGTTACATTTGGTGTGTTTGGTTTCCACTAATGCTTCACAACGAGAATTATTCCAAGTGACTTTGAAGGAGTTTACACAATCATTCATCTTATCTTGGGGAGAAAGCAACATTACACATTACATAGTAAGTTTCGATTATATTTTTTTATTTGGTCTTAAACACTATGTGTATATCTTATTCCAGATCATAGCGTAATCTTTTTGCACATGGAGCATATTTTATGAATCGATATGGGTCAATGGACATTTTTAGTACACAAGGAATGGAGAAGTCACATTACAGAGCTAGAGGTGTTTACTTTAAAAACACTCGTCATGGGGGTGGTCTACTCCAATCAAACTATTTAGAAGAAATGTTCAATTGGTTTTTTCGTGCGACATTCGCTAGAAAATATGTAATGGAACGAGCATGTGAGTCTTGAATAGCAAAGATTACACGAAAGCTACAACATGATATTGCAAGAGAGAAGTGGATGTCATCGTCAGGACCCCTACATCATGCCCAATGGCGTGCACAAAGAGTCCACAAGGGTTCTGCTTGGAAATAGTTTCCAAACTCTTAAAATGCATTATTCTTTTCAAGGTTTTTATAACCCCTTTCACTTCAAATAAAATTTTACTATTTTTGTGAATATACTTTTAATGTCTCAAAACTAATTTTTATCCATTTAAATGTGAACGGGACAATTCTTAAGTGAAAGCTTATAAATAGAGGTGTCCTTCCTCATTTTACCACTTTACAACCTAAGAGAATGGCACACACAAAGTAGACTGCTAGGAAGGATCATGTCGTCTACCCTAGCCATGTGCAAGGTACTCAGCGCCCAACATGGATGACACCCCACAAGAAGCATCGAACCACAAGCCACTCTTCAAGACGGAACTCAAGTGCAGGGACACAGTCCGGTAGCATTGCATCACGGGGGGATGAAGCTTCACCAGAGAGAGATGTATCCCAAGAAATAAATTATTCCCCTTCCGCATCTGATGATGAGCCCCCAATCAGAACACCAATCAAGGCAAGGCCCAAACAATGAGGACATAGGCGAGTTGTGATTGAGACATCAAATTTATCGAGTTCCTCAGATGAAGAAAGTATAAATGAGCCACCATGGAACAATGATGATATCCCCATGAACCATCGAGTAACACAAGGAGGCAAGACACTCCCCCCCAGGACAAGGACAAACACCAACCGATGAAGAAAGAGAGCAAGGTCAGGCAAAGGAAGTAAATGATGAGGCAGGACCATCTAGGCGTCCTCCAAGAAGAAATAAGAACTATCAACCATGTCGTAGACCACAACGACCACAACCCAACATCCCCCCAAATGCAAGAGCACCACAAAGGCGCAGAAAGCAAACCAGAGCCTTTGTAGAGATTCGACACTATCAAAAGTCTATGGAGCTTTTTATTCCACGAAGGTCAATTGCAAGAGTTGTGAAGGAAGAGATCCAACGCTATTGCGTTGGACTTCGTATCCAAGGGATAGCCATTGAAGCTCTCCAAGAAGCTGAAGAGGCGTAGCTTATATCAATGTTGGAGGACTCTAACCTATGTGCCATCCATGCAAAGAGAGTGACAATACAACCTAAAGATTTGAAGCTAGCTAGGAGAAGTAGAGGGAATAACCCTTAACCAAAATTTGTACTCCCTTGTTTGGAGAACCTTTTGTATATCCCATATGATGAATATTTTGTAAATCCCAAATGATGAATAGAATCTTTGTCTTCTCATATTTTCTCTCCCAAGTGTTTATCTCTTAGTGTACATGATTTGAAGTTTATTTGTCCTATGTTTCTAGGTGTGTTTTTCCAGTACCTCTTTGAAGTGTTTTTCATAGTTGTATCATTCTTTTTTCTGTACTTGTTGTAAGCGGTAATGCTATTTAATGCATTTCATGGCTAAGAAATGCCAAAAAAAGGCCTGCCACAGAAATGTGGGGATGGGCCCTGCAAATGTTTTGCAGGGCCTATCCCCGCATTTTTGTTGTAGGCCTTTTTTTGGCATTTCCAAGCCATGAAAACACATGCCATACACATTGGGGCATATGATTGGCCTTGGCTAGAGTGCACTGCATGCTAACCCCTTGACCAATAGCTAAGCAATGTTTATGAACATACATGTACTTATTTACTGCTGCACGCTTATGTGCACCCAGAGGAGTCTTAACTTTCTCTAATTATTGCACATAAGAAGAGTGTTCCACATTTCCCCAAGTGAAGGTGCTAATTGAGGGAGATAGACTTGCAATATAGGTAACCTAGTGCATAGGATGGCCTAGGAATGCAAAAAAAAGGCCTGCCACAGAAACACGGGGATGGGCCCTGCAAAAGTTTTGCAGGGCCCATCCCCGCGTTTCTGTGGCAGGCCTTTTTTTTTGCATTCCTAGGCCATTGCATGCATTTTGGGCAACACAAATTACAAGAAATAATGGAAAAAGACTGACTAAACTGTGCAAAAGTTATGAGATTGTCAAAATCATAAAGATATAATAGATTGAATGCACATGGAAATTGGAAAAACAAAAAATTGGTATTATAAAGTTTTTACAATTGGCTCTTGGCCTTGAGCCTCTCCACTACATTCTTTCTTCTCTGAAAAGATAGAGGCAATTGGCAAGACAAAACTGATTGGGATATTAACTGAGGGTCTGTCAATCCAAGACCCAAAGCTATTCCTATTTGACCTAATATTTTTCCTCTAAAGTTAACTCCTAGGGTAGTAAGGGCAATGGACTTCCTAACTAAAAATATAAAATTGGTCCCTTGCATTATTGTAGATAGGCACAAAACTTTGCTCAAGGCTTTCATACACCAAGTCATGAAGTGTCCTTGAGGGGAAAAGTCCTTGTGGATTATTACAAAATCTTCCTTTGGCAATTTTCCAATGTATTGTGCCAAGGAAGAGCCATGGCCCTAGGAAACACGGTCACCACCACTCCTTGCTGCAAATTTATCCACTTCAATTGTTTCCTGCACATAGACAATCATAAAATTAAATATGAGACAACCATAAATGTTAGTAGAGACTTACATCTTGAAGCCTGTCTTCATCCTCTCCTCTTCCCATTGCATCTAGTGGAATCGATGAATGGGCCATGCCACTTTGCTCCACAATAGGGGATGTTGGAATCTTCTTCTCCAAAATTCTTTCCCTTGCCGTGGCCAGATCTTCTTCAGTGGCATCTTGGTTGGCATGGCTCAAAATCTCTTCACACACAAATGCAATGGTGTCCGCAACTGAATCACCAAGTGGAATTGTTGCCTTTTCGATAATGTCAGAAGTGTTGTCCATGGGAACATCCGAGGTTGAGCAGAAAATACTAAGGCATTCGTCGAGCCGTAGACCAAATGCCTTCTCAATATCGTGCAGGAACAAAAATTCCTCTCCATCGACAAGTACAACTAAAAACATTTCCATCTCTACCTTGTATAGTGGATTCCACGGGGTCTAAGTTGGAGGGTGGACTGTTCTGTGTACTGGCTTCCTTTAATTTGTCCACTACTCCTTGAGGAAATTCTCAGGAAATTTTTTGACTCTCTTCTAATAAGTTGAGAGCTTCTGTCTGGGGTTCCTTCTTGTCATCTACAAAACTCCCAGTAACAAGATGGGGTAGGTCCATGGGTGAAGGTTCGGGCTCCTCATTGACAAAAAAGATGGTTGTTGCTACATAGGAAAGATATTTTCTTCCCATTTTCCTTTTCTTATTTAATTGTTTAATTAAGGGCATTGTGTCATCTAACAGGTGCCCTGAAGCCTCGGCAATGGCCATGAAATGCTTTAAGCGCTTTGCAAATGCCTCATCTCCTTTATGAATGTAGAAAAGCAGCTCACAAGGGACCCATTTACACTCATATGCTGGAATATCTATGGCATATCTTAATATATAGAATTCCATAAAATCTGTGATCTCATCGATCACATCGGAGTTCATGGCTATTGTCCCTTCAAGATTAGGGACTCTACAGACTAGGTCATACAAATCCGTACGACCATTGTAGTCTGTAGTATCCAAAAACTCCATGAATAGATCTCGAGGAGATTTCATGGGAGTGGAAGTGCTAGCATCCATTGCTTGCGTGCGAGAATTCTAGAGGCTTGTAGTCTGTGCTTTCTAGCTCTTTGAGAGTGCAAATGTGAGAAATGAGCACATAGAACCATTTTTATAGCAGTTTCAAGTTTTTAAACTGACTGGGCCACTTTTAAAAGTATAGAATAAAGAAGTGCAATTTCAAAAAATGTGTTTCTGATGACAAAATAATGCACAGAAAAAAACATGAGCAACCACATTTCAAAGTAGTGAACAGACTTTTTGACATCCAAAAGTTTTGAAAATTACCATTGTAGAGAAGAAGGTATCTACAATATCTAACATGAATCAATTGTCCTACTTTTTACAAGGTTCTTGAAAGTGCAAAAGCCATGAGATACAATGACTAGGGCCCAAGAAGTGACATTATCAAGTTGCAAAAGAACTATGACAATGAGAGTTATGTTCCATCTTTGCTCCAATCTACAGGGACTTTCATTTTGTATTCCATTCTTCTGCCCACCTGTAATCAATTTGCAAGAAATTGAAGTCATTAAAGTAAAATAAACAATAACAAAAAGATTACTTTAACAAAAGCATGAAACATTTCTCACCTTATGTCCTTGAATTTTGAATTTGGATTGAGTTAGTCCTTCAAACCCCATAATCATCAAGTTTTCTTTCAGATTAGCCAAGGTCCAATTATCATTCACTAAAATAGTTTCTGTTTCATTGTTGGGCAATCTAAGCTTTATTTCAAATGAATGCAAAGATCCCTCTGAACTTTGAAATGGTATCCATTTGCCAAGTTTGCACATCCAACAATCATAGTAGAATCTGATGTATAATGAAGTACATTTGTTTCAAATATCAAAATCCTATA